>OY757020.1:41225280-41557958 GCA_963580285.1 Lucinisca nassula
TATTAGATATTTTATTTAAAGAATAAGATATATTAAATGCTATATCAGATGATGATGATGCTTTCGTGTTTAACGACGCGTCAACCCTCTTTGGGGGTCATAAGCGTCAAACGGTTAATCGTTAAACGGCAACAATAATTATGATGGTATTAAAAGTAAAAAGTCAGAATGATAATGTATAAAAATCTGAAACAGTTAAATCTTATGAAAAATTCCAATTTCTTTTAAGAATAAAATATTATTATCAACAGGTACATCTCGAAACAGTTGTTGCAAATTGTCAGCTTTGAAATATAAAATACGTGAGGGTGAAAAGTCAACACAGTCAATTAAGATATGTTTCACAGTGAATGGCTGATCACAACCTACACAAGAAGGCTGATCATCACCATTAAAAATATAAGAATGAGTAACTCTAGTATGGCCGATGCGCAGTCGTGTTAATACTACGTCCTCTTTTCTGGAAAACTGTGGAGGAGAGCATTTTGTACTAACGACAGGTTTAATGGCACGGAGTTTGTTATTTATTGCACGGTCCCATTCGCCTTGCCATTCCGACAAGATGTATCTGTTGATTAATGCTTTAAAATTATTAAAAGGAATTTTAAAAACAGATGGATCAAGTTTGAGCGATTCCTTTGCTTTCTTGTCAGCATATTCATTGCCGACAATGCCAATATGGCTCGGAAGCCAACAAAACAAGATTTGGTGTGTTTTAGAAATTTCATGATGTTTTTCGATCAATTTTTGAATTTGAGGATTTTTAGATGATGAATGGTCTAAAGCCTTAAGCACAGAAAGTGAATCAGAAAATATAATTGCTTTTTGAATTGGTGAAGAACTGATAAAATCTAAAGCTAGGTCTATTGCTTTGGCTTCAGCTATAAAAATAGATGAACCATCTGGAAGGCGCATGGTTTTGTGCGTATCTTTAGAAACATACGCACAACCAACTTTATCTCCTTCTTTGGAACCATCAGTATAGACTTGCTGGTAATCATCGTAACGTGACTGCAGTACCTGAAAGTTTTGTTTGAGAAGTATCGGATTTGATTCGGATTTTTTGCCATCATGTAAGTCGAACAGAATAGAAGGTTGTTTAATACACCAAGATGGAACTTCGGCGGTTTCATGTTTTTGAATATTTTTAAGGTCGATACCTGAATTTTCCAGCAGTGGTAAAATACGTAATCCAAAAGGTTTAATTGCTGTGGGTTTAGTTTCATACCTATCTACAAATTGAGGTGGAAATGAAATTTTGGATGCCGGGTTAGATGGATTTGCAGCAAGTCTAATAGCATACTGAAGAGAAAGTTTCTCTCTGCGCGAGGTTAAAGATGGTTCACCTGCTTCTACATAAAGGCTTAATACGGGAGAAGTACGGAAGGCTCCCATGGCCAGACGAAGGCCTTGGTGATGGATAGTATCCAAGGATTTTAAATAGGACTTCCTGGCAGAACCATAAACAACAGACCCATAATCTAATTTAGATCTTATTAAAGACCGGTAAAGATGTAATAAAGTATACCGATCTGCTCCCCAACTTGTATGAGCTAAAACTTTCAAAAGATTCAAAGCTTTTAAGCATTTCGCTTTAAGATATTTAATATGGGGAATAAAAGATAACTTTTGATCAAATATGACCCCAAGAAATTTGGCTTCTTCAACAACAGGAATTTGTGATCCGTATAAAAACAGGGAAGGATGTTCATGTTTCTTCCGTAGTTTACAAAAATGAACACACTGCGTTTTCGACTTGGAGAACTTGAAACCATTTTTATCAGTCCATTCTTCTATTCTTTTTAAATTTTGTTGTAACTTTCGTTCAATTGTTTTCATATTTTTTGAACGGTAACATTACAAAAATCATCAACATACAATGAACAATCAGTTTTGTCGTCCAAACATTGTACAACATTGTTTATTTTGATGTTAAATAGCGTAGTTGAAAGAATACTACCCTGTTTGTTTGTTTGATTTGAGGTTTAACGTCCCCGTCAACACTGTAAAGGTCATTTTGGAGACGTTGCTTCCAATTTTGTGGGACTTTTACCCGACATTGAGATGAAATAACATCTCAAGCCCTGTCGCCCAAAGAAACCAATAGGGTTTATTAGCATGGACGGTCCGCCTCGCACCGCGGTTCCTGGACAGGCTTAGATCCTCTGAGCTGTTTACCAGTACTAGTGTGCGGGCCGGATTCAGAATACTACCTTGTGGGACACCCTGTTCTTGATCATAGAAATCTGACATGGTAGACCCCACACGCACCTGAAACATGCGCTCCCCTAAAAAGCTTTCAATAAAACTGGAAAGTTTTCCTCTTAAGCCAATGTTATGTAGATCTTTCAATATTCCATAACGCCATGTTGTATCATATGCTTTCTCCAAGTCGAAAAAGACAGCTACTACGTGTTCTTTGTTAATAAAAGCATCTCGTATAAAGGTTTCTAGTCTTATTAAATTGTCATTGGTACTACGTTCCGAACGAAAACCCTATTGATATTCTGAAATGAGGTTGTTGGACTCTAAGTACCAGACTAATCTCTTGTTTATCATTCTCTCCAATGTTTTACACAAACAACTTGTCAAAGCTATCGGACGATAATTTGTAGGTTCTACATGATCTTTCCCTGGTTTCGGAATTGGTACAACTGGAGCTACACGCCAGCTCTCAGGACAGACCCCCGTTTCCCAAATATTATTAAAGATATCTAAAAGTGTTGAAAGAGAACTTTTTGGCAGATGCTTAAGCATCTGATAATGAATTTCATCGGGGCCGGTTGCCGTATCATGTGATTTTTCAATGGCTTCAACGAGTTCGGATAAGTTAAAAGGTTTGTTGTATTCTTCGTGATTAAGGGATTTAAAGTTTAGATTTCTTTTCTCTTGGTCCTTTTTGAAATTTCTAAAAGTGTCAGAATAATTACGCGATGATGAATTTCTCAAGAATGTGCTCCCAAGAGTATCTGAAATATCTTTTTTTTGTTGAAGCTATTGTGTCAAATTCAGTATTTAAATGTGTAAAACTAGAAGACTTTGTTTTTCCTGAAATTTTTCGTACCATATCCCAAACCTTTTTAATGGGGGTTTTATAGTTCAATTTGGAGACATATTTTCTCCATGACTTTCGTTTGGAAGCTCGGATTGTTCGCCGAGATTAGCTCTAAAAACTTTTACGTCGTTGAGCTTTTCTGAAGTGGGATTTTTGCAGAACTTATTTAGAGCCTGTTTACGCTTTTTAATAGCTTCTTTACAGTCATTATTAAACCAAGGCTTGCTTTTCTTAGTATTTGTGGAGGTCTTTGGAATGCATTGTTCTGATATGTTAATAAGTGTATCTGTGAAATCAGAAACAATGTCGGATGATTCATTAAAATGATCAACTGATAACTCTTCTTCACATAAATTGTGGAATAATTCCCAGTCGGCTTTATTCATTTTCCATTTCTGGTTACAGTCCTCATCTGGTTCATTTACGCTCTCAATTATAACAGGAAAGTGATCACTTCCGCACTGATCATCATGAACAGACCAGTCATAGTCCAAGAAGAGAGATGGGTGACACAAAGAGAGATCTAAAGAAGACAAATGACCTGTCGCAGGGTGAAGGTAAGTATAAGATTTATCATTCATCAAGCAAAGATCGCTCTTTGCAATAAAATCTTCGACAAGATATATTGTGATTGAATATTGGGACCATTGAAATCGACAACTAAAAGATATGGCGATGTAAGTTGACTCAGCAATGTGTCGAGATGTTCGGGCTTTAAAGAAAATGAGGGTGGGATATATAGAGAGCAAATTGTAGTTTCTTTATCCAGAGAAACCGATACTGCTACAGCTTGTAGGTCTGTTTTTAATTTGATCTCTCTTTTTGGTAAACATGATTTAACAAAAATTGAACTGCCACCAGATGGTTTGTTACCATCAGGCTAGATATAGTTGTATGTATTGAAACCCCTGACATCAATGTTGTCATCAGTTTTTAAAAAAGTTTCTTGCAAACAAAAAACCGATGGGTTTAATAACGAAATAAGTAATAACAGTTCGTTATAATTTGATTTAAGACCTCGACAATTCCATTGTATTATTTTGTGTTTTAAATCCATTTTATGAAGAGATTAAGACTAGAAACTATATTGGAGCTGCAATTGGTGATATAGATCTGCTACCACCAGCTCGTGGTGTTGTAGACCTCGATCTGTTATTGCTACTTGGTGATGATGGAGCTTCAAACTCCATATCACTGTCACTCAAAGATCCGAATCTGTTCTGAAATTTTATATTGTCTCTTTCCATTTTACGTTGTCTGTCTGTTTGTTTTAGAGACAATTGCTTTTTCGGATCTTCCGATCCCTTATTAGTTCGACCTGAGTCGAGTTTCTCTTTTACATGCGGCGCTGGCTTCGGTACGGTCGCTGTCGACCGATCCGCAGCAACCTGGATTGCGCCATTTGATAAATTGGTTGAACTTTGTGGTGCTGGAGTGGATTTGTTCCATGCACCGGATTTCTTTAATTCAGCTATGCATGATTCAACAGTCTGCGTTGCGGAGCTTGAAACTTGTTTACCAGCACCCTTTGTGATGCTGGCGTAACTGGTGGTTGGTGTTGTGTATCGCTCGTCAACAATTTTCCGCGCTTCTGGGAATGTCACCCCCCTTTGATATTTGACAGTAAGTATTTCTTTTTCTTTTTTCCATGCCGGACAATCTCGAGAGAAAACAGCATGCTTGCCACCACAATTTACACATTTGGCCTCATTTTTACAGTTGTGATGATTATCGACATGTTTTTCTTCACCACAATTTGGACAGAGTTTTTTCTTTTGACATCTGCTTTCGTGGTGGCCAAAAACCTGACACGAGTAACATCTAAGAGGGTTTGGTATATAAACATCCACGTTAACTGAAAGATATGCTACTTTGATTTTCTTGGGTAGAACTGGTGTATTAAAAGTCAACACGTAAGTACCCGTTGGTTTCAATACACCACCTGTACGAACTTGGATGTTACGTACACCAATGACGCCTTCCGATCTCAAGTTCTCAACTGTCTCTGCATCACTGCAAGGTGCGGATAACACCTTTGCATGAGTTAAGTGTATTAAATGCTATATCAGATGTCTTATATTTGAAACTAAATAAGGTATTTATTATATAAGATATCTGATATACTAATACAGATGTATTTTATCCTATATAATCTATGTAAGGTATCTGATATGATATGTAAGGAAATGGCTTGATGTATACTTTAATTGCATTAGTCACAGTCTATAGCAGTTTAATTCACTTTGTGTCTGTGTCAATATATTCATTATGGGTCTTGACCGCCTTATCATGCCACCTTCAAATATATATATATATATACATTGACCGCAGTCTGTGTCATTATATGCATTATGGGTCTTGACTGCCTTATCACGCCGCCTTTCAATATATACACATTGACCGCAGCCTGTGTCATTATATTAATTATGAGTCTTGACCACCTTATCATGCTGCCTTCCAATATATATACATTGCCAGCAGTCTGTGTCATTATATACATTTTGGGTCTTGACTGCCTTATCATGCCGCCTTCCAATATATATACATTGACCGCAGTCTGTGTCATTATATACATAATGGGTCTTGACGGCCTTACCATCCCGCCTTCCAATATATAAACACTGTTTCTATCTGAACATAAATGAAAAATATAAAAAAAATATCGGAGTAGAAGTAAAACAAAGATCAGGAATCGATACAATTAACTTACTCCACCCATCAAAGACACCAAAGGGATAGAAACAAAAATATTAAGCGACCAGACCATAATGGAAACCTAAACAAAGGAAGGCCATAAGGACAGTTACTTTCACACAAAATGGCCATATGGCCATCCAAAACAAAAAGACACAAGTGATACACACAGTAAGTAACAAACAACAACATAAATAAATCGACACAGAAGAACCGCCTTGGAACGGTCAGTCGAAAGATTTCCACTGGGTCGCTGAAATCCATTTTACGTGGCCACAATCCTCGCCCTTACTTCCGTCGCGATTTAGACAAATAATTTGTTCAGTCCGCATGAAGGCCTCCTAACTCATCAGGGCAACATCTCCGTGAACACAAATAATCAAAGAACCACAGAGGTGAGACAACGGTGAGGACTCGACAGCAAGAAACCACTGAAATGCTGGAGCAAATGAAAACCAACAGATAGACTCCGATGGGCCCGACCAGGGACAGAGCATCAGGCACCAACCAACATTACCTTGGATTAGATTTGTCTAATTCTGAATAAGCCTTTTACGTTGGAACCGTCATAGAATCTGAGGCCTGACCCACCGGCGTGCAATTAAAGAGGGAAGCAACGTTGCCAACCGTGATTGGGTTAACTACCATGCATGCAGTCTGTCGTATAATATCCATTTTGTACCCAATCTTTTTATATCGAAGAAAGATTTTACGAAATTGGGTGCTAAAGTTATTGCGGTTATATATTTTTCTGAATTTATATACTAAGTCACCATAAAATTCGGGTTCAGATAGACCTTGGTGCAGAAGAGATTTAAGTCCAATATTGAATTTTGAAATTAAATCAGAATGGCGTCTATAAAATTTTGACAAGAGGGCCATGATGGCCCTGGATCGCTCACCTGATCCATAGTGTAACAAGTGGGCCCCAGGGAGGGCCATTATTGGCCGAAGGGCTTTAATGTGCATAATGTTGAGGGAGGTCTTAAAGGTGAAGCTTCATACCAAACAAAAACAAGTCTATACAAGTCTATGTAAAACCAAAGGGCCCTGGGGAGGGGGCATTTTTGGCCCCAGCACTATAATTTGAACAATCTTGGCAAAGGTCCACTAGATGACGCTACACACCAAATATCAAAGACCTGGGCCTTGCTGTTTCAGAGAAGAAGATTTTTATAAAGATATTCCCTACATAAGTCTATGCACCAGGCTATATAAGTCTCTGTAAAACCAAAGGGCCCCGGGGTGGGGGGCATTTGTGGCCGACGGGCTATAATTTTAACAAACTTGGTAGAGGTCCACTAGATGAAGCTCCATACCAAATATCAAAGACCTGGGCCTTGCAGTTTCAGAGAAGAAGATTTTTAAAAATTTCCCTTTATAAGTCTATGTAAAACCAAAGGGTCTCTGGGCGGCAACATTTTTGGTCCCAGGGCTATAATTTCAACAATCTTGGTAGAGGTCCACTAGATGACACTTCATACCAAATATCAAAGACCTGGGCCTTCTGGTTTCAGACGAGAAGATTTTTAAAGGTTTTCCTATAAAAGCCTGTGTAAAACCAGTAGGCCCTGGCCCGGGGGCATTTTTTGGCCCAAGGGCTATAATTTGAACAATCTTGGTAACGGTCCACTTGACGAAGCTACTTACCAAATATCAAAGACCTGGGCCTTCTGGTTTCAGACAAGAAGATTTTTAAAGGTTTTCCCAATATAAGCCTATGTAAAACCAGTGGACCCCGGGGCGGGGCCAGTTTTGGCCCCAGGGCTATAATTTGAACAATCTTGGTAGACGTCCACTAGAAGAAGCTTCATACCAAATAGCACATTGCCGCTGTGGTCTCTGTGCCCACTGGGAAGAGCTAAAGGAAGTACCACCCGTTTGCCGTGGGTGGCGTCCTGTAAGCCGGAAGAAGGGATCCTGGAGGTTGAGGGTTACCTGAGGTGGCGGTGCTTCAGGTGCCCAACACCCTCTTTGGCCTGGCTTTTCGGTGTAGACGGGTGGCCGTGCGGTCCGGCACGGTCAATCGGCTGGTCGCGCCGAGCCCTAGAGATACCGCTTTGCTTTCTCTTCAACTCTTTTTGTATCTTTCCTGATACCAACCATATGCCCATTTACCTTACCCTTTTCTGTCTTTTTATCTCTAGAAGGCGGTGGCTAAACGGATCAATCGTGTAGGCATTTTGTTTATACGAGTATATCTCACGTGTATCTCTAACACCTGCGAGTTGGATAACCACTCCATTATGGTGTTCCCTTGTAGGGCTCCACGGAGGGCGGAGAGCACTTGGGACGAAACTAGAATTTTTTCCTTATGCCTCATGGAAAAAAAATAACCGCAACGCATCTAAACACAACGCACCTAAACGTAAAAAACAAGACGATTCATCCGAATCGGATGAACACAGTCAACAAGCCAGTCAGCAGTCAAGTCAACAAACCAGTCAGCAGTCCGCTGAACCAAATTTCGACAATGTTCCGCGCTTCTTGGTTGTCTCCTCGCTTGACGATACACGAAGTGTATCCAGCCTTTCTCCTTTCGTAATTGAGAAATGTATTAACTCCATAGCCGGACACCCTAAGAGTATCAAAAAGCTCAAATCAGGTGACCTTCTCTTGGAAGTCGAGAAAAAACAGCAAGTTGTAAGCCTGCTAAGCACCAATAAACTCTTTGATCTTCAGGTTAAAGTCTCTCTCCACAACACGTTAAATTCGTCTAAGGGAGTGATTCGCAGTCCAGAACTGCGCCCTTGTACAGATGAAGAGATCGTCGATAACTTGAAAGATCAGGGAGTTGTTGGTGTTCGTAACATCAAAGTCCGTAGAAATGGTGTACTAAAACCAACAGCAACTTATGTGTTGACTTTTAATACACCAGTTCTACCCAAGAAAATCAAAGTAGCATATCTTTCCATTAACGTAGAGGTATACATCCCAAACCCTCTTAGATGTTACTCTTGTCAGGCTTTTGGCCATCATGAAAGCAGATGTCAGAGAAAAAAACTCTGTCCTAATTGTGGTGAAGAAAAGCATGTTGATAATCACCTCAACTGCAAAAATGAACCCAAATGCGTAAATTGTGATGGCAAACATGCTGTTTTCTCTCGAGACTGTCCGGCATGGAAAAAAGAAAAAGAAATACTAACCGTCAAATACCAAAGGGGGATAACATTCCCAGAAGCGCGAAAAATTGTCGATGAGCGATATATAACACCAACCACCAGTTTCGCCAGCATCACAAAGGGTACTGGTGTAAAATGTACCAGCTCCGCGACACAGACTGCTGAATCATACATAGCTGAACTGAAAAATCTGGTGCATGGAGTAAACCCACTCCAGCACCGCAAAGTTCAACCAATTTATCAAATGGCGCAATCCAGGTTGCTTCGGATCGGTCGACAGCGACCGTACCGAAGCCAGCGCCGCACGTAAAAGAGAAACTCGACTCAGGTCGAACTAATAAGGGATCGGAAGATCCGATCAAAAAACATCAATTGTCTCAAAAACAGACAGACAGACAACGTAAAATGGAAAGAGACAATATTAGATTTCAGAACAGATTCGGATCTTTGAGTGACAGTGATATGGAGTTCGCTGAAACTCCATCATCACCAAATGGAAATAACAGATCGAGGTCAGCAACACCACGAGCTGGTGGTAGCAGATCTATATCACCAATTGCAGCTCCAATATAGTTTCTAGTCTTAATCTCTTCATAAAATGGATTTAAAACACAAAATAATACAATGGAATTGTCGAGGTCTATAACCAAATTATAATGAACTCTTATTACTTATTTCGTTATTAAACCCATCGGTTTTTTGTTTACAAGAAACTTTTTTAAAAACTGATGACAACATTGATGTCAGGGGTTTCAATACATACAACTATATCTATTCTGATGGTAGCAAACCATCTGGTGGCAGTTCAATTCTTGTTAAATCATGTTTACCACAAAGAGAGATCAAATTAAAAACAGACCTACAAGCTGTAGCAGTATCGGTTTCTCTGGATAAAGAAACTACAGTTTGCTCTTTATATATTCCACCCTCATTTTCGTTAAAGCCCGAACATCTTGACTCATTGCTGAGTCAACTTCCATCGCTATATCTTTTAGTTGGCGACTTCAATGGTCACAATATTCTATGGGGCTGTAAAGATATCAATAACAGAGGAGCACTTGTTGAAGATTTTATTGCAAAGAGCGATCTTTGCTTGATGAATGATAAATCTTATACTTACCTTCACCCAGCGACAGGTCATTTGTCTTCTTTGGATCTCTCTTTGTGTCACCCATCTCTCTTCTTGGACTATGACTGGTCTGTTCATGATGATCAGTGCGGAAGTGATCACTTCCCTGTTATAATTGAGAGTGTAAACGAACCAGATGAGGACTGTAACCAGAAATGGAAAATGAATAAAGCCGACTGGGAATTATTCCATAATTTATGTGAAGAAGAGTTATCAATTGATCATTTTAATGAATCATCCGACATTGTTTCTGATTTCACAGATACACTTATTAACATATCAGAACAATGCATTCCAAAGACCTCCACAAATACTAAGAAAAGCAAGCCTTGGTTTAATAATGACTGTAAAGAAGCTATTAAAAAGCGTAAACAGGCTGTAAATAAGTTCTGCAAAAATCCCACTTCAGAAAAGCTCAACGACGTAAAAGTTTTTAGAGCTAAAGCTCGGCGAACAATCCGAGCTTCCAAACGAAAGTCATGGAGAGAATATGTCTCCAAATTGAACTATAAAACCCCCATTAAAAAGGTTTGGGATATGGTACGAAAAATTTCAGGAAAAACAAAGTCTTCTAGTTTTACACATTTAAATACTGAATTTGACACAATAGCTTCAACAAAAAAAGATATTTCAGATACTCTTGGGCACACATTCTTGAGAAATTCATCATCGCGTAATTATTCTGACACTTTTAGAAATTTCAAAAAGGACCAAGAGAAAAGAAATCTAAACTTTAAATCACTTAATCACGAAGAATACAACAAACCTTTTAACTTATCCGAACTCGTTGAAGCCATTGAAAAATCACATGATACGGCAACCGGCCCCGATGAAATTCATTATCAGATGCTTAAGCATCTGCCAAAAAGTTCTCTTACAACACTTTTAGATATCTTTAATAATATTTGGGAAACGGGGGTCTGTCCTGAGAGCTGGCGTGTAGCTACAGTTGTACCAATTCCGAAACCAGGGAAAGATCATGCAGAACCTACAAATTATCGTCCGATAGCTTTGACAAGTTGTTTGTGTAAAACATTGGAGAGAATGATAAACAAGAGATTAGTCTGGTACTTAGAGTCCAACAACCTCATTTCAGAATATCAATCGGGCTTTCGTTCGGAACGTAGTACCAATGACAATTTAATAAGACTAGAAACATTTATACGAGATGCTTTTATTAACAAAGAACACGTAGTAGCTGTCTTTTTCGACTTGGAGAAAGCATATGATACAACATGGCGATATGGAATATTGAAAGATCTACATAACATTGGCTTAAGAGGAAAACTTCCCAGTTTTATTGAAAGCTTTTTAGGGGAGCGCATGTTTCAGGTGCGTGTGGGGTCTACCGTGTCAGATTTCTATGATCAAGAACAGGGTGTCCCACAGGGTAGTATTCTTTCAACTACGCTATTTAACATCAAAATAAACAATATTGTACAATGTTTGGACGACAAAACTGATTGTTCATTGTATGTTGATGATTTTTGTATATGTTACCGTTCAAAAAATATGAAAACAATTGAACGAAAGTTACAACAAAATTTAAAAAGAATAGAAGAATGGACTGATAAAAATGGTTTCAAGTTCTCCAAGTCGAAAACGCAGTGTGTTCATTTTTGTAAACTACGGAAGAAACACGAACATCCTTCCCTGTTTTTATACGGATCACAAATTCCTGTTGTTGAAAAAGCCAAATTTCTTGGGGTCATATTTGATCAAAAGTTATCTTTTATTCCCCATATTAAATATCTTAAAGCGAAATGCTTAAAAGCTTTGAATCTTTTGAAAGTTTTAGCTCATACAAGTTGGGGAGCAGATCGGTATACTTTATTACATCTTTACCGGTCTTTAATAAGATCTAAATTAGATTATGGGTCTGTTGTTTATGGTTCTGCCAGAAAGTCCTATTTAAAATCCTTGGATACTATCCATCACCAAGGCCTTCGTCTGGCCATGGGAGCCTTCCGTACTTCTCCCGTATTAAGCCTTTATGTAGAAGCAGGTGAACCATCTTTAACCTCGCGCAGAGAGAAACTTTCTCTTCAGTATGCTATTAGACTTGCTGTAAATCCATCTAACCCGGCATCCAAAATTTCATTTCGACCTCAATTTGTAGATAGGTATGAAACTAAACCCACAGCAATTAAACCTTTTGGATTACGTATTTTACCACTGCTGGAAAATTCAGGTATCGACCTTAAAAATATTCAAAAACATGAAACCGCCGAAGTTCCATCTTGGTGTATTAAACAACCTTCTATTCTGTTCGACTTACATGATGGCAAAAAATCCGAATCAAATCCGATACTTCTCAAACAAAACTTTCAGGTACTGCAATCACGTTACGATGATTACCAGCAAGTCTATACTGATGGTTCCAAAGAAGGAGATAAAGTTGGTTGTGCGTATGTTTCTAAAGATACGCACAAAACCATGCGCCTTCCAGATGGTTCATCTATTTTTACAGCTGAAGCCAAAGCAATAGACCTAGCTTTAGATTTTATCAGTTCTTCAACAATTCAAAAAGCAATTATATTTTCTGATTCACTTTCTGTGCTTAAGGCTTTAGACCATTCATCATCTAAAAATCCTCAAATTCAAAAATTGATGGAAAAACATCATGAAATTTCTAAAACACACCAAATCTTGTTTTGTTGGCTTCCGAGCCATATTGGCATTGTCGGCAATGAATATGCTGACAAGAAAGCAAAGGAATCGCTCAATCTTGATCCATCTGTTTTTATAATTCCTTTTAATAATTTTAAACCATTTATCAATAGATACATCTTGTCGGAATGGCAAGGCGAATGGGACCGTGCAATAAATAACAAACTCCATGCCATTAAACCTGTCGTTAGTACAAAATGCTCTCCTCCACAGTTTTCCAGAAAAGAGGACGTAGTATTAACACGACTGCGCATCGGCCATACTAGAGTTACTCATTCTTATATTTTTAATGGTGATGATCAGCCTTCTTGTGTAGGTTGTGATTAGCCATTCACTGTGAAACATATCTTAATTGACTGTGTTGACTTTTCACCCTCACGTATTTTATATTTCAAAGCTGAAACTTTGCAACAACTGTTTCGAGATGTACCTGTTGATAACATTATTTTATTCTTAAAAGAAATTGGTCTTTTTCATAAGATTTAACTGTTTCAGATTTTTATACATTATCATTCTGACTTGTTACTTTTAATATCATCATAATTATTCATGCCGTTTAACCGTTAACCGACTGACGCTTATGACCCACCAGGAGGGTTGACGCGTCGTTAAACACGAAATCATCATCATCATCATCATTCATACCAAATATCAAAGACCTGGGTCTTCTGGTTTCAGACAAGTAGATTTTTAAAGGTTTTCCATATATAAGCCTATGTAAAACCAGTGGGCCCCGGGGTGGGGCTGTTTTTGGCACCAGGGCTATAATTTGAACAATCTTGGTAGCGATCAACTAGACAAAGCTAAATACCAAATATCAAAGACCTGGGCCTTCTGGTTTCAGACAAGAAGATTTTTAAAGGTTTTCCCTATATAAGCCTATGTAAAACCAGTGGGCCCCGGGGCGGGGCCGTTTTTTGCCCAAGGGCGTATAATCCATCCACTGGTTAATCAGGAGAAGCTCTGGTGGCCATTTTGTTCGCCCGAGCTGAACAGTATGAGCAATTTTGGTAGAGGGACACCAAACGAACATTCCTGTGAAATAATTTCAAAATACATCCACTGGTTAAGGAGAAGAAATCGTTTAAAAGTTTTTCTATTTTTAGCTCTGGCGGCCATTTTGTTCATCCGAGCAGAACGGTTTGAGCAATTCTGGTAGAGGGTCACACAAGGAACATTCCTTTGAAATAATTTCAAAATCCATCCACTAGTTAAGGAGTAGAAGTCGTTTAAAGGTTTTTCTATTTTTAGCTCTGGTGGCCATCTTGTTCACTAAAGCGGAATGGTAAGAACAATTTTGGCAGAGGGTCACCTAAGGAATATTCCTGTGAAGTAATTTCGAAATCCATCCACTTGTTAAGGAGAAGAAGTCCTTTAAAGGTTTTTCTATTTTTAAGCTCTGGCGGCCATTTTTTTCTCCCGAGCGGAACAGTTTGAGCAATTTTGGTAGAGGGTCACCCAAGGAACATTCCTGTGAAGTAATTTCGAAATCCATCCACTGATTAAGGAGAAGAAGTCCTTTAACGGTTTTTCTATTTTTAGCTCTGGCGGCCATTTTGTTCACCCCAGCGGAACGGTTTGAGCAATTTTAGTAGAGGGGATCCAAAGGAACAGTCCTGTGCAATAATTTCAAAATCCATCCACTGGTTAAGGAGAAGAAGTCGTTTAAAGGTTTTTCTATTTTTAGCTCTGGCGGCCATTTTGTTCACCCGAGCGGAACAGTTTGAGCAATTTTGGTAGAGGGTCACCCAAGGAACATTCCTGTGAAGTAATTTCGAAATCCATTCACTGATTAAGGAGAAGAAGTCCTTTAAAGGTTTTTCTATTTTTAGCTCTGGTGGCCATTTTGTTCACCCGAGCGGAACGGTTTGAGCAATTTTAGTAGAGGGGCTCCCAAGGAACATTCCTGTGCAATAATTTCAAAATCCATCCACTGGTTAAGGAGAAGAAGTCGTTTAAAGGTTTTTCTATTTTTAGCTCTGGCGGCCATTTTGTTCACCCGAGCGGAACGGTTTGAGCAATTTTAGTAGAGGGGCACCCAAGGAACATTCCTGAGCAATAATTTCAAAATCAATCCACTGGTTAAGGAGAAGAAGTCGTTTAAAGGTTTTTCTATTTTTAGCTCTGGCGGCCATTTTGTTCACCCGAGCGGAACTGTTTGAGCCATTTTGGTAGGTCATCCAAGGAACATTCCTGTGAAATAAATTCAAAATCCATTCACTGGTTAAGCAGGAGAAGTCGTTTAAAGGTTTTTCTATTTTTAGCTCTGGCGGCCATCTTGTTCACCCGAGCAGAACAGTTTGAGCAATTTTGGTAGAGGTTCACCCAAGGAGCATTCCTGTGAAATTAGATCAAAATCTGTCCAGCAGTTTTGTAGAAAAAGTTGTTTAAAGCAAAAGTTGACGACGGACGCACGGACGACGGACAAAGACCGATCCCAAAAGCTCACCTTGAGCACTTCGTGCTCAGGTGAGCTAAAAAGGCTTTGCGTAGTTTATGATACCGAATGGTAAGAACAATTTTGGCAGAGGGTCACCTAAGGAACATTCCTGTGAAGTAATTTCGAAATCCATCCACTTGTTAAGGAGAAGAAGTCCTTTAAAGGTTTTTCTATTTTTAAGCTCTGGCGGCCATTTTTTTCTCCCGAGCGGAACAGTTTGAGCAATTTTGGTAGAGGGTCACCCAAGGAACATTCCTGTGAAGTAATTTCGAAATCCATCCTATGATTAAGGAGAAGAAGTCCTTTAAGTCCACTGGTTAAGGAGAAGAAGTCGTTTAAAGGTTTTTCTATTTTTAGCTCTGGCGGCCATTTTGTTCACCCGAGCGGAACGGTTTGAGCAATTTTAGTAGAGGGGCACCCAAGGAACATTCCTGAGCAATAATTTCAAAATCAATCCACTGGTTAAGGAGAAGAAGTCGTTTAAAGGTTTTTCTATTTTTAGCTCTGGCGGCCATTTTGTTCACCCGAGCGGAACTGTTTGAGCCATTTTGGTAGGTCATCCAAGGAACATTCCTGTGAAATAAATTCAAAATCCATTCACTGGTTAAGCAGGAGAAGTCGTTTAAAGGTTTTTCTATTTTTAGCTCTGGCGGCCATCTTGTTCACCCGAGCAGAACAGTTTGAGCAATTTTGGTAGAGGTTCACCCAAGGAGCATTCCTGTGAAATTAGATCAAAATCTGTCCAGCAGTTTTGTAGAAAAAGTTGTTTAAAGCAAAAGTTGACGACGGACGCACGGACGACGGACAAAGACCGATCCCAAAAGCTCACCTTGAGCACTTCGTGCTCAGGTGAGCTAAAAAGGCTTTGCGTAGTTTATGATACCGATAACCCTGATTAAGAAGTTAAGCCGTTGATAATTTATTACGAGTGTTGAAGTCAGTAACATGACTACACACTCTAGCAAATCGAATTTATTGCGAAATATAAATGCCATAGGATGGCGCACGAGGAACATCACCATCCAAAAAAGGAAAATTTCCAATCTCAAAATCAAAGTCATCGCGTTTATCATAAATTTTGCACGAAACAAACCCATCTACAATACAGATGTAAATCCAAAAACGGGGCCTCGGTACCAGAAGAATTTGCTTTATTTAACTGAAGTTCGGGGGGGAGGGGGGGGGCTAAATCTGACTGATCAAACCATCGAAATAGGTATTATCAATATTTAATAAATCATCTAAATATCTAGAAGTGGAGCTAAAAGCTTCAATAATTTCAGATTGGTTATCAATGGAAAGCGACAACATGAAGTCTCTTTCATAACAATACAAGAATATATCAGCCACAAGAGGTGCGCAATTCGTACCCATCGGAATGCCCACATTCGGATCGGAGTCTAACTGTTGGTTTTCTTTTGCTCCAGCATTTCAGTGGTTTCTTGCTGTCGAGTCCTCACCGTTGTCTCACTTCTGTGGTTCTTTGATTACTTGTGTTCACGGAGATGTTGCACTGATGAGTTAGGAGGCCTTCATGCGGACTAAACAAATTATTTGTCTAAATCGCGACGGAAGGGCGAGGATTGTGGCCACGTGAAATCGATTTAAGCCCCCCCCCCCCACCCCCAGTGGAAATCTTTCCACTGACCGTTCCAAGGCGGTACTTCTGTGGCGATTTATTTATGTTGTTGTTTGTTACTTACTGTGTGTATCACTTGTGTCTTTTTATTTTGGATGGCCATATGGCCATTTTGTGGGAAAGTAACTGTCCTTATGGCCTTCCTTTGTTTAGGTTTCCATTATGGTCTGGTCGCTTAATGTTTGTGTTTCTTTCCCTTTGGTGTCTTTGATGGGTGGAGTAAGTTAATTGCATCGATTCCTGATCTTTGCTTTACTTCTACTTTAAAACAGACAATGCAGACAAAAGTGTAAAACAAGAGGGCCATTATGGCCTTGGATCGCTCACCTGATCCATATTGTTCAATTGAAATGGTAGGCAATGTAAAGTACAGTCCCCTGGTTGTAATGTTTATCTATGTACCAAGACCGGATTAAGAAACCTGGCCATGGGTCCCACAAAAATCATCCCTATGTAGTAGTTTGAATTCGTAGAGGATAACAGAAGGCACATTTTGAGCAGTGTTGGTTAAAAGTGACTTAAGAACTATTCTGTTAAATCAGTTTAAAATCTGTCCAGCCATTTAGGAGAACGTGTTTAGAAGTTTTCTTCTAATTTTATTTAGCCCTGGCATCCATCTGGATCAGTGGAGCAGGCTGGGTTGAGCAATTCTGGCAGAGGGTTACTCAATGAGCATTTCTGTGAAATAAATTCAAAATCTGTCCAGCTTTTCAGAAAGAGAAGTCATTTACAGTTTTTTTTTCTATTTTTAGCTCTGGAGGCCATCTTGAGCCATCTTGTTCAGTTTTAGCAGTTTTGGTTGAGGGTAATCCAAGGATCATTTCTGTAAAATTATTTCAAAATGCATCCACCTTAGAAGTGGTTTAAAGGTTTTCTGTTTTCAGCTCTGGTGACCATCTTGTTCAGCAGAAAAGAACTGTGTGTGTGTGTGAATTCGGGTTTAACGTCGCTTTCAACAATTTTTCAGTCATATCACGACGGTGTCTGGTTGCGACAGGGAGCTCAATGCTCACGTTTATAGTGCTACCTTACTGAAGTATCATGTCCCAGACACATTACATGATACCACACCAAGTCACATTATCCTGACACTGGATCGACCAGTCCTAGCTCTTCCCCGTAAACCTGAGTCCCAAGCGAGGAGCAGCTAGTACCATTTTTAACGACTTTGGTATGTCGCGGCCCGGGATCGAACCCCAGACCTCCCGTTCCCCGGAGCGAACACTCTACCAACTGAGCTATCGGGGCCGGTCAGAAAAGAACAGTTTGAGCAAATTTGGTAAAGGGTGACCCAAGGAATAATTCTAAGAAATTTTTTCGAAATTTGCCGGCCATTTAGAAGGATAAGTTGTTTTTTCCTAATTTAGCTCTGCTGACTATCTTTTTCAGTGCAGCAGAGGGTTTAAGCAATTGTGGTAGACGGTGACCCAAGGAACATTATTGTAAATTATTTAAAAATCCATCCAGCCATTTAGGAGTAGTTTGGGAGTTTTTTTTCTATTTTTAGTCTGGCTACCATCTTGGTCAGTGGAGCAGATAAATATCAAAAATGAGTTCCTTTAAGAGCAATGAAAACATTCATAAGAAAGAAGATGGGTCATACTACGTAGTTTCGGCTAATAAAGCCTCATCAGTGACCCTGCAACGATCCGGCAAAGAAAGCCAGAGGAAACACACCGCAACTTTGCGAACCCCGAACAGGCAGTCGATTCAAAGACTGATATAAATCAAAATGTTGTCCAAATAATTAAAAAACCTGTCTAGAATATGAGTCTAAACCAATAATTGATTTCCGATTTCTCAGAATATTCACGCTGATCTCAAAGGACCAAAAGTAAAATATAAACTGCACTATGATTGATGTACGGGGAGACGTTTTACGGCCGCCACACGGCACAACACCAGCTGCAGTGAAGGCAAATAAATATCAAAAATGAGTTCCTTTAAGAGCAATGAAAACATTCATAAGAAAGGAGATGGGTCATACTACGTAGTTTCGGCTAATAAAGTAGAAGTAAAACAAAGATCAGGAATTGATACAATTAACTTACTCCACCCATAAAAGACACCAAAGGGAAAGAAATACAAACATTAAGCGACCAGACCATAATGGAAACCTAAACAAAAGAAGGCCATAAGGACAGTTACTTTCCCACAAAATGGCCATATGGCCATCCAAAATTAAAAGACACAAGTGATACACACACTAAGTAACAAACAACAACATAAATAAATCGCCACAGAAGATCCGCCTTGGAACGGTCAGTGGAAGATTTCCACTGGGGGGCTTAAATCGATTTTACGTGGCCACAATCCTCGCCCTTACTTCTGTCGTGATTTAGACAAATAATTTGTTCAGTCCGCATGAAAGCCTCCTAACTCATCAGTGCAACATCTCCGTGAACACAAATAATCAAAGAACAACAGAGGTGAGACAACGGTGAGGACTCGACAGCAAGAAACCACTGAAATGCTGGTCTATAAAAAATTCTAATGAGGCCCCAAACAAACCGAAATCCAGACACCCCCGCGCCCCAAGTCCGTCCACTCACGACCCCTCCACTCCCCACACCAAACCTCCTCATAATCTTATAAAAGAAAAGCTCAATGATTCAACCGAATGGGCTTTTCACAGAAAAGACTCTCTATCTTGCATGTAATGTAGAAGTAAACCGAAGATCAGGAATCGATACAATTAACTTACTCCACCCATCAAAGACACTAAAAGGGAAAGAAATACAAACATTAAGCGACCAGACAATAATGGAAACCTAAACAAAGGAAGGCCATAAGGACAGTTACTTTCCCACAAAATGGCCATCCAAAATTAAAAAAAAAAAAAAAAAAAAACAAGTGATACACACAGTAAGTAACAAACAACAACATAAATAAATCGCCACAGAAGAACCGCCTTGGAAAGCCTCATCAGTGATGATGATGATGATGATTTCGTGTTTAACGACGCGTCAACCCTCTTTGTGGGTCATAAGCGTCAAACGGTTGATGGTTAAACGGCATGAATAATTATGATAATATTAAAAGTAAAAAGTCAGAATGATAATGTATAAAAATCTGAAACAGTTAAATCTTATGAAAAAGTCCAATTTCTTTTAAGAATAAAATAATATTATCAACAGGTACATCTCGAAACAGTTGTTGCAAAGTGTCAGCTTTGAAATATAAAATACGTGAGGGTGAAAAGTCAACACAGTCAATTAAGATATGTTTCACAGTGAATGGCTGATCACAACCTACACAAGAAGGCTGATCATCACCATTAAAAATATAAGAATGAGTAACTCGAGTATGGCCGATGCGCAGTCGTGTTAATACTACGTCCTCTTTTCTGGAAAACTGTGGAGGAGAGCATTTTGTACTAACGACAGGTTTAATGGCATGGAGTTTGTAATTTATTGCACGGTCCCATTCGCCTTGCCATTCCGACAAGATGTATCTGTTGATAAATGGTTTAAAATTGTTAAAAGGAATTTTAAAAACAGATGGATCAAGATTGAGCGATTCCTTTGCTTTCTTGTCAGCATATTCATTGCCGACAATGCCAATATGGCTCGGAAGCCAACAAAACAAGATTTGGTGTGTTTTAGAAATTTCATGATGTTTTTCGATCAATTTTTGAATTTGAGGATTTTTAGATGATGAATGGTCTAAAGCCTTAAGCACAGAAAGTGAATCCGAAAATATAATTGCTTTTTGAATTGTTGAAGAACTGATAAAATCTAAAGCTAGGTCTATTGCTTTGGCTTCAGCTGTAAAAATAGATGAACCATCTGGAAGGCGCATGGTTTTGTGCGTATCTTTAGAAACATACGCACAGCCAACTTTATCTCCTTCTTTGGAACCATCAGTATAGACTTGCTGGTAATCATTGTAACGTGACTGCAGTACCTGAAAGTTTTGTTTGAGAAGTATTGGATTTGATTCGGATTTTTTTCCATCATGTAAGTCAAACAGAATAGAAGGTTGTTTAATACACCAAGATGGAACTTCGGCGGTTTCATGTTTTTGAATATTTTCAAGGTCGATACCTGAATTTTCCAGCAGTGGTAAAATACGTAATCCAAAAGGTTTGATTGCTGTGGGTTTTGTTTCATACTTATCTACAAATTGAGGTGGAAATGAAATTTTGGATGCCGGGTTAGATGGATTTGCAGCAAGTCTGATAGCATACTGAAGAGAAAGTTTCTCTCTGCGCGAGGTTAAAGATGGTTCACCTGCTTCTACATAAAGGCTTAATACGGGAGAAGTACGGAAGGCTCCCATGGCCAGACGAAGGCGCCTCATCAGTGACCCTGCAACGATCCGGCAAAGAAAGCCAGAGGAAACACACCGCAATTTGGTGCAATTTGAGCAATTCTGATAAAGGCTCAACCAAGAAACATTTCTGTGAAACATTTCAAAATCTGCCCAGCCATTTAAGAATAGAAGTCATTTTAGGAAGGTTTTCCTATTTTTAGGGCTCATAGGTGAGCTTATAGTATAGCCATGGTCCGTCGTCCGTCCGTCCACCATTTTCAAAGATCTTCTTCTCCTATACTGCAGGGCCAATCAAAGCCAAATTTCATATGGAGCCTCAGTGGGATGGGGGAACGAAAGTTTGTTCGCGGGGTCTGGATCACATGACCAAGATGGCCGCCATGCCCATATATGGTAAAAAGCCTTCAAAAATCTTCTTTTCCAGAACCATAAGGCCAGTGGCCTTGAAACTTGGCATGTAGCATATGGTACTCGGGCCCATCATGGTTTGTACAAATGGTGACCCTGGGTTGACCTTGACCTATTTTACAGCAATGTCAAATTTATCGACTTTGGCTTTTGCATGGGGCAAAGTGAAAATAATGGATTTATAGGAAACCACTGAAGACATTGTCACAAAAATTTGCAGATCAGGTAAAGTAACTGAATACATGAATGTATATGGATCAGAAAGGTCAAGGTCATGCATTGGCCTTGTTCGCGGGTCTGGATCACATGACCAAGATGGCCGCCATGCCCATATATGGTAAAAAGCCTTCAAAAATCTTCCTCTCCAGAACCATAAGGCCAGTGGCTTTGAAACTTGGCATGTAGCATATGGTACTCGGGCCCATTATGGTTTGTACAAATGGTGACCCTGGGTTGACCTTGACCTGTTTTACAGCAATGTCAAATTTTCCGACTTAGGCTTTTGCATGGGACAAAGTGAAAATAATGGATTTATAGGAAACCATTGAAGACAGTGTCAACAAAATTTGTAGATCAGGTAAAGTAATTGAATACATGAAGATCTATGGGTCAGAAAGGTCAAGGTCATTCATTGGCCTTAGACCAAGGTCATTCAGGATCCATATTTCAACCATTTTTTCTCCAAAACTGCTGAGCCAATTTAAGTAAAATTTAATATGGAGCCTTTGTGAGTTGAACAAATGAAAAAATGCCAATACGGTCTAGATCACATGACCAAAATGGCCGTCACGCCCATATATGGTAAAAAGCCTTAAAAATTCTTCTCCTCCAGAACCGTAAGGCCAATGGCCTTGAAACTTGGCATGTAGCATATGGTACTCAGGCCCATCATAGTTTGTACAAATGGTGACCCTGAGTTGACCTTGACCTATTTTACAGCAATGTCAAATTTGCCGACTTAGGCTTTTGCATGGGAAAAAGTGAAAATAATGGATTTTTAGGAAACCATTGAATACACTGTCACCAAAATTAGTAGATAAGGTAAAGTAGCTGAATACATGAAGATCTATGTGTAAGAAAGGTCAAGGTCATTAACTGACCTTAGACCAAGGTCACGCAGGTTCCGTATTTCAAACATTTTTCTCAGAAACTACTGAGCCAATTGAAGTGAAATTCAATATGGAGCCTTTGGGAGTTGAACAAATGAAAAGCTGCCAATATGGTCTAGATCACATGACCAAGATGGCCACCACGCCCATATATGGTAAAAACACTTCGAAATTCTTCTTCTCAAGAACCGTAAGGCCAATGGCCTTGAAACTTGGCATGTAGCATATGGTCCTCGGGCCTATCATAATTTGTTCAAATGGTGACCCTGGGTTGAACTTGACCTATTTTACAGTAATGTCAAATATGCTGACTAAGTGTTTGGTCAAAAACTTTAATATCAATGGATGAATTTTAAAATGACTTGGCAGACTCAAAGGTCAAGGTCATACTTAGAGGTCACAGGTCAAAAAAAGGGTCTTTTTTAAGTGTTTGGTCAATAACTTTCATATTAATGGATGAATTTTATAATGACTTGGCAGAAATGTTATCCATCATGAGACAATTTGTTGCTCGCAAGACCAAGGTTGCTACCTCCAAGGTCAAGGTCATACTTAAAGGTCAAAGGTAAAAAAGGGACATATTTTTTTTCGTGTAAGGTCAATAATTTTATTATTCCTAAATTTATTTTGAAATTACTTGGCAGAAATGTTAACCATCATGAGACGATGTGTTGAGCACATGACCTAGGTTGGATCCTCAAAAGATCAAGGTCATACTTAGAGGTCAAAGGTCAACAAGAGCTGTCGCCAGACAGCATAGCTCGCCTGTTTCGCGACTTCAAGATATAAGGAAAAATTTATGAACCATGAAATATAGGTCACACCTTAATATATTTGAGATCAATAATCAGGTCACATGGAACATATATTCCAGATATTACATTTCAGGATCAAATTGTATCTGAATTATAAGGCAAAATCATCGAACCATGAAAATAGGTCACAAGGACCTAGATAAATTTCCATGTCAATCATCGGGTCACATAGAAGCCTCCGTGGTGTAGTGGTTACGCTACTCGCCTTGTAAACCAGGGATCGCAGGATCGATTCCGGGCTTCTCCAGACTTTCGGATGAGTCTTTAAACCGAGGTCCCGTCTCCGTATGACCTTAGCTGTTGGTGGGACGTAAAACTCAAACACTCACTCACTCACTCATCGGGTCACATGGAACAAATTATCCAGGTGAGACATTTCTCCATCAAATAGTATTCAAGATAATAGGAAAAATCACTGAACCATGTAATATAGGACACACTGACCTAGATATAATTCAAGCTCAATCATGGGGTCACATGGAATAAATAATCCAGGTATGACATTTCTCCATCAAATAGTGTTCAAGATAATAGGCAAAATCACTGAACCATGAAATATAGGTCACACTGACCTGGATATATTTTGCGGTCAATTATAGAGTCACATTGAACTAATAATCCAGGTATGACGTTTATCTATCAAATAGTATTCAAGATAATAGGCAAAATCACTGAACCATGAAATTTAGGTCATACTGACCAAGATATATTTTGAGGTCAATAATGGGGTCACATGCAACTAATAACCCAGGTATAACATTTCTCCATCAAATAGTAGTCAAGATAATAGACAAAATCACTGGACCGTGAAATGTAGGTCACCATGACCTAGATATATTTTGCGGTCAATTATTGGATCATATGGAACTAATAATCCAGGTATGACATTTCTCCATCAAATAGTATTCTAGATAATAGGCAAAATCGCTGAACCATGATATATAGGTCACAGTGACCTAGATATATTTTGAGATGGGGTCACATGCATTTAATAACCCAGGTATAACATTTCTCCATCAAATAGTATTCAAGATAATAGACAAAATCACTGGACCGTGAAATGTAGGTCACCATGACCTAGATATATTTTGCGGTCAATTAGTGGGTCATGTGGAATTAATAATCCAGGTATGACATTTCTCCATCAAATAGTATTCGAGATAATAGGCAAAATCGCTGAACCATGAAATATAGGTCACAGTGACCTAGATATATTTTGAGGTCAATCGTGGAGTCACATGGAACTAATATCCCAGGTATGA
This sequence comes from Lucinisca nassula, assembly GCA_963580285.1. NCBI lineage: Eukaryota > Metazoa > Mollusca > Bivalvia > Lucinida > Lucinidae > Lucinisca > Lucinisca nassula. Next base: position 41,249,899 of record OY757020.1, read on the forward strand.
CATTTCTCCAACAAATAGACTTCAAGATATAAGGCAAAATCACTGGACCGTGAAATGTAGGTCACCATGACCTTCACCCTTTTACACTTGAACCAATGCCACTTGATTGGCTGATGTATAACCAATTGTGTCTATAACTCGTTAGTATAAAGGAAAGGTATACAACAAATTACAAAGGTGTCCTAGATTTTGACCCCCATCCCCAATCCCAGGCATGAACCCAGGGGTGTGTTGTCTTGGAATCTTAGAAGACACTCCCAGGTATCCAAGTTGTAAATATGAATGCGTTGTGATGAGTGACTGTTCTCTTTGAACATCAGAAGACCCTCCCAGGTACTTAAGTTCCAAATATGAGTGGTCTGTGATGAGTGACTGTTGAGATATAAGCATTTGAAAAACTTTAACGCAGTGTGACGGGAACGCAAACGCAAACGCACACGCGCACGCCATCCGAGGTGACAACAATAGCTCTCCTTGTACTTCGTACAGGCGAGCTAAAAAGGGTCTTTTTCTGTGTATGGTCAATAACTTTCATATTAATGGATGAATTTTAAAATGACTTGGCAGAAATATTATAGCTTTTTACCAATCTTTACACTTTGTTTTAGCTTTCACGCTTCAGTTCTGGTACAGGCCTATTCACTAAATAAGGGGTGTCACACCTGTTTGAATTTGCATACAATGCATGGGCAATGCCATACAATATCTTATACCTGGATTAATATAGAAATGTGTATATACGCAATTACAAGTCACTATAGTATGGGAACATTTTGAGCTTTGAGCAAGGGGTGGAATGAAAGGAGTCAATGAACATTATATTGTTCACTCAGGTAAGACTTATTCAGGTATAAATGTTAATCTTACCTGCAGGTAAATATTGCAACAATAGAGCTTTCTCAATGGGTAATTTTGTGGTTCACTGAGCAATCAGTCAGGAAAAAATGGTGTGTTATTTGATGCAATGAGCAGCCAACCTTAACGAAAATGGATTAGTCTATAGATCTGACTCATCACAACAAAGTCTAAAGAAAGGGAATGACCTATAGCCATCATGAGACAATGTGTTGCGTGCAGGACCCAGGTCAGTACTTCGAGGTCAGACATAAAAAAGTGGCCTTTTTTCATGTTTGGTCAATAACTCACTTTTTCCTGGATGAATTTTAAAATTACTTGGTGGAAATGTTAACCATCATGAGACATTTGTTTGAATTGAGGTTTTCATCTCCGCCAACACTGTATAGGTCATTTTGGAGACGTTGCTTCCAATTTTGTGGGACTTTTACCTGGCATTGAGATGAAATGGCATCTCAATAGGGTTTTTGTGCATGGGTGGTCCGACTTGCATCACTTTTCCTGGACAGGCTTAGAACCTCTATGTTGTTTACCAGTACTCATTTGCAGTCGGTTTCAGCTCTGCATGGAAGTATCATGCAGCCCGATCTATTTCTTCAAGCCCGATGGGCGGGGGCCGGGGGTCATGAGACAATGTGTTGCCCCCAAGAATCAGGTAGGTACCTCAATGATAAAAAGGGGGGAGACATCTGTGTTTTTGTAGAAAAAAAATTCTAGTTTTGTTCTGTTACTGCTCTTGAGATATGAAAATAAATTGGAACAAGTTTTCTTTTTGTTTCATTTGCTTCTGTATACAGTATACCATTTATGTCCAATGGACAGTTCCTCATATTTTCCCTTTCTGTGAGCCAGGCACCGAGGTTATAAAACTTTTTTCACGCTCAACTCACTTCAGCATGAAATTTACCCTGCTCATAAGTTTTAAAATGCCAACAAATATTGAGATGGCATTTTAAAATTTATGAGCAGGGTAAATGACATTTTCTGCTGATCTAAGTAGGAAAATTGTCACCAGACAGGTGAGCGGTTCAGGACCACTGGTCCTCTGGTTAGCTCTGTAACCATTTTTTTTCAGGGGAGTGGTACAGTTTCAGCAATTTTGGTAGAGGGTCTACCATGGAAGATTCTTGTGAAATTATTTCAAAATACATTAACCTGTTTAGGAGGAGAAGTCATTTAAAGGTTTTCCTAGTTTAAGCTGTGGTGGCCATCTTGTTCATTTGAGCGGAATGGTTTGAGCAATTTTGGTACATGGTAACCCAAGGAACAATCCTGTGAAATTATTTCAAAATCCATTCACCTGTTTAGGAGGAGAAGTTGTTAAAGGTTTTTTTTTCTATTTTTAGCTTTGGTGGCCATCTCGTTCATTTGGGCAAAATGTTTTGAGCAGTTTTGGTAAAGGATCACCAATGGAACATTCCTGCAAAGTTATTTTGAAATCAAACCATCAGCACAAGAGGAGATGCCATGCAAGGATTTATTTCTGTTTTTAGCTCTGGCGGCCAACTTATTCAGTTGAGTTGAACAGTTTAAGCTTTTTTGGTACAGGGCCATGAAATGGGCATTTCTGTGAAATTATTTTGAAACTGAGCTACGTGCTTGAGAGGAGATGTTGTTTGAAGGTTTTTCTACTTTAAGCTCTGATATCCATCGTGTTCATTTGAACAGAACCATTTTAGCAATTTTGGTTAAAGGCTATAACAGAAATATTTGTGTGAAATGGTTTTGATATTGATGTTTTGGTCAAGGAGATGTCGTTTGAAGAAATTGTTGACGAACGACGGACGGAGGGCGGACAAAAATCGGTCACAATAGCTCACCTTTAGCAAATGGTGCTCAGGTGAGCTAACAAGCCACAGCCTAATTGAGCACAAATATGAGGTACATACTGCAGAAACCTGGAACCAAGTCGTTTCACAAGTGCTTTCACTGTATTGTCAGTGTTGTGTTCAGTAAATTTCTTCACCAAACTGACCAGCCCCTTTGTCATTGCATTTGCAAAGTTTATCTGTAAAAGAACAGTCAATTTCAGCAGAAATATATCTAAATCCAGTTTCTAACATTCAGGTGGCGTTTTGTGTATGAATGAATTCCATTTTTTGAGGATTTTATCCATGTGTAAATTCCGGCGAATCATTCACAAACTGCAAAAAGCCCGAAGAGTGATTCGCCGGACTTTACACATCGATAAAATCCACATCACTCACAAACTGCAGAAAGCCCTTCAACTGCATAAAGCCCGAAGCTTTATGCTTAGTTTGTGAGTGATTTGCCCGACTTAACAGATCTATCAAATCCACAAAAATGATAATTCATTCCTTATAATTCCAACCTCATCATCGAAATGTTGAAAAAATCCCATCAAAATAGCAATTTTCAGGAATTCTTTCTAAAGCATAAGAAAATATTTACCAACGGCTTCCTACGAATATTCAATTTCCAGTTGCCATTTTTGGTAGAATCGCAAGTGAAAAATACTGTCTTTAAACTTATTTGATTTCGCTTCTAACATTGACGTTTTCAAGAGCCGTTTTCAGTCCTATTTTACGTCACGTTATATTACTAGATTTCAGAAGGAAAATAGTTGCAAGATCCTTGCTCACTGAATTTATCGAAGTGTAAAACTTTTATTTCGACCAATCAAATTGCGTGAAATGAATTGAGTTGGAATTGTAGTTTATACAAAATTGACTTAAACCCTTTTTCAATGGATTAACACTTCAGTTGTGCAGATGACTTGTGTTTCAATATCACTAAATGTTGTTGTTGTTGTATGGATATTAAGGTAGTCGGGCACCAGAGGCACTAAGAGGCAACCCTCAGTGCACCAGATGGGAACATTTGTATACACTCTCAAACATATGGCAATCAGTTGAGCCTAACCCCACCATGTTTTTAGGCACAGGAACATCCAATAGTATCCATCTTATGAAAAGGAGTTTTTATGGCGTTTTCGGGTTTTGAATAAGACAGCCCGGCTCTAGACTGCAGTCAATGGTCGATTTGGTCATTTCCTGCTGCCCTTATAATGTCTTTCTGAGGCTTAGTTTCATGCATTGCCTTAATGAGCTCCGAAATAACCCGTCCCCACCCCTGAAAAAGGTGTTCTTATATGTTTTCCAATAAATACTGGGTTGCCTTAGTTAAATCAAAATCAATATCATTGGTGGCCACCATTAAAGATATATTTTTATTTTTTTACCGTTGGTAAACAAAAACAATGGCCCTATATCGCTCACCTGTGTACCAGAAAATCGTAAGTGTTGGATGATGATGATGATTTCGTGTTTAACGACGCGTCAACCCTCTTTGTGGGTCATAAGCGTCAAACGGTTAATGGTTAAACGGCAAGAATAATTATGATGATATTAAAAGTAAAAAGTCAGAATGATGATGTATAAAAATCTGAAACAGTTAAATCTTATGAAAAAGTCCAATTTCTTTTAAGAATAAAATAATATTATCAACAGGTACATCTCGAAACAGTTGTTGCAAAGTGTCAGCTTTGAAATATAAAATACGTGAGGGTGAAAAGTCAACACAGTCAATTAAGATATGTTTCACAGTGAATGGCTGATCACAACCTACACAAGAAGGCTGATCATCACCATTAAAAATATAAGAATGAGTAACTCTAGTATGGCCGATGCGCAGTCGTGTTAATACTACGTCCTCTTTTCTGGAAAACTGTGGAGGAGAGCATTTTGTACTAACGACAGGTTTAAAGGCATGGAGTTTGTTATTTATTGCACGGTCCCATTCGCCTTGCCATTCCGACAAGATGTATCTGTTGATAAATGGTTTAAAATTATTAAAAGGAATTTTAAAAATAGATGGACCAAGATTGAGCGATTCCTTTGCTTTCTTGTCAGCATATTCATTGCCGACAATGCCAATATGGCTCGGAAGCCAACAAAACAAGATTTGGTGTGTTTTAAAAATTTCATGATGTTTTTCGATCAATTTTTGAATTTGAGGATTTTTAGATGATGAATGGTCTAAAGCCTTAAGCACAGAAAGTGAATCAGAAAATATAATTGCTTTTTGAATTATTGAAGAACTGATAAAATCTAAAACTAGGTCTATTGCTTTGGCTTCAGCTGTATAAATAGATGAACCATCTGGAAGGCGCATGGTTTTGTGCGTATCTTTAGAAACAAACGCACAACCAACTTTATCTCCTTCTTTGGAACCATCAGTATAGACTTGCTGGTATTCATTGTAACGTGACTGCAGTACCTGGAAGTTTTGTTTGAGAAGTATCGGATTTGATTCGGATTTTTTGCCATCATGCAAGTCGAACAGAATACAAGGTTGTTTAATACACCAAGATGGAACTTCGGCGGTTTCAATATTTCGCAATTAATTCGATTTGCTAGAGTGTGTAGTCATGTAACTGACGAATTTTATGTTGACTTAGTATATAAATTCAGAAAAATATATAACCGCAATGACTTCAGCACCCAATTTCGTAAAATCATTCTTCGATATAAAAAGATTGGGTACAACATGGATATTATACGACAGACTGCATGCATGGTAGTTAACCCAATCACGGTTGGCAGCTTTGCTTCCCTCTTTAATTGCACGCCGGTGGGTCAGGCCATAGATTCTATGACGGCTCCAACGTAAAGGCTTATTGAAAATTAAAGAGATAATGTTGGTTGGTGCCTGATGCTCTGTCTCTGGTCGGGCTCATCGGAGTCTAACTGTTGGTTTTCTTTTGCTCCAGCATTTCAGTGGTTTCTTGCTGTCGAGTCCTCACCGTTGTCTCACCTCTGTGGTTCTTTGATTTCTGTGTTCACGGAGATGTTGCACTGATGAGTTAGGAGGCCTTCATGCGGACTGAACAAATTATTTGTCTAAATCGCGACGGAAGTAAGGGCGAGGATTGTGGCCACGTAAAATCGATTTAAGCCCCCCAGTGGAAATCTTCCACTGACCGTTCCAAGGTGGCTCTTCTGTGGCGATTTATTTATGTTGTTGTTTGTTACTTACTGTGTGTATCACTTGTGTCTTTTAATTTTGGATAGCCATATGGCCATTTTGTGGGAAAGTAACTGTCCATATGGCCTTCCTTTGTTTAGGTTTCCATTATGGTCTGGTCGCTTAATGTTTGTATTTCTTTCCCTTTGGTGTCTTTTATGGATGGAGTAAGTTAATTGTATCAATTCCTGATCTTTGTTTTACTTCTACTTTTCATGTTTTTGAATATTTTTAAGGTCGATGCCTGAATTTTCTAGCAGTGGTAAAATTCGTAATCCAAAAGGTTTGATTGCTGTGGGTTTAGTTTCATACTTATCTATAAATTGAGGTGGAAATGAAATTTTGTATGCCGGGTTAGATGGATTAGCAGCAGTTCTAATAGCATACTGAAGAGAAAGTTTCTCTCTGCGCGAAGTTAAAGATGGTTCACCTGCTTCTACATAAAGGCTTAATACGGGAGAAGAACGAAAGGCTCCCATAGCCAGACGAAGGCCTTGGTGATGGATAGTATCCAATGATTTTAAATAGGACTTTCTGGCAGAACCATAAACAACAGACCCATAATCTAATTTAGATCTTATTAAAGACCGGTAAAGATGTAATAAAGTATACCGATCTGCTCCCCAACTTGTATGGGCTAAAACTTTCAAAAGATTCAAAGCTTTTAAGCATTTCGCTTTAAGATATTTAATATGGGGAATAAAAGATAACTTTTGATCAAATATGACCCCAAGAAATTTGGCTTCTTCAACAACAGGAATTTGTGATCCGTATAAAAACAAGGAAGGATGTTCGTGTTTCTTCCGTAGCTTACAAAAATGAACACACTGCGTTTTCGACTTGGAGAACTTGAAACCATTTTTATCAGTCCATTCTTCTATTCGTTTTAAATTTTGTTGCAACTTTCGTTCAATTGTTTTCATATTTTTTGAACGGTAACATATACAGAAATCGTCAACATACAAGGAACAATCAGTTTTGTCGTCCAAACATTGTACAATATTGTTTATTTTGATGTTAAATAGCGTAGTTGAAAGAATAATACCCTGTGGGACACCCTGTTCTTGATCATAGAAATCTGACAGGGTAGACCCCACACGCACCTGAAACATGCGCTCCCCTAAAAAGCTTTCAATAAAACTGGGAAGTTTTCCTCTTAAGCCAATGTTATGGAGATCTTTCAATATACCATAACGCCATGTTGTATCATATGCTTTCTCCAAGTCGAAAAAGACATCTACTACGTGTTCTTTGTTAATAAAAGCATCTCGTATAAATGTTTCTAGTCTTATTAAATTGTCATTGGTACTGCGTTCCGAACGAAAACCCGATTGATATTCTGAAATGAGGTTGTTGGACTCTAAGTACCAGACTAATCTCTTGTTTATCATTCTCTCCAATGTTTTACACAAACAACTTGTCAAAGCTATCGGACGATAATTTGTAGGTTCTGCATGATCTTTCCCTGGTTTCGGAATTGGTACAACTGTAGCTACACGCCAGCTCTCAGGACAAACCCCCGTTTCCCAAATATTATCAAAGATATCTAAAAGTGTTGTAAGAGAACTTTTTGGCAGATGCTTAAGCATCTGATAATGAATTTCATCGGGACCGGTTGCCGTATCATGTGATTTTTCAATGGCTTCAACTAGTTCGGATAAGTTAAAAGGTGTGTTGTATTCTTCGTGATTAAGGGATTTGAAGTTAAGTTTTCTTTTCTCCTGGTCCTTTTTGAAATTTCTAAAAGTGTCAGAATAATTACGCGATGATGAATTATTCAAGAATGTGCTCCCAAGAGTATCTGAAATATCTTTTTTTGTTGAAGCTATTGTGTCAAATTCAGTATTTAAATGTGTAAAACTAGAGGACTTTGTTTTTCCTGAAATTTTTCGTACCATATCCCAAACCTTTTTAATGGGGGTTTTGTAGTTCAATTTGGAGACATATTCTCTCCATGACTTTCGTTTTGAAGCTCGGATTTTTCGCCGAGCTTTAGCTCTAAAAACTTTTGCGTCGTTTAGCTTTTCTGAAGTGGGACTTTTGCAGAACTTATTTAGAGCCTGTTTACGCTTTTTAATAGCTTCTTTACAGTCATTATTAAACCAAGGCTTGCTTTTCTTAGTATTTGTGGAGGTCTTTAGAATGCATTGTTCTGATATATTAATAAGTGTATCTGTGAAATCAGAAACAATGTCGGATGATTCATTTAAGTGATCAACTGTTTGTCCTTCTTCACATAAATTATGGAACAATTCCCAGTCGGCTTTATTCATTTTCCACTTCTGGTTACAGTCTTCATCTGGTTCGTTTACGCTCTCAATTATAACAGGGAAGTGATCACTTCCGCACTGATCATCATGAACAGACCAGTCATAGTCCAAGAAGAGAGATGGGTGACACAAAGAGAGATCTAAAGAAGACAAATGACCTGTCGCAGGGTGAAGGTAAGTATAAGATTTATCATTCATCAAGCAAAGATCGCTCTTTGCAATAAAATCTTCGACAAGTGCTCCTCTGTTATTGATATCTTTACAGCCCCATAGAATATTGTGACCATTGAAGTCGCCAACTAAAAGATATGGCGATGGAAGTTGACTCAGCAATGAGTCAAGATGTTCGGGCTTTAAAGAAAATGAGGGTGGGATATATAGAGAGCAAATTGTAGTTTCTTTATCCAGAGAAACCGATACTGCTACAGCTTGTAGGTCTGTTTTTAATTTGATCTCTCTTTGTGGTAAACATGATTTAACAAAAATTGAGCTGCCACCAGATGGTTTGTTACCATCAGAATAGATATAGTTGTATGTATTGAAACCCCTGACATCTATGTTGTCATCATTTTTTAAAAAAGTTTCTTGCAAACAAAACACCGATGGGGTTAGTAGCGAAATAAGTAATAAGAGTTCATTAGAATTCGATTTAAGACCTCGACAATTCCATTGTATTATTTTGTGTTTTAAATCCATTTTATGGAGAGATATTCAAAAGACTAGAAACTATTATGGAGGTGCAATTGGTGATATAGATCTGCTACCACCAGCTCGTGGTGTGGCAGACCTCGATCTGTTATTGCCACTTGGTGATGATGGAGTTTCAGTCAACTCCATATCACTGTCACTCAAAGATCCGAATCTGTTCTGAAATTTTATATTGTCTCTTTCCATTTTACGTTGTCTGTCTGTTTGTCTTTGAGACAATTGATGTTTTTTGATCGGATCTTGCGACCCCTTATTAGTTCGATCTGAGTCGGGTTTCTGTTTTGCATTCGGCGCTTGCTTCGGTACGGTCGCTGTCGACCGAACCGGAGCAACCTGGATTGCGCCATTTGATAAATTGGTTGAACTTTATGGTGCTGGAGTGGGTTTACTCCATGCACCAGATTTTTTCAGTTCAGCTATGTATGATTCAGCAGTCTGTGTTGCGGAGCTGGTACATTTTACACCAGCACCCTTTGTGATGCTGGCGAAACTGGTGGTTGGTGTTATGTATCGCTCTTCGACAATCTTCCGCGCTTCTGGGAATGTTATCCCCCTTTGGTATTTGACGGTGAGTATTTCTTTTTCTTTTTTCCACGCCGGACAGTCGCGGGAGAAAACAACACGTTTGCCATCACAATTTACGCATTTGGGTTCATTTTTGCAGTTGAGGTGATTATCAACATGCTTTTCTTCACCACAATTAGGACAGAGTTGTTTTCTCTGACATCTGCTTTCGTGATGGCCAAAAGCCTGACAAGAGTAACATCTAAGAGGGTTTGGGATGTATACCTCTACGTTAATGGAAAGATATGCTACTTTGATTTTCTTGGGTAGAATTGGTGTATTAAAAGTCAACACATAAGTTGCTGTTGGTTTTAGTACACCATTTCTACGGACTTTGATGTTACGAACACCAACAACCCCTTGATCCTTCAGGTTATCAATGATCTCTTCGTCTGAACAAGGACGCAGTTCTGGACTGCGAATCACTCCTTTAGATGAGTTTAGTGTGTTGTGAAGAGATATTTTAACCGAAAGATCAAAGAGTTTTTTGGTGGCGAGCAAGCTTACAACTTGCGGTTTTCTCTCGAGTTCCAAGAGAAGGTCACCTGATTTGAGTGATTTAATACTCTTTGGGTGTCCGGCTATGGCGACAATACTTTTCTCGATCACAAAGGGAGAAAGGCTTGACACAGTTCGTGTAATGTCAAGCGACGTGACGACCAAGAAACGCGGAACATTGTCAAAGTTTGGTTCAGCAGACTGCTGACTTGATTGTTGACTTGACTGCTGACTGGAATTTTGACTGTGTTCATCCGATTCGGATGAATCCTCGTCTTTTTTACGTTTAGGTGCGTTGCGGTTAGGTGCGTGGGTGCGGTTGTGTTTTTTTCCATGAGCCATGAGAAAAAATTCCTAGTTTCGTCCCAAGTGCTCTCCGCCCTCCGTGGAGCCCTACAAGGGAACACCATAATGGAGTGGTTATCCAACTCGCAGGTGTTAAGAGATACACGTGAGATATACTCGCATAAACAAAATGCCTACACGATTGATCCGTTTTGCCACCGCCTTCTAGAGATAAAAAGACAGAAAAGGGTAAGGTAAATGGGCATATGGTTGGTATCAGGAAAGATACAAAAAGAGTTGAAGAGAATTGATGATGATGATTTCGTGTTTAACGACGCGTCAACCCTCTCTGTGGGTCATAAGCGTCAAACGGTTAATGGTTAAACGGCATGAGTAATTATGATGATATTAACAGTAAAAAGTCAGAATGATAATGTATAAAAATCTGAAACAGTTAAATCTTATGAAAAAGTCCAATTTCTTTTAAGAATAAAATAATATTATCAACAGGTACATCTTGAAACAGTTGTTGCAAAGTGTCAGCTTTGAAATATAAAATACGTGAGGGTGAAAAGTCAACACAGTCAATTAAGATATGTTTCAAAGTGAATGGCTGATCACAACCTACACAAGAAGGCTGATCATCACCATTAAAAATATAAGAATGAGTATTGATGATGATGATGATTTCGTGTTTAACGACGCGTCAACCCTCTTGGTGGGTCATAAGCGTCAGTCGGTTAATGGTTAAATGGCATGAATAATTATGACGATATTAAAAGTAACAAGTCAGTATGATAATGTATAAAAATCTGAAACAGTTAAATCTTATGAAAAAGACCAATTTCTTTTAAGAATAAAATGATGTTATCAACAGGTACATCTCGAAACAGTTGTTGCAAAGTGTCAGCTTTGAAATATAAAAAACGTGAGGGTGAAAAGTCAACACAGTCAATTAAGATATGTTTCACAGTGAATGGCTGATCACAACCTACACAAGAAGGCTGATCATCACCATTAAAAATATAAGAATGAGTAACTCTAGTATGGCCGATGCGCAGTCGTGTTAATACTACGTCCTCTTTTCTGGAAAATTGTGGAGGAGAGCATTTTGTACTAACGACAGGTTTAATGGCATGGAGTTTGTGTTTATTGCACGGTCCCATTCGCCTTGCCATTCCGACAAGATGTATCTATTGATAAATGGTTTAAAATTATTAAAAGGAATTTTAAAAACAGATGGATCAAGATTGAGCGATTCCTTTGCTTTCTTGTCAGCATATTCATTGCCGACAATGCCAATATGGCTCGGAAGCCAACAAAACAAGATTTGGTGTGTTTTAGAAATTTCATGATGTTTTTCGATCAATTTTTGAATTTGAGGATTTTTAGATGATGAATGGTCTGAAGCCTTAAGCACAGAAAGTGAATCAGAAAATATAATTGCTTTTTGAATTGTTGAAGAACTGATAAAATCTAAAGCTAGGTCTATTGCTTTGGCTTCAGCTGTAAAAATAGATGAACCATCTGGAAGGCGCATGGTTTTGTGCGTATCTTTAGAAACATACGCACAACCAACTTTATCTCCTTCTTTGGAACCATCAGTATAGACTTGCTGGTAATCATCGTAACGTGATTGCAGTACCTGAAAGTTTTGTTTGAGAAGTATCGGATTTGATTCGGATTTTTTGCCATCATGTAAGTCGAACAGAATAGAAGGTTGTTTAATACACCAAGATGGAACTTCGGCGGTTTCATATTTTTGAATATTTTTAAGGTCGATACCTGAATTTTCCAGCAGTGGTAAAATACGTAATCCAAAAGGTTTAATTGCTGTGGGTTTAGTTTCATACCTATCTACAAATTGAGGTCGAAATGAAATTTTGGATGCCGGGTTAGATGGATTTGCAGCAAGTCTAATAGCATACTGAAGAGAAAGTTTCTCTCTGCGCGAGGTTAAAGATGGTTCACCTGCTTCTACATAAAGGCTTAATACGGGAGAAGTACGGAAGGCTCCCATGGCCAGACGAAGGCCTTGGTGATGGATAGTATCCAAGGATTTTAAATAGGACTTTCTGGCAGAAACATAAACAACAGACCCATAATCTAATTTAGATCTTATTAAAGACCGGTAAAGATGTAATAAAGTATACCGATCTGCTCCCCAACTTGTATGAGCTAAAACTTTCAAAAGATTCAAAGCTTTTAAGCATTTCGCTTTAAGATATTTAATATGGGGAATAAAAGATAACTTTTGATCAAATATGACCCCAAGAAATTTGGCTTCTTCAACAACAGGAATTTGTGATCCGTATAAAAACAGGGAAGGATGTTCGTGTTTCTTCCGTAGTTTACAAAAATGAACACACTGCGTTTTCGACTTGGAGAACTTGAAACCATTTTTATCAGTCCATTCTTCTATTCTTTTTAAATTTTGTTGTAACTTTCGTTCAATTGTTTTCATATTTTTTGAACGGTAACATATACAAAAATCATCAACATACAATGAACAATCAGTTTTGTCGTCCAAACATTGTACAATATTGTTTATTTTGATGTTAAATAGCGTAGTTGAAAGAACACTACCCTGTGGGACACCCTGTTCTTGATCATAGAAATCTGACAGGGTAGACCCCACACGCACCTGAAACATGCGCTCCCCTAAAAAGCTTTCAATAAAACTGGGAAATTTTCCTCTTAAGCCAATGTTATGTAGATCTTTCAATATTCCATATCGCCATGTTGTATCATATGCTTTCTCCAAGTCGAAAAAGACAGCTACTACGTGTTCTTTGTTAATAAAAGCATCTAGTATAAATGTTTCTAGTCTTATTAAATTGTCATTGGTACTACGTTCCGAACGAAAGCCCGATTGATATTCTGAAATGAGGTTGTTGGACTCTAAGTACCAGACTAATCTCTTGTTTATCATTCTCTCCAATGTTTTACACAAACAACTTGTCAAAGCTATCGGACGATAATTTGTAGGTTCTGCATGATCTTTCCCTGGTTTCGGAATTGGTACAACTGTAGCTACACGCCAGCTCTCAGGACAGACCCCCGTTTCCCAAATATTATTAAAGATATCTTAAAGTGTTGTAAGAGAACTTTTTGGCAGATGCTTAAGCATCTGATAATGAATTTCATCGGGGCCGGTTGCCGTATCATGTGATTTTTCAATGGCTTCAACGAGTTCGGATAAGTTAAAAGGTTTGTTGTATTCTTCGTGATTAAGTGATTTAAAGTTTAGATTTCTTTTCTCTTGGTCCTTTTTGAAATTTCTAAAAGTGTCAGAATAATTACGCGATGATGAATTTCTCAAGAATGTGTGCCCAAGAGTATCTGAAATATCTTTTTTTGTTGAAGCTATTGTGTCAAATTCAGTATTTAAATGTGTAAAACTAGAAGACTTTGTTTTTCCTGAAATTTTTCGTACCATATCCCAAACCTTTTTAATAGGGGTTTTATAGTTCAATTTGGAGACATATTCTCTCCATGACTTTCGTTTGGAAGCTCGGATTGTTCGCCGAGCTTTAGCTCTAAAAACTTTTACGTCGTTGAGCTTTTCTGAAGTGGGATTTTTGCAGAACTTATTTAGAGCCTGTTTACGCTTTTTAATAGCTTCTTTACAGTCATTATTAAACCAAGGCTTGCTTTTCTTAGTATTTGTGGAGGTCTTTGGAATGCATTGTTCTGATATGTTAATAAGTGTATCTGTGAAATCAGAAACAATGTCGGATGATTCATTAAAATGATCAATTGATAACTCTTCTTCACATAAATTATGGAATAATTCCCAGTCGGCTTTATTCATTTTCCATTTCTGGTTACAGTCCTCATCTGGTTCGTTTACACTCTCAATTATAACAGGGAAGTGATCACTTCCGCACTGATCATCATGAACAGACCAGTCATAGTCCAAGAAGAGAGATGGGTGACACAAAGAGAGATCCAAAGAAGACAAATGACCTGTCGCTGGGTGAAGGTAAGTATAAGATTTATCATTCATCAAGCAAAGATCGCTCTTTGCAATAAAATCTTCAACAAGTGCTCCTCTGTTATTGATATCTTTACAGCCCCATAGAATATTGTGACCATTGAAGTCGCCAACTAAAAGATATGGCGATGGAAGCTGACTCAGCAATGAGTCAAGATGTTCGGGCTTTAACGAAAATGAGGGTGGAATATATAAAGAGCAAATTGTAGTTTCTTTATCCAGAGAAACCGATACTGCTACAGCTTGTAGGTCTGTTTTTAATTTGATCTCTCTTTGTGGTAAACATGATTTAACAAGAATTGAACTGCCACCAGATGGTTTGCTACCATCAGAATAGATATAGTTGTATGTATTGAAACCCCTGACATCAATGTTGTCATCAGTTTTTAAAAAAGTTTCTTGTAAACAAAAAACCGATGGGTTTAATAACGAAATAAGTAATAAGAGTTCATTATAATTTGGTTATAGACCTCGACAATTCCATTGTATTATTTTGTGTTTTAAATCCATTTTATGAAGAGATTAAGACTAGAAACTATATTGGAGCTGCAATTGGTGATATAGATCTGCTACCACCAGCTCGTGGTGTTGCTGACCTCGATCTGTTATTGCCATTTGGTGATGATGGAGTTTCAGCGAACTCCATATCACTGTCACTCAAAGATCCGAATCTGTTCTGAAATCTAATATTGTCTCTTTCCATTTTACGTTGTCTGTCTGTCTGTTTTTGAGACAATTGATGTTTTTTGATCGGATCTTCCGATCCCTTATTAGTTCGACCTGAGTCGAGTTTCTCTTTTACGTGCGGCGCTGGCTTCGGTACGAGTTGATGATGATGATGATTTCGTGTTTAACGACGCGTCAACCCTCTTTGTGGGTCATAAGCGTCAGTCGGTTAATGGTTAAACGGCATGAATAATTATGACGATATTAAAAGTAACAAGTCAGAATGATAATGTATAAAAATCTGAAACAGTTAAATCTTATGAAAAAGACCAATTTCTTTTAAGAATAAAATAATGTTATCAACAGGTACATCTCGAAACAGTTGTTGCAAAGTGTCAGCTTTGAAATATAAAATACGTGAGGGTGAAAAGTCAACACAGTCAATTAAGATATGTTTCACAGTGAATGGCTGATCACAACCTACACAAGAAGGCTGATCATCACCATTAAAAATATAAGAATGAGTAACTCTAGTATGGCCGATGCGCAGTCGTGTTAATACTACGTCCTCTTTTCTGGAAAACTGTGGAGGAGAGCATTTTGTACTAACGACAGGTTTAATGGCATGGAGTTTGTTATTTATTGCACGGTCCCATTCGCCTTGCCATTCCGAAAAGACGTATCTGTTGATAAATGGTTTAAAATTATTAAAGGGAATTTTAAAAACAGATGGATCAAGATTGAGCGATTCCTTTGCTTTCTTGTCAGCATATTTATTTCCGACAATGCCAATATGGCTCGGAAGCCAACAAAACAAGATTTGGTGTGTTTTAGAAATTTCATGATGTTTTTCGATCAATTTTTGAATTTGAGGATTTTTAGATGATGAATGGTTTAAAGCCTTAAGCACAGAAAGTGAATCAGAAAATATAATTGCTTTTTGAATTATTGAAGAACTGATAAAATCTAAAGCTAGGTCTATTGCTTTGGCTTCAGCTGTAAAAATAGATGAACCATCTGGAAGGCGCATGGTTTTGTGCGTATCTTTAGAAACATACGCACAACCAACTTTATCTCCTTCTTTGGAACCATCAGTATAGACTTGCTGGTAATCATTGTAACGTGACTGCAGTACCTGGAAGTTTTGTTTGAGAAGTATCGGATTTGATTCGGATTTTTTGCCATCATGCAAGTCGAACAGAATAGAAGGTTGTTTAATACACCAAGATGGAACTTCGGCCGTTTCATGTTTTTGAATATTTTTAAGGTCGATGCCTGAATTTTCTAGCAGTGGTAAAATTCGTAATCCAAAAGGTTTGATTGCTGTGGGTTTAGTTTCATACTTATCCACAAATTGAGGTGGAAATGAAATTTTGGATGCCGGGTTAGATGGATTTGCAGCAAGTCTGATAGCATACTGAAGAGAAAGTTTCTCTCTGCGCGAGGTTAAAGATGGTTCACCTGCTTCTACATAAAGGCTTAATACGGGAGAAGTACGGAAGGCTCCCATGGCCAGACGAAGGCCTTGGTGATGGATAGTATCCAAGGATTTTAAATAGGACTTTCTGGCAGAACCATAAACAACAGACCCATAATCTAATTTAGATCTTATTAAAGACCGGTAAAGATGTAATAAAGTATACCGATCTGCTCCCCAACTTGTATGAGCTAAAACTTTCAAAAGATTCAAAGCTTTTAAGCATTTCGCTTTAAGATATTTAATATGTGGAATAAAAGATAACTTTTGATCAAATATGACCCCAAGAAATTTGGCTTCTTCAACAACAGGAATTTGTGATCCGTATAAAAACAGGGAAGGATGTTCGTGTTTCTTCCGTAGTTTACAAAAATGAACACACTGCGTCTTCGACTTGGAGAACTTGAAACCATTTTTATCAGTCCATTCTTCTATTCTTTTTAAATTTTGTTGCAACTTTCGTTCAATTGTTTTCATATTTTTTGAACGGTAACATATACAAAAATCATCAACATACAAGGAACAATCAGTTTTGTCGTCCAAACATTGTACAATATTGTTTATTTTGATGTTAAATAGCGTAGTTGAAAGAATACTACCCTGTGGGACACCCTGTTCTTGATCATAGAAATCTGACAGGGTAGACCCCACACGCACCTGAAACATGCGCTCCCCTAAAAAGCTTTCAATAAAACAGGGAAGTTTTCCTCTTAAGCCAATGTTATGTAGATCTTTCAATATTCCATAACGCCATGTTGTATCATATGCTTTCTCCAAGTCGAAAAAGACAGCCACTACGTGTTCTTTGTTAATAAAAGCATCTCGTATAAATGTTTCTAGTCTTATTAAATTGTCATTGGTACTACGTTCCGAACGAAAACCCGATTGATATTCTGAAATGAGGTTGTTGGACTCTAAGTACCAGACTAATCTCTTGTTTATCATTCTCTCCAATGTTTTACACAAACAACTTGTCAAAGCTATCGGACGATAATTTGTAGGTTCTGCATGATCTTTCCCTGGTTTCGGAATTGGTACAACTGTAGCTACACGCCAACTCTCAGGACAGACCCCCGTTTCCCAAATGTTATTAAAGATATCTAAAAGTGTTGTAAGAGAACTTTTTGGCAGATGCTTAAGCATCTGATAATGAATTTCATCGGGGCCGGTTGCCGTATCATGTGATTTTTCAATGGCTTCAACGAGTTCGGATAAGTTAAAAGGTGTGTTGTATTCTTCGTGATTAAGGGATTTGAAGTTAAGATTTCTTTTCTCTTGGTCCTTTTTGAAATTTCTAAAAGTGTCAGAATAATTACGCGATGATGAATTTCTCAAGAATGTGTGCCCAAGAGTATCTGAAATATCTTTTTTTGTTGAAGCTATTGTGTCAAATTCAGTATTTAAATGTGTAAAACTAGAGGACTTTGTTTTTCCTGAAATTTTTCGTACCATATCCCAAACCTTTTTAATGGGGGTTTTATAGTTCAATTTTGACACATATTCCCTCCATGACTTTCGTTTGGAAGCTCGGATTGTTCGCCGAGCTTTAGCTCTAAAAACTTTTACGTCGTTTAGCTTTTCAGAAGTGGGACTTTTGCAGAACTTATTTAGAGCTTGTTTACGCTTTTTAATAGCTTCTTTACAGTCATTATTAAACCAAGGCTTGCTTTTCTTAGTATTTGTGGAGGTCTTTGGTATGCATTGTTCTGATATATTAATAAGTGTATCTGTGAAATCAGAAACAATGTCGGATGATTCATTAAATTGATCAAATGATAACTCTTCTTCACATAAATTATGGAATAATTCCCAGTCGGCTTTATTCATTTTCCACTTCTGGTTACAGTCCTCATCTGGTTCGTTTACGCTCTCAATTATAACAGGGAAGTGATCACTTCCGCACTGATCATCATGAACAGACCAGTCATAGTCTAAGAAGAGAGATGGGTGACACAAAGAGAGATCTAAAGAAGACAAATGACCTGTCGCTGGGTGAAGGTAAGTATAAGATTTATCATTCATCAAGCAAAGATCGCTCTTTGCAATAAAATCTTCAACAAGTGCTCCTCTGTTATTGATATCTTTACAGCCCCATAGAATATTGTGACCATTGAAGTCGCCAACTAAAAGATATGGCGATGGAAGTTGACTCAGCAATGAGTCAAGATGTTCGGGCTTTAAAGAAAATGAGGGTGGGATATATAGAGAGCAAATTGTAGTTTCTTTATCCAGAGAAACCGATACTGCTACAGCTTGTAGGTCTGTTTTTAATTTGACCTCTCTTTGTGGTAAACATGATTTAATAAGAATTGAATTGCCACCAGATGGTTTGTTACCATCAGAATAGATATAGTTGTATGTATTGAAACCCCTGACATCAATGTTGTCATCAGTTTTTAAAAAAGTTTCTTGCAAACAAAAAACCGATGGGTTTAATAACGAAATAAGTAATAAGAGTTCATTATAATTTGATTTAAGACCTCGACAATTCCATTGTATTATTTTGTGTTTTAAATCCATTTTATGAAGAGATTAAGACTAGAAACTATTTTGGAGCTGCAATTGGTGATATAGATCTGCTACCACCAGCTCGTGGTGTTGCTGACCTCGATCTACTATTGCCATTTGGTGATGATGGAGTTTCAAACTCCATATCACTATCACTCAAAGATCCGAATCTGTTCTGGAATTTTATATGGTCTCTTTCCATTTTACGTTGTCTCTCTGTTTGTTTTTGAGGCAAGTGTTGTTTCTTCGGATCTTCTGATCCCTTAATAGTTCGACTTAAGTCGAGTTTCTCTTTTGCATGCGGCGCTGGCTTCGGTACGGTCGCTGTCGACCGATCCGAAGCAACCTGGATTGCGCCATTTGATAAACTGGTTGAAGTTTTTGGTGCTGGAGTGGATTTACTCTATGCACCAGATTTTTTCAGTTCAGCTATGTATGATTCAGCAGTCTGTGTTGCGGAGCTGGAAACTTTTACACCAGCACCCTTTGTGATGCTGGCGTAACTTGTGGTTGGTGTTGTGTATCGCTCATCAACAATTTTCCGCGCTTCTGGGAATGTTATCCCCCTTTGGTATTTGACAGTGAGTATTTCTTTTTCTTTTTTCCATGCCGGACAATCTCGAGAGAAAACAGCATGCTTGTCACCACAATTGACGCATTTGGCCTCATTTTTGCAATTTTGATGGTTATCGACATGTTTTTCCTCACCACAATTTGGAC
The DNA here is from genome assembly GCA_963580285.1 of Lucinisca nassula. NCBI lineage: Eukaryota > Metazoa > Mollusca > Bivalvia > Lucinida > Lucinidae > Lucinisca > Lucinisca nassula. The sequence continues at coordinate 41,269,433 of OY757020.1, forward strand.
AGAGTTGTTTCTTCTGACATCTGCTTTCGTGGTGACCAAAAACCTGACAATGATAACATCTGAGAGGGTTTGGTATATACACCTCTACGTTAACAGATAGATATGCAACTTTTATTTTCTTGGGCAGAACTGGTGTATTAAATGTCAACACGTAGGTACTTGTTGGCTTTAATACACCACCTCTACGAACTTGGATGTTACGTACACCAATGACGCCTTCATCTCTTAAATTCTCAACAATCTCGGCATCGTTGCACGGACGTAGCTCTGGGCTGCGGATGACACCTTTACATGAATTGAGTGTTTTGTGCAACGATACTTTGACGTTGAGATCGAAGAGCTTTGTGGTACCAAGCAGGTTTTTGACCTGCTGCTCTCTCTCGACTTCCAAGAGGAGATCACCTGACTTCAGTTTTTTTATACTTTTTGGATGTCCGGCAATGGACACTAAACTCTTTTCGATAACAAAGGGTGATAAATCTGACACCGTACGTGTATCATCGCGTGATGTCATCACCAAGAAGCGTGGAAAAGTGTTGAGCTTTGGAGTTTCAACTTGCTGACTAGACTGCTGACTTGACTGCTGCCTTGACTTCTGACTTGACTTCTGACTGGGTTCATCCGTTTCGGATGAATCCTCGTCTTTTTTACGTTTAGCTGCGTTGCGGTTATGTTTTTTTCCATGAGGCATAAGGAAAAAATTCTAGTTTCTTCCCAAGTGCTCTCCGCCCTCCGTGGAGCCCTACAAGGGAACACCATAATGGAGTGGTTATCCAACTCGCAGGTGTTAGAGATACACGTGAGATATACTCGCATAAACAAAATGCCTACACGATTGATCCGTTTAGCCACCGCCTTCTAGAGATAAAAAGATAGAAAAGGGTAAGGTAAATGGGCATATGGTTGGTATCAGGAAAGATACAAAAAGAGTTGAAGAGAAAGCAAAGCGGTATCTCTAGGGCTCGGCGTGACCAGCCGATTGACCGTGCCGGACCGCACAGCCACCCGTCTACACCGAAAAGCCAGGCCAAAGAGGCGTGTTGGGTACCTGAAGCACCGCCACCTCAGGTAACCCTCAACCTCCAGGATCCCTTCTTCCGGCTTACAGGACGCCACCCACGGCAAACGGGTGGTACTTCCTTTAGCTCTTCCCAGTGGGCACAAATACCACAGCGGCAATGTGCCCAGTGGGAATTGAGCCCCCAGGGCCACGGCAATGATGATGATGATGATTTCGTGTTTAACGACGCGTCAACCCTCTTTGTGGGTCATAAGCGTCAAACGGTTGATGGTTAAACGGCATGAACAATTATGATGATATTAAAAGTAAAAAGTCAGAATGATAATGTATAAAAATCTGAAACAGTTAAATCTTATGAAAAAGTCCAATTTCTTTTAAGAATAAAATAATATTATCAACAGGTACATCTCGAAACAGTTGTTGCAAAGTGTCAGCTTTGAAATATAAAATACGTGAGGGTGAAAAGTCAACACAGTCAATTAAGATATGTTTCACAGTGAATGGCTGATCACAACCTACACAAGAAGGCTGATCATCACCATTAAAAATATAAGAATGAGTAACTCTAGTATGGCCGATGCGCAGTCGTGTTAATACTACGTCCTCTTTTCTGGAAAACTGTGGAGGAGAGCATTTTGTACTAACGACAGGTTTAATGGCATGGAGTTTGTTATTTATTGCACGGTCCCATTCGCCTTGCCATTCCGACAAGATGTATCTGTTGATAAATGGTTTAAAATTGTTAAAAGGAATTTTAAAAACAGATGGATCAAGATTGAGCGATTCCTTTGCTTTCTTGTCAGCATATTCATTGCCGACAATGCCAATATGGCTCGGAAGCCAACAAAACAAGATTTGGTGTGTTTTAGAAATTTCATGATGTTTTTCGATCAATTTTTGAATTTGAGGATTTTTAGATGATGAATGGTCTAAAGCCTTAAGCACAGAAAGTGAATCCGAAAATATAATTGCTTTTTGAATTGTTGAAGAACTGATAAAATCTAAAGCTAGGTCTATTGCTTTGGCTTCAGCTGTAAAAATAGATGAACCATCTGGAAGGCGCATGGTTTTGTGCGTATCTTTAGAAACATACGCACAGCCAACTTTATCTCCTTCTTTGGAACCATCAGTATAGACTTGCTGGTAATCATTGTAACGTGACTGCAGTACCTGAAAGTTTTGTTTGAGAAGTATTGGATTTGATTCGGATTTTTTTCCATCATGTAAGTCGAACAGAATAGAAGGTTGTTTAATACACCAAGATGGAACTTCGGCGGTTTCATGTTTTTGAATATTTTTAAGGTCGATACCTGAATTTTCCAGCAGTGGTAAAATACGTAATCCAAAAGGTTTGATTGCTGTGGGTTTTGTTTCATACTTATCTACAAATTGAGGTCGAAATGAAATTTTGGATGCCGGGTTAGATGGATTTGCAGCAAGTCTGATAGCATACTGAAGAGAAAGTTTCTCTCTGCGCGAGGTTAAAGATGGTTCACCTGCTTCTACATAAAGGCTTAATACGGGAGAAGTACGGAAGGCTCCCATGGCCAGACGAAGGCCTTGGTGATGGATAGTATCCAAGGATTTTAAATAGGACTTTCTGGCAGAACCATAAACAACAGACCCATAATCTAATTTAGCTCTTATTAAAGACCGGTAAAGATGTAATAAAGTATACCGATCTGCTCCCCAACTTGTATGAGCTAAAACTTTCAAAAGATTCAAAGCTTTTAAGCATTTCGCTTTAAGATATTTAATATGTGGAATAAAAGATAACTTTTGATCAAATATGACCCCAAGAAATTTGGCTTCTTCAACAACAGGAATTTGTGATCCGTATAAAAACAGGGAAGGATGTTCGTGTTTCTTCCGTAGTTTACAAAAATGAACACACTGCGTTTTCGACTTGGGGAACTTGAAACCATTTTTATCAGTCCATTCTTCTATTCTTTTTAAATTTTGTTGTAACTTTCGTTCAATTGTTTTCATATTTTTTGAACGGTAACATATACAAAAATCATCAACATACAATGAACAATCAGTTTTGTCGTCCAAACATTGTACAATATTGTTTATTTTGATGTTAAATAGCGTAGTTGAAAGAATACTACCCTGTGGGACACCCTGTTCTTGATCATAGAAATCTGACAGGGTAGACCCCACACGCACCTGAAACATGCGTTCCCCTAAAAAGCTTTCAATAAAACTGGGAAGTTTTCCTCTTAAGCCAATGTTATGTAGATCTTTCAATATTCCATAACGCCATGTTGTATCATATGCTTTCTCCAAGTCGAAAAAGACAGCCACTACGTGTTCTTTGTTAATAAAAGCATCTCGTATAAATGTTTCTAGTCTTATTAAATTGTCATTGGTACTACGTTCCGAACGAAAGCCCGATTGATATTCTGAAATGAGGTTGTTGGACTCTAAGTACCAGACTAATCTCTTGTTTATCATTCTCTCCAATGTTTTACACAAACAAATTGTCAAAGCTATCGGACGATAATTTGTAGGTTCTGCATGATCTTTCCCTGGTTTCGGAATTGGTACAACTGTAGCTACACGCCAACTCTCAGGACAGACCCCCGTTTCCCAAATATTATTAAAGATATCTAAAAGTGTTGTAAGAGAACTTTTTGGCAGATGCTTAAGCATCTGATAATGAATTTCATCGGGGCCGGTTGCCGTATCATGTGATTTTTCAATGGCTTCAACGAGTTCGGATAAGTTAAATGGTGTGTTGTATTCTTCGTGATTAAGGGATTTGAAGTTAAGTTTTCTTTTCTCCTGGTCCTTTTTGAAATTTCTAAAAGTGTCAGAATAATTACGCGATGATGAATTTCTCAAAAATGTGTGACCAAGAGTATCTGAAATATCTTTTTTTGTTGAAGCTATTGTGTCAAATTCAGTATTTAAATGTGTAAAACTAGAAGACTTTGTTTTTCCTGAAATTTTTCGTACCATATCCCAAACCTTTTTAATGGGGGTTTTATAGTTCAATTTGGAGACATATTCTCTCCATGACTTTCGTTTGGAAGCTCGGATTGTTCGCCGAGCTTTAGCTCTAAAAACTTTTACGTCGTTGAGCTTTTCTGAAGTGGGATTTTTGCAGAACTTATTTAGAGCCTGTTTACGCTTTTTAATAGCTTCTTTACAGTCATTATTAAACCAAGGCTTGCTTTTCTTAGTATTTGTGGAGGTCTTTGGAATGCATTGTTCTGATATGTTAATAAGTGTATCTGTGAAATCAGAAACAATGTCAGATGATTCATTTAAGTGATCAACTGATAACTCTTCTTCACATAAATTATGGAATAATTCCCAGTCGGCTTTATTCATTTTCCATTTCTGGTTACAGTCTTCATCTGGTTCGTTTACGCTCTCTATTATAACAGGAAAGTGATCACTTCCGCACTGATCATCATGAACAGACCAGTCATAGTCCAAGAAGAGAGATGGGTGACACAAAGAGAGATCTAAAGAAGACAAATGACCTGTCGCAGGGTGAAGGTAAGTATAAGATTTATCATTCATCAAGCAAAGATCGTTCTTTGCAATAAAATCTTCGACAAGTGCTCCTCTGTTATTGACATCTTTACAGCCCCATAGAATATTGTGACCATTGAAGTCGCCAACTAAAAGATATGGCGATGGAAGTTGACTCAGCAATGAGTCAAGATGTTCGGGCTTTAAAGAAAATGAGGGTGGGATATATAGAGAGCAAACTGTAGTTTCTTTATCCAGAGAAACCGATACTGCTACAGCTTGAAGGTCGGTTTTTAATTTGATCTCTCTTTGTGGTAAACATGATTTAACAAAAATTGAGCTGCCACCAGATGGTTTGTTACCATCAGAATAGATATGGTTGTATGTATTGAAACCCCTGACATCTATGTTGTCATCAGTTTTTAAAAAAGTTTCTTGCAAACAAAACACCGATGGGGTTAGTAGCGAAATAAGTAATAAGAGTTCATTATAATTTGATTTAAGACCTCGACAATTCCATTGTATTATTTTGTGTTTTAAATCCATTTTAAGGAGAGATATTTAAAGACTAGAAACTATTATGGAGGTGCAATTGGTGATATAGATCTGCTACCACCAGCTCGTGGTGTGGCAGACCTCGATCTGTTATTGCCACTTGGTGATGATGGAGTTTCAGTCAACTCCATATCACTGTCACTCAAAGATCCGAATCTGTTCTGAAATTTTATATTGTCTCTTTCCATTTTACGTTGTCTGTCTGTTTGTCTTTGAGACAATTGATGTTTTTTGATCGGATCTTGCGACCCCTTATTAGTTCGACCTGGGTCGGGTTTCTCTTTTACATTCGGCGCTGGCTTCGGTACGGTCGCTGTCGACCGATCCGAAGCAACCTGGATTGCGCCTTTTGATAAATTGGTTGAACTTTGTGGTGCTGGAGTGGATTTACTCCATGCACCAGACTTTTTCAGTTCAGCAATGTATGATTCAGCAGTCTGTGTTGCGGAGCTGGTACATTTTACACCAGTACCCTTTGTGATGCTGGCGAAAATGGTGGTTGGTGTTATGTATCGCTCTTCGACAATCTTCCGCGCTTCTGGGAATGTTATCCCCCTTTGGTATTTGACGGTAAGTATTTCTTTTTCTTTTTTCCACGCCGGACAGTCTCGGGAGAAAACAGCATGTTTGCCATCACAATTTACGCATTTGGGTTCATTTTTGCAGTTGAGGTGATTATCAACATGCTTTTCTTCACCACAATTAGGACAGAGTTTTTTTCTCTGACATCTGCTTTCGTGATGGCCAAAAGCCTGACAAGAGTAACATCTAAGAGGGTTTGGGATGTATACCTCTACGTTAATGGAAAGATATGCTACTTTGATTTTCTTGGGTAGAATTGGTGTATTAAAAGTCAACACATAAGTTGCTGTTGGTTTTAGTACACCATTTCTACGAACTTGAATGTTACGAACACCAACAACTCCCTGATCCTTAAGGTTATCGACTATCTCTTCATCTGAGCAAGGACGCAGTTCTGGACTGCGAATCACTCCCTTAGATGAATTGAGCGTGTTATGTAAAGCGACTTTAACTTTTAGATCAAAGAGTTTGTTGGTGTTTAGCAGGCTTACCACTTGCTGTTTTTTCTCGACTTCCAAGAGAAGATCACCCGATTTGAGTTGTTTTATACTCTTAGGGTGTCCGGCAATGGAGAGAATACTTTTCTCGATGACGAAGGGGGAAAGGCTAGATACAGTTCGTGTATCGTCAAGTGACGTAACGACCAAGAAACGCGGAACATTGTCAAAATTTGGTTCAGCAGACTGCTGACTAGATTGTTGACTTGACTGCTGACTGGATTGTTGACTGTGTTCATCCGATTCGGATGAATCTTCTTGTTTTTTTACGTTTAGGTGCGTTGTGGTTAGGTGATTTGCGGTTAGGTGATTTGCGGTTATGTTTTTTTCCAGGAGCCATAAGAAAAAAATTCTAGTTTCGTCCCAAGTGCTCTCCGCCCTCCGTGGAGCCCTACAAGGGAACACCATACTGGAGTGGTTATCCAACTCGCAGATGTTAGAGATACACGTGAGATATACTCGTATAAACAAAATGCCTACACGATTGATCCGTTAAGCCACCGCCTTCTAGAGATAAAAAGACAGAAAAGGGAAAGGTAAATGGGCATATGGTTGGTATCAGGAAAGATACAAAAAGAGTTGAAGAGAAAGCAAAGCGGTATCTCTAGGGCTCGGCGTGACCAGCCGATTGACCGTGCCGGACCGCACGGCCACCCGTCTACACCGAAAAGCCAGGCCAAAGAGGCGTGTTGGGCACCTGAAGCACCGCCACCTCAGGTAACCCTCAACCTCCAGGATCCCTTCTTCCGGTTTACAGGACGCCACCCACGGCAAACGGGTGGTACTTCCTTTAGCTCTTCCCAGTGGGCACATTGACCACAGCAGCAACGTGCCCAGTGGGAATTGAGCCCCCAGGGCCACGGCAAGGCAGGAAGTCTAATACCTGGGGGGGGGGGGGGGGGGGGGGCCACGGCAAGGCAGGAAGTCTAATACCTGGGGGTCGGTACGAGTTGAAGAGAAAGCAAAGTGGTATCTCTAGGGCTCGGCGTGACCAGCCGATTGACCGTGCCGGACCGCACGGCCACCCGTCTACACCGAAAAGCCAGGCCAAAGAGGCGTGTTGGGAACCTGAAGCACCGCCACCTCAGGTAACCCTCAACCTCCAGGATCCCTTCTTCCGGCTTACAGGACGCCACCCACGGCAAACGGGTGGTACTTCCTTTAGCTCTTCCCAGTGGGCACAAAGACCACAGCGGCAATGTGCCCAGTGGGAATTGAGCCCCCAGGGCCACGGCAAGGCAGGAAGTCTAATACCTGGGGGCCCTACAAGGGAACACCATAATGGAGTGGTTATCCAACTCGCAGGTGCTAGAGATACACGTGAGATATACTCGTATAAACAAAATGCCTACACGATTGATCCGTTAAGCCACCGCCTTCTAGAGATAAAAAGACAGAAAAGGGTAAGGTAAATGGGCATATGGTTGGTATCAGGAAAGATAAAAAAAGAGTTGAAGAGAAAGCAAAGCGGTATCTCTAGGGCTCGGCGTGACCAGCCGATTGACCGTGCCGGACCGCACGGCCACCCGTCTACACCGAAAAGCCAGGCCAAAGAGGCGTGTTAGGTACCTGAAGCACCGCCACCTCAGGTAACCCTCAACCTCCAGGATCCCTTCTTCCGGCTTACAGGGCGCCACCCACGGCAAACGGGTGGTACTTCCTTTAGCTCTTCCCAGTGGGCACAGAGACCACAGCGGCAATGTGCCCAGTGGGAATTGAGCCCCCAGGGCCACGGCAAGGCAGGAAGTCTAATACCTGGGGGCACTGTCTGTTGTCTGTATCAGAAGCCATGGTATGCATTGTATGAACTTTCACATTTTAAATATTTAGGGAATTTTATCTTTGAAAGGCATGTCTGTATACTCCTTATATTCGCCTCACTGAGGCAATTCTTATGAGTATACACAACATTCATTTATTTCATAGAAGATCCAAAAGCGAAGTTTACACGAACATGTATACTATGATTTGATTTCTTTCTTTGTATTGTTTGTTTGTTTGTGCTGGAGTTTCACGGCCCAGTCAACACTATGTAGGTCATTTTAAGCCGGTCGGTTAACCTATCCACACTTTACCGGGGCAGGCTTATACGCAAGCGGTTAACCAGTACAGTCTTTCGCCAGAAAATCAGAACTGCCCTTCAGGAATCAGCGGAAGGGAGCGAATGACCGTAGAAAAGATTTCATGTTAATCTCCATGAAAGAATGTTGCTGACACCGGCAGGTATCGAACCTGCCTCCTCTTGATCATCAGTCTGTATTGGGTTTTAACGGCCCAGTCAACGCTATTTAGGTCTTTTTTGTTCCCGTCAGTTGACCTATCGATACTTCCTGGGCAGGCTTATACATTAGTGGTTAACCATTACAGTGCACATTCTTTCGCAGAAACTGAGAACTACCATTCTTGAATCAGCGGAAGGGAGAGAATGACCCTAGAAAAGATTTTATGTTCCACGAAAGAATGTTGTAAACCCTGGCAGGTATCGAACCCGCGTCCTCCTGATCGCAAGTCAGACGCCCATCCGACTGAGCTACCGAGGCCGGCTATACTATGTTATTAATAAATTATTTTGGTATTGGCCCAGCTATAGGTCCTCGGGCCAATACGGCAGACAGAGGACCGGTAACTGGGACAATACCAAATTGCAAGATAAATGACAATTTTATTAATTGACACCAATAAAAACATGTTCATTGATTTTTTACCTATGTGTTAATGCGGATGACCTCCGAAAAAAACAGGACAGTCAATTAATAATATAATGTTATTAATCAACTAATTTCGTATTGGCCCATTTACAGGTCCGAGGTCTGCTGAATTGGCCTGAGGCCGAAGGTCAAGGCCAATACAGCTGACCGAGGACCTGCAACTTGGCCAATATGAAGTTACTTGATTAATGAAAATTTTATTAAAAACATGATTTATGAACTTTGATCTTAATATTGGTTGATCTGGTGTAATACAGGGAAGTCAATTAACCCATTTTGTACCAAATGGAATCTTCCTCTTTGCATATTAGTAAGTATTTGTAGCTGTGCAATGATTGTATATATTGCACGTTTTCATGAATAATTTGTTGATTACGTGCGAGCTTTTTTATACACGTTTTCATGAATAATTTGTTGATTACGTGCGAGCTTTTTTATATGGGTGAGCGAGTATTAGCATGTAACTATTATCTTTTTATGCGTCCGTCTCATTTTCCATCTATTTCATGTTAAAATCTATGATTGTTTAATTCTTGTGTTTGCTTAAATGTCTAATATAATTGTTATGTATGTAATCACTATATATGTTTTACGAGGGCCTCAGGGAAGATTGGCAATGCCAACTGAGTAACCCTCTATAAATAAAGTCTACTTACTTACTTACTTTACTTACTTATATAGCAGGAGTCCATTTTAAAAATTAGGGGTGCCAGGTTGTGTTTTCTTCCAAAATTGATTTGGAAAGTGGTTGAACTTTTACATGTGTAGCAAACAGTGGAGGCCCTGATCAGACGCCGTGTTCTGCGGCGTCTGATCTGGGCCTGCACTGTTTGTCAAGTACCCCTTTAGGGGTTTCTTGTACTAGCTGGGTTAATAACTTACGGTAAGTCGCCCGTGCTGCACCATGCAATTTTTATATCTCAACTAGGCCACTTTTCTGATGAAAATGTGTGATATTATTCATATTGATAACACAAACATAAGTTGTCGGCACTCGTTAGAATCCGCAGCAACGATGCGGTTCTTACGAGTTACAACATTATGTCTTGGGAACAGAAATAACAAAAAAATGATGTTTACCCCCATAAACCCCGTTTTCTCTATATAACGTTGGGTCTAGGGGGCGTTCATTTTACGGACTTGTTCACGTGATGATTCACTAAGGCCGGGCTGCTCATTACACAGCTTGTGTTGTGTTCCACAAAATAAATAAAAGGAAGTTTTTGTAAAGTGTTTTGTTTGTTTGATTTGAGGTTTAACGTCCCCGTCAACATTACATAGGTTATTTTGGACACGTTGCTTCCATTTTTGGGGGCTTTTAACCCGACATTGAGATGAAATGACTTCTCAAGCTCTGTCGCCCAATGAAACCGATAGGGTTTATAACCAAGGACGGACCGACTCGCACCGCTTTACCTTGGAAGCATCGTGCAGCCCATCTATTTCTTCAAGCCCTGATGGGCGGGGGCGAGCTTTTGTAAATCGTCTAAGGGGAATAGATTCACTATCTCGAAAACAAGAAAATATAATTTTGACCCCCTTTATAAAGTAAAGTAGAAGTAAAACAAAGATCAGGAATCGATACAATTAACTTATAACATCCATGTTGTACCCAATCTTTTTATATCGGAGAATAATTTTACGAAATTGGGTGCTGAAGTCATTGCGGTTATATATTTTTCTGAATTTATATACTAAGTCACCATAAAATTCGTGTTCCGATAGACCTCGTTGCAGAAGAGATTTAAGTCCAATATTGATGATTTCGTGTTTTAACGACGCGTCAACCCTCTTTGTGGGTCATACGCGTCAAACGGTTAATGGTTAAAGGCATTGAGAATTATGAGGATATTAAAAGTAAAAAAGTTAGTTTGATATGTATAAAAATCTTAAACAGTTAAATCTAATGGAAAAGTCCAATTTCTTTTATAAAAAAAAAAACAACAATATTTTCAAAAGGTACATCTTGAAACAATTGTTGCAAAGTGTCAGCTTTGAAGTATAAGTTACGGGACTGCGAAAAGTCTACACATTCAATTAAAATATGTTTCACAGTGAATGGTTGATCACAGCCTACACAGGAAGGCTGCTCATCACCATTTAAAATATAAGAATGAGTAACTCTAGTATGGCCAATGCGCAGTCGTGTTAATACTACATCCTCTTTGGCCCCCGCCCATCGGGGCTTAAAGAAATAGATGGGCTGCATGATGCTTCCACGCAGAGCTGAAACCGACCCGCACACGAGTATTGGTAATCTGCTTAGAGGATCTAATCCTGCCCAGGCAAAGAGGTGCGAGTCGGACCGTCCATGCATATAAACCCTATTGGTTTCATTCGGCGGCAGGGCTTGAGATGTCATTTCATCTCAGTGTCGGGTAAAAGTCCCACAAAATTGGAAGCAACGTCTCCAAAATGACCTATACAGTGTTGACGGGGACGTTAAACCTCAAATCAAACAAACAAAAACAAAACTACATCCTCTTTCCTGGAAAACTGTGGAGGAGAGCATTTTGTTCCAACGAGAGGTTTAATAGCATGGAGCTTGTTATTTATTGCACGATCCCATTCGCATTGCCATTCCGACAAGATGTATGTTGATAAATAGTTTGAAATTATTAAAAGGAATTTTAAAAACAGACGGATCAAGATTGAGCGATTCCTTTGCTTTCTTGTCAGCAAACTCATTGCCGACAATGCCAATATGGCTCGGAAGTCAATAAAACAAGATTTGGTGCGTTTTAGAAATTTCATGATGTTTTTCGATCAGTTTTTGTATTTGAGGATTTTTAGATGATGAATGGTCTAAAGTCTAAAGCACAGAATGTGAATCAGAAAATATAATTGCTTTTTGAAATGATGAAGAACTGATAAAATCTAAAGCTAGGTCTATTGCTTTGGCTTCAGCTGTAAAAATAGATGAACCATCTGGAAGGCGCAAGGTTTGGTGCGTATCTTGAGAAACATACGCACAACCAACCTTTCCTCCTTCTTTGGAACCATCAGTATAGACTTGCTGGTAATCATCATAACGTACCTGCAGTACCTGAAACTTTTGTTTGAGTAGCATCGGATTTGATTCGGATTTTTTTACCATCATGTAAGTCAAACAGAATAGAAGGTTGTTTAATACACCAAGATGGAACTTCGGCCGTTTCATGTTTTTGAATATTTTTAACGTCGATACCTGAATTTTCTAGCAGTGGTAAAATACGTAATCCAAAAGGTTTGATTGCTGTGGGTTTAGTTTCATACTTATCTATAAATTGAGGTGGAAATGACATTTTGTATGCCGGGTTAGATGGATTAGTAGCAAGTCTAATAGCATACTGAAGAGAAAGTTTCTCTCTGCGCGAATTTAAAGATGGTTCACCTGCTTCTACATTAAGGCTTAATACGGGAGAAGTACGGAAGGCTCCCATAGCCAGACGAAGGCCTTGGTGATGGATAGTATCCAATGATTTTAAATAGGACTTTCTGGCAGAACCATAAACAACATACCCATAATCTAATTTAGATCTTATTAAAGACCGATAAAGATGTAATAAAGTAAACCGATCTGCTCCCCAACTTGTATGAGCTAAAACTTTCAAAAGATTCAAAGCTTTTAAGCATTTGACTTTAAGATATTTAATATGGGGAATAAAAGTTAACTTTTGATCAAATATGACCCCAAGAAATTTGGCTTCTTCAACGACAGGAATTTGTGATTCCATATAAAAACAGGGAAGGATGTTCGTGTTTCTACCGTAGTTTACAAAAATGAACACACTGCGTTTTCGACTTGGAGAACTTGAAACCATTTTATCAGTCCATTCATCTATTCTTTTTAAATTTTGTTGTAACTTTCGTTCAATTGTTTTCATGTTTTTTGAACGGTAACTGTATGCAACAAGACCTGTCGCCGGACAGGGAAGCTCACCGGAAGTCGCGCTTTGACTAGTCGCGCAAAGTCAAATTTTCAGGCCCATAACAGAAACAAAGTCACAAAGAAAGAATCCAATGCTATATCAATATTTAGGGCTCACGTATGATTCAAGTTTGCCTCATTAGTATCACTTTTAATTCCATTTAACCCTTAGACATGAATCAACGAATCAAAACATGCCAAATACAAAGGCTCTATCTCAAATGGTCAAGAAGTTATTAAAAAGTAGGTCACAGGATCAGGGTCAAGGTCAAGGTCACAGTTCAAAATTTTTATAAAAGAATGGGAAGGCAATGTCACAAGCAACCTACATACCAAGTAAGAAAACAAAAACAGTTAGAACGTTATGATAAAGTAGGTCGCAGGTCAAGGGTCAAAGTCACAGATCAAAATTTTTTGCATGAGTGAGAAGGCAATGTGACGAGGAACCTACATGCCAAATATGAAGACTATGTCAAATGGTTAAATATTTATGATAAAGTAGGTCAAAGGTCCAGGGTCAAGGTGACAGGTCAAAGTTTTGTGTATGAGTGGTAAGGCATTGTCACAAGGAAACTACATGCCAAATATGAAGGCTCTATCTCAAATGGTTAAAAAGATATGAAAAAGTAGGTCAAAAGTCAAGGTCACAGGTAAAAAAAAATTGTATGAGTGGAAAGGTAATGTCTCAAAGAACCTACATGCCAAATATGAAGGCTCTATGTCAAATGGTTATGAAATTATGATAAAGTAGGTCAAACGTCAAGGTCACAGGTAAAGTATTTTGTATAAGTGGTAAGGCAATGTCACAAGGAACCTACATGCCAAATATGAAGGCTCTACCTCAAATGATTAGAAAGTAATGATAAGTAGGTCAAAAGGTCAAGGTCACAGGTAAAAACAATTTGTATTAGTGGTAAGGCAATGGCAATGGCACTAGAAACCTACATGCCAAATATGAAGGCTCTATCTCCAATGGTAAGAAAGTTATGACAAAGTAGGTCAAATGTCAAGGTCACAGGTAATTTTATTGTATGAGTGGTAAGGCAATGTCACAAGGATCTATCATGTAGCTCCTCATCTAGCTCCTCCGCATCATCTAGTTAATCATCATCTGAAGATGAAAGTGAAATAAGTGATGATGAATGTGAAGAACAGAAAGAAAGGGGGAGGAAAGTAGTAAATAAAGCAGATGATAGAAGTAGACAGTCTGAGGAAGTAGAGGATAGGCGGACAGTAAAAGAGAGACCAAGATCAGTTGAAGAAAATATAATGAAGAATCAGAAAGAAAATCAGTCTGTGAAAGAAAACAGGAGAGGTCAAGAGAATGTTAAATGTACAAGAAGGGAAACAGAAACTGGGGGTAGAGGGAAGTAAAGATAAAGTTAAGAGAAAAGAAAGTGAAATTCAGAATGCTGTAAGTACGGCCATCCAAAACCAAAAGACACAAGTGATACACACAGCAAGTAACAAACAACAACATAAATAAATCGCCACAGAAGAGCCGCCTTGGAACGGTCAGTGGAAGATTTCCACTGGGGGGCTTAAATCGATTTTACGTGGCCACAATCCTCGCCCTTACTTCCGTCGCGATTTAGACAAATAATTTGTTCAGTCCGCATGAAGGCCTCCTAACTCATCAGTGTAACATCTCCGTGAACACAGAAATCAAAGAACCACAGAGGTGAGACAACGGTGAGGACTCGTCTGTTTTTAATTTGATCTCTCTTTGTGGTAAACATGATTTAACAAGAATTGAACTGCCACCAGATGGTTTGTTACCATCAGAATAGATATAGTTATACGTATTGAAACCCCTGACATCTATGATGTCATCAGTTTTTAAAAAAGTTTCTTGCAAACAAAAAACCGATGGGTTTAATAACGAAATCAGTAATAAGAGTTCGTTATAATTTGATTTAAGACCTCGACAATTCCATTGTATATCTTTGTGTTTAAAATCCATTTTATGAAGAGATTAAGACTAGAAACTATTTTGGAGCTGCAATTGGTGATATAGATCTGCTACCACCAGCTCGTGGTGTTGCTGACCTCGATCTGTTATTGCCACTTGGTGATGATGGAGTTTCAGCGAACTCCATATCACTATCACTCAAAGATCCGAATCTGTTCTGAAATCTAATATTGTCTCTTTCCATTTTACGCTGTCTGTCTGTCTGTTTTTGAGACAATTGATGTTTTTTGATCGGATCTTCCGATCCCTTATTAGTTCGACCTGAGTCGAGTTTCTCTTTTACGTGCGGCGCTGGCTTCGGTACGGTCGCTGTCGACCGATCCGAAGCAACCTGGATTGCGCCATTTGATAAATTGGTTGAACTTTGAGGTGGAGTGGGTTTACTCCATGCACCAGATTTTTTTCAGTTCAGCTATGTATGATTCAGCAGTCTGTGTCGCGGAGCTGGTACATTTTACACCAGCACCCTTTGTGATGCTGGCGAAGCACCCTTTGTGATGCTGGCGAAACTGGTGGTTGGTGTTATGTATCGCTCATCGACAATTTTTCGCGCTTCTGGGAATGTTATCCCCCTTTGGTATTTGACGGTGAGTATTTCTTTTTCTTTTTTCCATGCCGGACAGTCTCGGGAGAAAACAGCATGTTTGCCATCACAATTTACGCATTTGGGTTCATTTTTGCAGTTGAGGTGATTATCAACATGCTTTTCTTCACCACAATTAGGACAGAGTTTTTTCTCTGACATCTGCTTTCATGATGGCCAAAAGCCTGACAAGAGTAACATCTAAGAGGGTTTGGGATGTATACCTCTACGTTAATGGAAAGATATGCTACTTTGATTTTCTTGGGTAGAATTGGTGTATTAAAAGTCAACACATAAGTTGCTGTTGGATTCAATACACCACTTCTACGGACTTTAAGGTTACGAACACCAACAACTCCCTGATCTTTCAAGTTATCGACGATCTCTTCATCTGTACAAGGGCGCAGTTCTGGACTGCGAATCACTCCCTTCGACGAATTTAACGTATTGTGGAGAGAGACTTTAACCTGAAGATCAAAGAGTTTATTGGTGCTTAGCAGGCTTACAACTTGTTGTTTTCTCTCGACTTCCAAGAGAAGGTCACCTGATTTGAGCTTTTTGATACTCTTAGGGTGTCCGGCTATGGAGTTAATACATTTCTCAATTACGAAGGGAGAAAGGCTGGATACACTTCGTGTATCGTCAAGCGACGAGACAACCCAGAAACGCGGAACATTGTCGAAATTTGGTTCAGCGGACTGCTGACTGGTTTGTTGACTTGACTGCTGACTGGATTGTTGACTGTGTTCATCCGATTCGGATGAATCGTCTTGTTTTTTACGTTTAGGTGCGTTGTGTTTAGATGCGTTGCGGTTATGTTTTTTTCCATGAGGCATAAGGAAAAAATTCTAGTTTCGTCCCAAGTGCTCTCCGCCCTCCGTGGAGCCCTACAAGGGAACACCATAATGGAGTGGTTATCCAACTCGCAGGTGTTAGAGATACACGTGAGATATACTCGTATAAACAAAATGCCTACACGATTGATCCGTTTAGCCACCGACTTCTAGAGATAAAAAGACAGAAAAGGGTAAGGTAAATGGGCACATGGTTGGTATCAGGAAAGATACAAAAAGAGCTGAAGAGAAAGCAAAGCGGTATCTCGGGCTCGGCGCGACCAGCCGATTGACCGTGCCGGACCGCACGGCCACCCGTCTACACCGAAAAGCCAGGCCAAAGAGGCGTGTTGGGTACATGAAGCACCGCCACCTCAGGTAACCCTCAACCTCCAGGATCCCTTCTTCCGGCTTACAGGACGCCACCCACGGCAAACGGGTGGTACTTCCTTTAGCTCTTCCCAGTGGGCACAGAGACCACAGCGGCAATGTGCCCCCAGGGCCACGGCAAGGCAGGAAGTCTAATACCTGGGGGAAGGAAAGGATAGTGGAGCTGAAATAAGGACAGAAGTTACGGAAAATTGTGAAAAGGGAGGAAATAATTCAAGGAAAGATAAACAAACTATGAAAGAAAATGACAGAAAGGATAGAAAATCAGTTGCGAATGTAAATGATAAGAGTGATAAAAATCAGATAGGGACTGTAGGAAGTGATGATAAGGCAGAAAAAGTCAGTGACAGCAAAAGAATAAATGTAATAGAGAAAAATGAGGACAGTATTGAAAGAATAAATACAAATGAAAAAGAAAGAGAAAAGTGTAAAGATAATAAAAACAAAACAAACGAAGAAAAGTCAAAGAGGTCAAAAATTTCTATAAAAGAATATGAAAGAAGAAAGCTGAAGGCGAAACAGAATGTAAGGAATGAGAATGAAAACACTAACCATGATGGGTTAAACACTCCTGTTGACTTTGAAGAAACTGAAAGAGCGGTCGCCAGCATATCAGGACAAAAAACACACTACAGTTTAGGACATATGATGAAGGGGTTGATCCGTTTGCTGGGGTAGTAGTCAATGCTGTGGGTAAAATTGTTTCGCACTGCGAGTATGAACTAGCAGAGGAGGTGGTTGAAACATTAATAAATGAAACTAATGAAAGAGAAATGGAGGATTTAAGAAAGAAAGCAGAAAAAAAGGAAATATAATGAAATGGTACAAAACCCTGTTGTAAGCAAAACAAAAATTTGTGAAAACATGGATGAAAGTGAAATTGATAAAGATCTAGCATATATTCAAAAGGTTAAAGGAAACAAGGTCTATCTAAACATCGGAGGTGCAAGATTTGAGACTTCTTTCTTATGAATGTTTTCATTGCTCTTAAACTCATTTTTGATTTTTATTTGCCAACTAACCTTGCAGAAAGATCCCGATTCCCTACTTTCAAAATTGTTCTCAAGACAGTCTCGGTAACAGTATTTTCCTAGACAGGGATCCAGCTCACTTCAAAGTTATCTTAAATTATCTTCGGTAAGACTTTGAGGTTGATCCTGCATCTCTACCTAGGGAAAGAAGACACCTCCTTGAACTGAAAGAGAATGTGAGTATTATCGAGTTAAAGGTCTTCGGAAGATTGTTAAGAG
The DNA here is from genome assembly GCA_963580285.1 of Lucinisca nassula. Lineage (NCBI taxonomy): Eukaryota > Metazoa > Mollusca > Bivalvia > Lucinida > Lucinidae > Lucinisca > Lucinisca nassula. The sequence continues at coordinate 41,287,220 of OY757020.1, forward strand.
AAGACTGAAACAGGTTAATAAACTGTGTGGTGTTGAGGGAAAGAATGATCACCTGTTTCAACCATGAATGATACATGAACATATCTGCTGTTAGTTCATCTGCTGTTGGTTCATAGATCATTGTGAACAAATTAAATGTTGTTGGATCATATTTCCATATGAACCAAACGTTGCTGCTGGGGTTATTTGAGCCAGACCTTGCTGTTGTGGTTCGGATGAACCAGCTGTTGTTATGGTTCGGATGAACCAGCTGTTGTTGTTGCGGTTCGTATGAACCTTACGTTACGTTGCTGCTGTGGTTCGTATGGACCAGATGGACCTTGTTGGCTAGCTGAGATGACCTAAAGAAACTATTCCAGCAAGACCCGCGTTATCGCGTACTTATAAATATATCTTGTTTAAATATTAAATTTAAATATTGTGAAATTATACGCGTTTTAACTTTGGCATAAGCACAGATAAACAAAAATGGACGTTTATAAGCATCAGAAAGTGAAAAATTCAACAAAAATAGAGACAATTATATTTCATCTTCAATTTTAGAGATAATTATATCGCGGCAAAAGCATTTAGAGACAATTTACAATAATCGCGACAACATCTATGGAGATACTACTGAGAGAGGACACTGGAATTAGTTTTAGTCTATTAGTTAAGTTATTCTTAGTAGTAAGTTTTAGTATTGTACAAAAGTTTTAAACAAGTGTTTATGTACTTTCTGAGCAAATATTTAAATCTTCAAAATTCTATGAAGCTATTACCTTTTAATTTATCATCTTGTAAAGTCAGCTTTTCATCTGGTTATGGTCTAGCATTCCACAGTCTGTAAATGTTGAAATATAGTGATCAATTCAGTCAATCGATTAAGCAAGTTTAATGGCTTAAATTAAAAAAAAAAGAGATTTTACTCTGAAATAAGAATTCTTGTATATATATTATAATATCTGAAAACTTAATTATGTCTTTCTGCAATTCTTGGACGATGCATTACACCTAGTAATTGGGCAAGTGCTTGTTACATGTGGTTAGGTGAGGTTATCTACTCATGTAATTTGCCTAATTTCTCAGGTGGTTAGCACTGTCTAAGAGTTCCAGATATACTTTAATATTTTCATGTAAAGTCTTGCAAGATATATTAGACATTTATGGTGATAACAGTGTTTCAATATTCACACCTCACTGCATGATTGCATACCTATATGTAAATTCGCTCGTTGTTTCCTTGCTGGTATTCATTTTGTGTGCAATTTTGATGATTATGTAGTTGTTCAGTTTTTATCCCAAATGTTTATCATTATGTCATTGACTCTCCATGCTTCCTATAGTTGACTCCTTGGCCAAGCACGGTCTTATAAAAAACTTCATAAAAACCTTACAAAGCACGGTTTATTGCAAATTCTAGCTCTTGCACTACCACTGAACTTTCTAAATTATTAACTTCCTGTCTTACTGCTATTAAAACGCATGTAATTAAATATTGTGATAAAGTCTTTGAAAGATCAGGAAGAAATCTGTTTTGGTCTATAAAAAATTCGAATGAGGTTTTAAATAAATTGAAATCTAGACATTTTCGTGCTTCTAGTCTGTCTACCTACGATTTTTCCACTCTTTACACTGCACTTCCTCATAATCTTATAAAAGAAAAGCTTAATGATTTAATTGAATGGGCTTTTCACAGAGAAGATTCTCTCTATCTTGCATGTAATGTCAGAAATGCATTTTTCACTTCTAAAGAGCATAAGAATTATACACTTTGGTCATGTCAGAAAGTGTGTGATGCCCTCACCTTACTACTTGACAATATTTATATTAGATTCGGTACTAAGTTATTTAGACAAATTGTGGGTATTCCGATGGGTCTAATTGCGCACCTCTTGTGGCTGATCTGTTCTTGTATTGTTATGAAAGAGACTTCATTTTGTCGCTTTCCATTGATAACCAATCTGAAATTATTGAAGCTTTTAGCTCTACTTCTAGATATTTAGATGATTTATTAAATATTGATAATACCTATTTTGATCAGTCAGATTTACCCCCTAGAACTTCAAGTAAATGAAGCAAATTCTTCTGATACCGAGGCCTCGTTTTTGGATTTACATCTATCTATTGTAGATGGATTTGTTTCGTGCAAAATTTATGATAAACGCGATGACTTTGATTTTGAGATTGTAAATTTTCCTTTTTTTGGATGGTGATGTTCCTCGTGCACCATCCTATGGCGTTTATATTTCGCAATTAATTCGATTTGCTAGAGTGTGTAGTCATGTAACTGACTTCATGATGATGATGATGATGATTTCGTGTTTAACGACGCGTCAACCCTCTTTGTGGGTCATAAGCGTCAAACGGTTGATGGTTAAACGGCACGAACAATTATGATGATATTAAAAGTAAAAAGTCAGAATGATAATGTATAAAAATCTGAAACAGTTAAATCTTATGAAAAAGTCCAATTTCTTTTAAGAATAAAATAATATTATCAACAGGTACATCTCGAAACAGTTGTTGCAAAGTGTCAGCTTTGAAATATAAAATACGTGAGGGTGAAAAGTCAACACAGTCAATTAAGATATGTTTCACAGTGAATGGCTGATCACAACCTACACAAGAAGGCTGATCATCACCATTAAAAATATAAGAATGAGTAACTCTAGTATGGCCGATGCGCAGTCGTGTTAATACTACGTCCTCTTTTCTGGAAAACTGTGGAGGAGAGCATTTTGTACTAACGACAGGTTTAATGGCATGGAGTTTGTTATTTATTGCACGGTCCCATTCGCCTTGCCATTCCGACAAGATGTATCTGTTGATGAATGGTTTAAAATTGTTAAAAGGAATTTTAAAAACAGATGGATCAAGATTGAGCGATTCCTTTGCTTTCTTGTCAGCATATTCATTGCCGACAATGCCAATATGGCTCGGAAGCCAACAAAACAAGATTTGGTGTGTTTTAGAAATTTCATGATGTTTTTCGATCAATTTTTGAATTTGAGGATTTTTAGATGATGAATGGTCTAAAGCCTTAAGCACAGAAAGTGAATCCGAAAATATAATTGCTTTTTGAATTGTTGAAGAACTGATAAAATCTAAAGCTAGGTCTATTGCTTTGGCTTCAGCTGTAAAAATAGATGAACCATCTGGAATGCGCATGGTTTTGTGCGTATCTTTAGAAACATACGCACAGCCAACTTTATCTCCTTCTTTGGAACCATCAGTATAGACTTGCTGGTAATCATTGTAACGTGACTGCAGTACCTGAAAGTTTTGTTTGAGAAGTATTGGATTTGATTCGGATTTTTTTCCATCATGTAAGTCGAACAGAATAGAAGGTTGTTTAATACACCAAGAAGGAACTTCGGCGGTTTCATGTTTTTGAATATTTTTAAGGTCGATACCTGAATTTTCCAGCAGTGGTAAAATACGTAATCCAAAAGGTTTGATTGCTGTGGGTTTTGTTTCATACTTATCTACAAATTGAGGTCGAAATGAAATTTTGGATGCCGGGTTAGATGGATTTGCAGCAAGTCTGATAGCATACTGAAGAGAAAGTTTCTCTCTGCGCGAGGTTAAAGATGGTTCACCTGCTTCTACATAAAGGCTTAATACGGGAGAAGTACGGAAGGCTCCCATGGCCAGACGAAGGCCTTGGTGATGGATAGTATCCAAGGATTTTAAATAGGACTTTCTGGCAGAACCATAAACAACAGACCCATAATCTAATTTAGATCTTATTAAAGACCGGTAAAGATGTAATAAAGTATACCGATCTGCTCCCCAACTTGTATGAGCTAAAACTTTCAAAAGATTCAAAGCTTTTAAGCATTTCGCTTTAAGATATTTAATATGTGGAATAAAAGATAACTTTTGATCAAATATGACCCCAAGAAATTTGGCTTCTTCAACAACAGGAATTTGTGATCCGTATAAAAACAGGGAAGATTGTTCGTGTTTCTTCCGTAGTTTACAAAAATGAACACACTGCGTTTTCGACTTGGAGAACTTGAAACCATTTTTATCAGTCCATTCTTCTATTCTTTTTAAATTTTGTTGTAACTTTCGTTCAATTGTTTTCATATTTTTTGAACGGTAACATATACAAAAATCATCAACATACAATGAACAATCAGTTTTGTCGTCCAAACATTGTACAATATTGTTTATTTTGATGTTAAATAGCGTAGTTGAAAGAATACTACCCTGTGGGACACCCTGTTCTTGATCATAGAAATCTGACAGGGTAGACCCCACACGCACCTGAAACATGCGCTCCCCTAAAAAGCTTTCAATAAAACTGGGAAGTTTTCCTCTTAAGCCAATGTTATGTAGATCTTTCAATATTCCATAACGCCATGTTGTATCATATGCTTTCTCCAAGTCGAAAAAGACAGCCACTACATGTTCTTTGTTAATAAAAGCATCTCGTATAAATGTTTCTAGTCTTATTAAATTGTCATTGGTACTACGTTCCGAACGAAAGCCCAATTGATATTCTGAAATGAGGTTGTTGGACTCTAAGTACCAGACTAATCTCTTGTTTATCATTCTCTCCAATGTTTTACACAAACAACTTGTCAAAGCTATCGGACGATAATTTGTAGGTTCTGCATGATCTTTCCCTGGTTTCGGAATTGGTACAACTGTAGCTACACGCCAACTCTCAGGACAGACCCCCGTTTCCCAAATATTATTAAAGATATCTAAAAGTGTTGTAAGAGAACTTTTTGGCAGATGCTTAAGCATCTGATAATGAATTTCATCGGGGCCGGTTGCCGTATCATGTGATTTTTCAATGGCTTCAACGAGTTCGGATAAGTTAAATGGTGTGTTGTATTCTTCGTGATTAAGGGATTTGAAGTTAAGTTTTCTTTTCTCCTGGTCCTTTTTGAAATTTCTAAAAGTGTCAGAATAATTACGCGATGATGAATTTCTCAAAAATGTGTGACCAAGAGTATCTGAAATATCTTTTTTTGTTGAAGCTATTGTGTCAAATTCAGTATTTAAATGTGTAAAACTAGAAGACTTTGTTTTTCCTGAAATTTTTCGTACCATATCCCAAACCTTTTTAATGGGGGTTTTATAGTTCAATTTGGAGACATATTCTCTCCATGACTTTCGTTTGGAAGCTCGGATTGTTCGCCGAGCTTTAGCTCTAAAAACTTTTACGTCGTTGAGCTTTTCTGAAGTGGGATTTTTGCAGAACTTATTTAGAGCCTGTTTACGCTTTTTAATAGCTTCTTTACAGTCATTATTAAACCAAGGCTTGCTTTTCTTAGTATTTGTGGAGGTCTTTGGAATGCATTGTTCTGATATGTTAATAAGTGTATCTGTGAAATCAGAAACAATGTCAGATGATTCATTTAAGTGATCAACTGATAACTCTTCTTCACATAAATTATGGAATAATTCCCAGTCGGCTTTATTCATTTTCCATTTCTGGTTACAGTCTTCATCTGGTTCGTTTACGCTCTCTATTATAACAGGAAAGTGATCACTTCCGCACTGATCATCATGAACAGACCAGTCATAGTCCAAGAAGAGAGATGGGTGACACAAAGAGAGATCTAAAGAAGACAAATGACCTGTCGCAGGGTGAAGGTAAGTATAAGATTTATCATTCATCAAGCAAAGACCGTTCTTTGCAATAAAATCTTCGACAAGTGCTCCTCTGTTATTGACATCTTTACAGCCCCATAGAATATTGTGACCATTGAAGTCGCCAACTAAAAGATATGGCGATGGAAGTTGACTCAGCAATGAGTCAAGATGTTCGGGCTTTAAAGAAAATGAGGGTGGGATATATAGAGAGCAAACTGTAGTTTCTTTATCCAGAGAAACCGATACTGCTACAGCTTGAAGGTCGGTTTTTAATTTGATCTCTCTTTGTGGTAAACATGATTTAACAAAAATTGAGCTGCCACCAGATGGTTTGTTACCATCAGAATAGATATAGTTGTATGTATTGAAACCCCTGACATCTATGTTGTCATCAGTTTTTAAAAAAGTTTCTTGCAAACAAAACACCGATGGGGTTAGTAGCGAAATAAGTAATAAGAGTTCATTATAATTTGATTTAAGACCTCGACAATTCCATTGTATTATTTTGTGTTTTAAATCCATTTTAAGGAGAGATATTTAAAGACTAGAAACTATTATGGAGGTGCAATTGGTGATATAGATCTGCTACCACCAGCTCGTGGTGTGGCAGATCTCGATCTGTTATTGCCACTTGGTGATGATGGAGTTTCAGTCAACTCCATATCACTGTCACTCAAAGATCCGAATCTGTTCTGAAATTTTATATTGTCTCTTTCCATTTTACGTTGTCTGTCTGTTTGTCTTTGAGACAATTGATGTTTTTTTATCGGATCTTGCGACCCCTTATTAGTTCGACCTGGGTCGGGTTTCTCTTTTACATTCGGCGCTGGCTTCGGTACGGTCGCTGTCGACCGATCCGAAGCAACCTGGATTGCGCCTTTTGATAAATTGGTTGAACTTTGTGGTGCTGGAGTGGATTTACTCCATGCACCAGACTTTTTCAGTTCAGCAATGTATGATTCAGCAGTTTGTGTTGCGGAGCTGGTACATTTTACACCAGCACCCTTTGTGATGCTGGCGAAACTGGTGGTTGGTGTTATGTATCGCTCTTCGACAATCTTCCGCGCTTCTGGGAATGTTATCCCCCTTTGGTATTTGACGGTAAGTATTTCTTTTTCTTTTTTCCACGCCGGACAGTCTCGGGAGAAAACAGCATGTTTGCCATCACAATTTACGCATTTGGGTTCATTTTTGCAGTTGAGGTGATTATCAACATGCTTTTCTTCACCACAATTAGGACAGAGTTTTTTTCTCTGACATCTGCTTTCGTGATGGCCAAAAGCCTGACAAGAGTAACATCTAAGAGGGTTTGGGATGTATACCTCTACGTTAATGGAAAGATATGCTACTTTGATTTTCTTGGGTAGAATTGGTGTATTAAAAGTCAACACATAAGTTGCTGTTGGTTTTAGTACACCATTTCTACGAACTTGAATGTTACGAACACCAACAACTCCCTGATCCTTAAGGTTATCGACTATCTCTTCATCTGAGCAAGGACGCAGTTCTGGACTGCGAATCACTCCCTTAGATGAATTGAGCGTGTTATGTAAAGCGACTTTAACTTTTAGATCAAAGAGTTTGTTGGTGTTTAGCAGGCTTACCACTTGCTGTTTTTTCTCGACTTCCAAGAGAAGATCACCCGATTTGAGTTGTTTTATACTCTTAGGGTGTCCGGCAATGGAGAGAATACTTTTCTCGATGACGAAGGGGGAAAGGCTAGATACAGTTCGTGTATCGTCAAGTGACGTAACGACCAAGAAACGCGGAACATTGTCAAAATTTGGTTCAGCAGACTGCTGACTAGATTGTTGACTTGACTGCTGACTGGATTGTTGACTGTGTTCATCCGATTCGGATGAATCTTCTTGTTTTTTACGTTTAGGTGCGTTGTGGTTAGGTGATTTGCGGTTAGGTGATTTGCGGTTATGTTTTTTTCCAGGAGCCATAAGAAAAAAATTCTAGTTTCGTCCCAAGTGCTCTCCGCCCTCCGTGGAGCCCTACAAGGGAACACCATACTGGAGTGGTTATCCAACTCGCAGATGTTAGAGATACACGTGAGATATACTCGTATAAACAAAATGCCTACACGATTGATCCGTTAAGCCACCACCTTCTAGAGATAAAAAGACAGAAAAGGGTAAGGTAAATGGGCATATGGTTGGTATCAGGAAAGATACAAAAAGAGTTGAAGAGAAAGCAAAGCGGTATCTCTAGGGCTCGGCGTGACCAGCCGATTGACCGTGCCGGACCGCACGGCCACCCGTCTACACCGAAAAGCCAGGCCAAAGAGGCGTGTTGGGCACCTGAAGCACCGCCACCTCAGGTAACCCTCAACCTCCAGGATCCCTTCTTCCGGTTTACAGGACGCCACCCACGGCAAACGGGTGGTACTTCCTTTAGCTCTTCCCAGTGGGCACATTGACCACAGCAGCAACGTGCCCAGTGGGAATTGAGCCCCCAGGGCCACGGCAAGGCAGGAAGTCTAATACCTGGGGGTAACTGACTTCAACACTCGTAATAAATTATTAACGGCTAAACTCCTTAATCAGGGTTATCGGTACCATAAACTACGCAAAGCCTTTTCAAAATTTTATAGACGCCATTCCGATTTAATTTCAAAATTCAATATTGGACTTAAATCTCTTCTGCAACAAGGTCTATCGGAACCCGAAATTTTATGGTGACTTAGTATATAAATTCAGAAAAATATATAACAGCAATGACTTCAGCACCCAATTTCGTAAAATCATTCTTCGATATAAAAAGATTGGGTACAACATGGATATTATACGACAGACTGCATGCATGGTAGTTAACCCAATCACGGTTGGCAACTTTGCTTCCCTCTTTAATTGCACGCCGGTGGGTCAGGCCTCAGATTCTATGACGGCTCCAACGTAAAGGCTTATTGAAAATTAGAGAGATAATGTTGGTTGGTGCCTGATGCTCTGTCTCTGGTCGGGCTCATCGGAGTCTAACTGTTGGTTTTCTTTTGCTTTAGCATTTCAGTGGTTTCTTGCTGTCGAGTCCTCACCGTTGTCTCACCTCTGTGGTTCTTTGATTTTTGTGTTCACGGAGATGTTGCACTGATGAGTTAGGAGGCCTTCATGCGGACTGAACAAATTATTTGTCTAAATCGCGACGGAAGTAAGGGCGAGGATTGTGGCCACGTAAAATCGATTTAAGCCCCCCAGTGGAAATCTTCCACTGACCGTTCCACGGCGGCTCTTCTGTGGCGATTTATTTATGTTGTTGTTTGTTACTTGCTGTGTGTATCACTTGTGTCTTTTGGTTTTGGATGGCCATAAGGCCATTTTGTGGGAAAGTAACTGTCCTTATGGCCTTCCTTTGTTTAGGTTTCCATTATGGTCTGGTCGCTTAATGTTTGTATTTCTTTCCCTTTGGTGTCTTTTATGGGTGGAGTAAGTTAATTGTATCAATTCCTGATCTTTGTTTTACTTCTACTTAGTAAAAATGTTTATGCCCTTAACATATTTGCACGACTGTATTCTTTTAACTTTTTCCTGTATTTTTATCAATTGGAGTACATGTGTGGCCTTGATGTAGACAACTAATAAGGAAGAGTCTAATATAAAGTTAAGACTAATGTTGTTTCTGATCCTGAGTAGGGATATGGTAAGGAAATTGAATATTGTAATTATTCTCATCTTGTATCCTTGTGAATATTTGATTATTCAAGTTCTAAGTATATGAATCATATGAATTTCCACCAAGAATTAATTCACCTTGTAACAGGTTTTGATTTGATAACAGCAATTTTAGAATGTTTATGCTTTTGAAGAAACCAACAGAAATTGCTAGGAGTAGTAAGTTAATTGTGTCGATTCCTGATCGTTGCTTTACTTCTACTTTACATCAGATTATTATAACCTAACATTTTAATGTTTATGTGCAAGGTTTGTCAATGACATGATGTCAAAATGTTTATGATATACCAAATGACCACTTCGAGCATTCAAGTTCAGTTATCATCAACTGAGTTGTGTTTGATGACAAGACTTATCCCATTATGAATTGTATTGAATTTGATGATAGAAATGCTCAAGATATAAATGTATATTTGATGTAAGCTCTGAGTAATGTGTATTGTCGTGTTGTATTTGATGTTATCCCAAATCATAGCATGAAGGTAGCATAATTGTATTTGCAAGCGCATTCGTATATACTAATATTTGTTATTGACGAACACTGTATATTGAAATTGTCAGATTATTTCACCTTGGAGAGTCAATAATTTATTGTGAAAGTATATGTATGTATGACTGTTTCCTAGCGGCACATTTTGCTTTGTCTCAATCTCACATGTTAAGATTACGGTTGATGGGAGAATGCCATTGCTGTTTACCTGAAGTTTTGAGTGGGTAAGACTCAAGTGAGTGGGAATATGCCTCTTTTACTATAGACCTATTCCTCCTTTCTTGATGCTTACAATGAAACTGTAAGTAACATATGGTTAAACTTATCTATACCTGCAGAATTTAAATGTTGTTGTAGGTATTTGATAGATAATTGTGAAATTTATTAATCTTTATTGGCACATACAAAGAGTTGTGCTCCAGAAGAGTAAAATGCCTCTTAGTGTTCAATAATAATTCATGAATATTTGTAATCCGAACCGATGGCCAAGGAATATAAAGTTACAGCATGATAGCCAGCTGCCTCCATAAAATTATTATGTTATTATAATATTCCAACTTTCCAAGGCGGCTCTTCTGTGGCGATTTATTTATGTTGTTGTTTGTTACTTACTGTGTGTATCACTTGTGTCTTTTAATTTTGGATGACCATATGGCCATTTTGTGGGAAAGTAACTATCCTTATGGCCTTCCTTTGTTTAGGTTTCCATTATGGTCTGGTCGCTTAATGTTTGTATTTCTTTCCCGGGTGGAGTAAGTTAATTGTATCAATTCCTGATCTTTGTTTTACTTCTACTTTCCAAGCTGTATATTGACTATTCAATACTTACTTTACGTTCCACATGGGGTCAATGCCTTTTCAAGGTAGGGGGCTGTTGTAACGGCGCTGGGCTATTCTGCAATAACTTTACATACACAACATTTTTATACTTGTTTTCGACCTACAATATTGTATTTTCGCTGTGTACATCACGATGTAGTTCCGATTTCCGTCAACTTCGCTCACATTTTTCAGCACGAAAACGCACTGGCAGCTTCATTTCAGCTTATAAATACAAGGAAATCCCTTGCCGCAGTCTGGACTGCCATTTTGTGGGAAAGTAACTGTCCTTATGGCCTTCCTTTGTTTAGGTTTCCATTATGGTCTGGTCGCTTAATGTTTGTATTTCTTTCCCTTTGGTGTCTTTTATGGGTGGAGTAAGTCAATTGTATCAATTCCTGATCTTTGTTGTACTTCTACTTTACCGATTTTATCCCGTTTACCGCACTTAAATTGCTGCATTTTTCGTGTTTTCCTGCTCAAAAATGTGTTTTCAAATCGCCCCGCTCCACCATCTTGATTCTATCGCGTGACATGACTGGTTCCCGGCCGCTTACGTTCTGCACTATGGAAAGCACCAGAACGTGCAGAACCAGGCAATGGTATAAATACCCATTGATTGGCTGAAAATGCCAGTTGCTAAGATCGTGTAGCAACCGCTGTTGGCTTGTTGTTGGCTCAGCCGAAGTTTGCGAAGCTAGGCTCAGCCGAGATCGCTTGTTCAGCCGAAGTTGAATTGTTCAGCCGACTTAGGCACAGCCTGATCATAAAACTACTTGATCTTTGGCTGAATATGCCCCCTAGAAAGAAGTCTTTTGAGAATCGCCCATCCAGTGTATGAATAAACTTTGTTTATCCACCCCACCCACTTCTATCTAGACTCAGCCGATCTAGGCTCAGCCGAGCTAGGCTGAAACTTTCTCTCCTTCTATCCTCATTTAGGCGAAGTTGGCACAGGTTTTCAATATAAATTGATAGTATAAGTAAGGCTGAAGTTGTGTATAATAACAGTTTGTTGTATATATTGTCTGTGAGCATTTTTGGCTTAATTTAATTTTCAGCCGAATCTGGCAGAATTCTGACTACGCCGAGATAGGCAGAGCACAAGAATCATTGGAAGTTTGGCTCGTTGCATGTTTGTGTGCTTGTGAAAAGCGTTTGCTGGCAACTGCTAATGATTGAGTTATTCACTTTGGTTCATCTTTGTAAACATTCATATCGAGGTAGTAGTGCTTACTCCTACCTAGGATGAATTCTGCCTAGTCCGGCTGAAGATTGCTTTTAAAGGCGAGGCCTGCCAAGCTAAATTAAAGGACATATTATTTTGATAATTTTTCTAGGCGCTAACTGTTCAAGAAAGTGTATTCCAAGTATATTAAATACTTTCATATTCTTTCATATTAAAATAGATGCTAGTGCAGGATGAACTTCTACTTCGTTGCAGCCCTGATTGCTTGTGAAAAGCATGTTGTGTGAAATTGTATGATTTTATTGTTTGTTACCGAAGTAGAGTTCATTGATATCAGTTGTATCAAAGCATATTAAGGGAATTAACTGTAGCTAAGCCTAACCAGAATTAACTCCGCCTGCTTATCATATTTCAATAAATTCATTAAATGGTAGAAATCATACAATCAAATTAAAGTGGCTAAATCTTGCATAGATTTGCTTCTTAATTATATAGGTTATTCTAGGCTAAAGTGAATGCTCACAATCATATTAAATTCTGTATTGCTTGTTTAAGGGCTATCGGTTCAAAACTGTAGATTTGAACTATTGGCATATATGTATTTGATGTGTTAGATGAATTTATGAATTTGAGTTTAATACTGTCCATACTGGATATTGTTAAGGAAAACTCAATAAATAGTAAAAACTAAATGACCCGTTCGTATTTCACTCCCTCTCAACATTGAGCACGACCCAGGTCGATCCCACAATAATTTATTGCAACGGTTTCGCCTTTCCTGACAAATCAACACTTTTTAGGTCATAGCTGGCCGGGGAGACGCCTTTCTTCTGCCTATTGATATATCTGTAGAAGTCTCTGGGATTTGCCTTTCCATCACCTCCCAAGTTATTCACATACAAATCATGCTGAGTTTTTATATCAGTCTTTATTTCACGTCTCAAGTTTTCAAATTTGGTCCGGAGTTTACCACTTCCCGTCTTTTTTGCCTTTGCATGAATCTTATTCCTTCTGCGAATTTTCCTTCTTATCTCCGGAGTGATCCAGGGAATAGAAGATACAGACCAACTGGTTTTTGAGGGGATATGATTTTCGGCCGAAGTATGAATGAAAGAAGTTAACAAAATCAAAATTCTCCTGTACAGACCGAGCATCTGAATGACCATTAAAGTATTTCTCCTTTGCAAATCTGAGTGCATCCTTCCTCATAGTTTCATAGTCACCTTTCTGATATGAGTACACCTTCCTCCGAGGTTTTTTGATTGGTGGAATGTGAATTTTTAAATATCCGGAGATAATATCGTGGTCAATGAAGATCTTCGAATTGTCCTGGAAAAGTCGAAAGGATCAGATCCAATTTGTTCTTATCACGAGTGGGGAAGTTAACAATTTGTTCAAGGCCAATTAATATTTGTCCTTCGGACTGACTCAGCATTGTGCCTTTTTTGCTGAGCCTGTCGGGCCAAGCAATGTCTCTGAAGTTAAGGTCACCTAGAACATGTACAGCCGGGAGTTTTTTACCCTTATGCTGCGATTTAATGCAATCCAGTTGGTCTTTAAGCAACTGGAAGTTTTCGACCGTACCATTTGGTGGTCGGTACCAACTTGCTACGAAGTGGGAAGTTTTATTTGCAAAAACCTTAACCCAGACCGGTGTCATTTTCCAGTTCCATGAAAGGCATGTGAGGGATGTCTCGATGAATGAGCAACATCACCCCACCGCCATGAGAGTTCCTATCTTTTCTGTAGACAGAGTACTGTCAAGATTCAGGGAAAAGCTCAGATGTGGTAATTGAACTGTCAATCTTTGTTTCCTGAATAGCAACACTATGAGGTTTAGATGTATCGGGGAAAGCTAAAAGTTCAAGAATTTTTCCTCTAATTCAATTTATGTTTATACTGCAAAGTTTCAAACCTTTCACAAAATTTGACTTAGTATCATCAGCAGTCGAAGATTTGCCTCTCTTATCCTCTGACATAGGTTCAAAGTAGAAGTACAACAAAGATCAGGAATCGATACAATTAACTTACTCCACCCATCAAAGACACCAAAGGGAAAGATGATGATGATGATGATTTCGTGTTTAACGACGCGTCAACCCTCTTTGTGGGTTATAAGCGTCAAACGGTTAATGGTTAAACGGCAAGAATAATTATGATGATATTAAAAGTAAAAAGTCAGAATGATAATGTATAAAAATCTGAAACAGTTAAATCTTATGAAAAAGTCCAATTTCTTTTAAGAATAAAATAATATTATCAACAGGTACATCTCGAAACAGTTGTTGCAAAGTGTCAGCTTTGAAATATAAAATACGTGAGGGTGAAAAGTCAACACAGTCAATTAAGATATGTTTCACAGTGAATGGCTGATCACAACCTACACAAGAAGGCTGATCATCACCATTAAAAATATAAGAATGAGTAACTCTAGTATGGCCGATGCGCAGTCGTGTTAATACTACGTCCTCTTTTCTGGAAAACTGTGGAGGAGAGCATTTTGTACTAACGACAGGTTTAATGGCCCGGAGTTTGTTATTTATTGCACGGTCCCATTCGCCTTGCCATTCCGACAAGATGTATCTGTTGATAAATGGTTTAAAATTATTAAAAGGAATTTTAAAAACAGATGGATCAAGATTGAGCGGTTCCTTTGCTTTCTTGTCAGCACATTCATTGCCGACAATGCCAATATGGCTCGGAAGCCAACAAAACAAGATTTGGTGTGTGTTAGAAATTTCATGATGTTTTTCGATCAATTTTTGAATTTGAGGATTTTTAGATGACGAATGGTCTAAAGCCTTAAGCACAGAAAGTGAATCAGAAAATATAATTGCTTTTTGAATTGTTGAAGAACTGATAAAATCTAAAGCTAGGTCTATTGCTTTGGCTTCAGCTGTAAAAATAGATGAACCATCTGGAAGGCGCATGGTTTTGTGCGTATCTTTAGAAACATACGCACAACCAACTTTATCTCCTTCTTTGGAACCATCAGTATAGACTTGCTGGTAATCATTGTAACGTGACTGCAGTACCTGAAAGTTTTGTTTGAGAAGTACTGGATTTGATTCGGACTTTTTGCCATCATGTAAGTCGAACAGAATAGAAGGTTTTTTAATACACCAAGATGGAACTTCGGCCGTTTCATGTTTTTGAATATTTTTAAGGTCAATACCTGAATTTTCTAGCAGTGGTAAAATACATAATCCAAAAGGTTTGATTGCTGTGGGTTTTGTTTCATACTTATCTACAAATTGAGGTGGAAATGAAATTTTGGATGCCGGGTTAGATGGATTTGCAGCAAGTCTAATAGCATACTGAAGAGAAAGTTTCTCTCTGCGCGAGGTTAAAGATGGTTCACCTGCTTCTACATAAAGGCTTAATACGGGAGAAGTACGGAAGGCTCCCATGGCCAGACGAAGGCCTTGGTGATGGATAGTGTCCAAGGATTTTAAATAGGACTTTCTGGCAGAACCATAAACAACAGACCCATAATCTAATTTAGATCTTATTAAAGACCGGTAAAGATGTAATAAAGTATACCGATCTGCTCCCCAACTTGTATGAGCTAAAACTTTCAAAAGATTCAAAGCTTTTAAGCATTTCGCTTTAAGATATTTAATATGGGGAATAAAAGACAACTTTTGATCAAATATGACCCCAAGAAATTTGGCTTCTTCAACAACAGGAATTTGTGATCCGTATAAAAACAGGGAAGGATGTTCGTGTTTCTTCCGTAGTTTACAAAAATGAACACACTGCGTTTTCGACTTGGAGAACTTGAAACCATTTTTATCAGTCCATTCTTCTATTCTTTTTAAATTTTGTTGTAACTTTCGTTCAATTGTTTTCATATTTTTTGAACGGTAACATATACAAAAATCATCAACATACAATGAACAATCAGTTTTGTCGTCCAAACATTGTACAATATTGTTTATTTTGATGTTAAATAGCGTAGTTGAAAGAATACTACCCTGTGGGACACCCTGTTCTTGATCATAGAAATCTGACACGGTAGACCCCACACGCACCTGAAACATGCGCTCCCCTAAAAAGCTTTCAATAAAACTGGGAAGTTTTCCTCTTAAGCTAATGTTATGTAGATTTTTCAATATTCCATATCGCCATGTTGTATCATATGCTTTCTCCAAGTCGAAAAAGACAGCTACTACGTGTTCTTTGTTAATAAAAGCATCTCGTATAAATGTTTCTAGTCTCATTAAATTGTCATTGGTACTACGTTCCGAACGAAAGCCCGATTGATATTCTGAAATGAGGTTGTTGGACTCTAAGTACCAGACTAATCTCTTGTTTATCATTCTCTCCAATGTTTTACACAAACAACTTGTCAAAGCTATCGGACGATAATTTGTAGGTTCTGCATGATCTTTCCCTGGTTTCGGAATTGGTACAACTGTAGCTACGCGCCAGCTCTCAGGACAGACCCCCGTTTCCCAAATATTATTAAAGATATCTAAAAGTGTTGTAAGATGATGATGATGATGATGATTTCGTGTTTAACGACGCGTCAACCCTCTTTGTGGGTCATAAGCGTCAAACGGTTGATGGTTAAACGGCATGAATAATTATGATGATATTAAAAGTAAAAAGTCAGAATGATAATGTATAAAAATCTGAAACAGTTAAATCTTATGAAAAAGTCCAATTTCTTTTAAGAATAAAATAATATTATCAACAGGTACATCTCGAAACAGTTGTTGCAAAGTGTCAGCTTTGAAATATAAAATACGTGAGGGTGAAAAGTCAACACAGTCAATTAAGATATGTTTCACAGTGAATGGCTGATCACAACCTACACAAGAAGGCTGATCATCACCATTTAAAATATAAGAATGAGTAACTCTAGTATGGCCGATGCGCAGTCGTGTTAATACTACGTCCTCTTTTCTGGAAAACTGTGGAGGAGAGCATTTTGTACTAACGACAGGTTTAATGGCATGGAGTTTGTTATTTATTGCACGGTCCCATTCGCCTTGCCATTCCGACAAAATGTATCTGTTGATAAATGGTTTAAAATTGTTAAAAGGAATTTTAAAAACAGATGGATCAAGATTGAGCGATTCCTTTGCTTTCTTGTCAGCATATTCATTGCCGACAATGCCAATATGGCTCGGAAGCCAACAAAACAAGATTTGGTGTGTTTTAGAAATTTCATGATGTTTTTCGATCAATTTTTGAATTTGAGGATTTTTAGATGATGAATGGTCTAAAGCCTTAAGCACAGAAAGTGAATCCGAAAATATAATTGCTTTTTGAATTGTTGAAGAACTGATAAAATCTAAAGCTAGGTCTATTGCTTTGGCTTCAGCTGTAAAAATAGATGAACCATCTGGAAGGCGCATGGTTTTGTGCGTATCTTTAGAAACATACGCACAACCAACTTTATCTCCTTCTTTGGAACCATCAGTATAGACTTGCTGGTAATCATCGTAACGTGATTGCAGTACCTGAAAGTTTTGTTTGAGAAGTATCGGATTTGATTCGGATTTTTTGCCATCATGTAAGTCGAACAGAATAGAAGGTTGTTTAATACACCAAGATGGAACTTCGGCGGTTTCATGTTTTTGAATATTTTTAAGGTCGATACCTGAATTTTCCAGCAGTGGTAAAATACGTAATCCAAAAGGTTTAATTGCTGTGGGTTTAGTTTCATACCTATCTACAAATTGAGGTCGAAATGAAATTTTGGATGCCGGGTTAGATGGATTTGCAGCAAGTCTAATAGCATACTGAAGAGAAAGTTTCTCTCTGCGCGAGGTTAAAGATGGTTCACCTGCTTCTACATAAAGGCTTAATACGGGAGAAGTACGGAAGGCTCCCATGGCCAGACGAAGGCCTTGGTGATGGATAGTATCCAAGGATTTTAAATAGGACTTTCTGGCAGAACCATAAACAACAGACCCATAATCTAATTTAGATCTTATTAAAGACCGGTAAAGATGTAATAAAGTATACCGATCTGCTCCCCAACTTGTATGAGCTAAAACTTTCAAAAGATTCAAAGCTTTTAAGCATTTCGCTTTAAGATATTTAATATGGGGAATAAAAGATAACTTTTGATCAAATATGACCCCAAGAAATTTGGCTTCTTCAACAACAGGAATTTGTGATCCGTATAAAAACAGGGAAGGATGTTCGTGTTTCTTCCGTAGTTTACAAAAATGAACACACTGCGTTTTCGACTTGGAGAACTTGAAACCATTTTTATCAGTCCATTCTTCTATTCTTTTTAAATTTTGTTGTAACTTTCGTTCAATTGTTTTCATATTTTTTGAACGGTAACATATACAAAAATCATCAACATACAATGAACAATCAGTTTTGTCGTCCAAACATTGTACAATATTGTTTATTTTGATGTTAAATAGCGTAGTTGAAAGAATACTACCCTGTGGGACACCCTGTTCTTGATCATAGAAATCTGACACGGTAGACCCCACACGCACCTGAAACATGCGCTCCCCTAAAAAGCTTTCAATAAAACTGGGAAGTTTTCCTCTTAAGCCAATGTTATGTAGATCTTTCAATATTCCATATCGCCATGTTGTATCATATGCTTTCTCCAAGTCGAAAAAGACAGCTACTACGTGTTCTTTGTTAATAAAAGCATCTCGTATAAATGTTTCTAGTCTTATTAAATTGTCATTGGTACTACGTTCCGAACGAAAGCCCGATTGATATTCTGAAATGAGGTTGTTGGACTCTAAGTACCAGACTAATCTCTTGTTTATCATTCTCTCCAATGTTTTACACAAACAACTTGTCAAAGCTATCGGACGATAATTTGTAGGTTCTGCATGATCTTTCCCTGGTTTCGGAATTGGTACAACTGTAGCTACACGCCAGCTCTCAGGACAGACCCCCGTTTCCCAAATATTATTAAAGATATCTAAAAGTGTTGTAATAGAACTTTTTGGCAGATGCTTAAGCATCTGATAATGAATTTCATCGGGGCCGGTTGCCGTATCATGTGATTTTTCAATGGCTTCAACGAGTTCGGATAAGTTAAAAGGTTTGTTGTATTCTTCGTGATTAAGTGATTTAAAGTTTAGATTTCTTTTCTCTTGGTCCTTTTTGAAATTTCTAAAAGTGTCAGAATAATTACGCGATGATGAATTTCTCAAGAATGTGTGCCCAAGAGTATCTGAAATATCTTTTTTTGTTGAAGCTATTGTGTCAAATTCAGTATTTAAATGTGTAAAACTAGAAGACTTTGTTTTTCCTGAAATTTTTCGTACCATATCCCAAACCTTTTTAATGGGGGTTTTATAGTTCAATTTGGAGACATATTCTCTCCATGACTTTCGTTTGGAAGCTCGGATTGTTCGCCGAGCTTTAGCTCTAAAAACTTTTACGTCGTTGAGCTTTTCTGAAGTGGGATTTTTGCAGAACTTATTTAGAGCCTGTTTACGCTTTTTAATAGCTTCTTTACAGTCATTATTAAACCAAGGCTTGCTTTTCTTAGTATTTGTGGAGGTCTTTGGAATGCATTGTTCTGATATGTTAATAAGTGTATCTGTGAAATCAGAAACAATGTCGGATGATTCATTAAAATGATCAATTGATAACTCTTCTTCACATAAATTATGGAATAATTCCCAGTCGGCTTTATTCATTTTCCATTTCTGGTTACAGTCCTCATCTGGTTCGTTTACACTCTCAATTATAACAGGGAAGTGATCACTTCCGCACTGATCATCATGAACAGACCAGTCATAGTCCAAGAAGAGAGATGGGTGACACAAAGAGAGATCCAAAGAAGACAAATGACCTGTCGCTGGGTGAAGGTAAGTATAAGATTTATCATTCATCAAGCAAAGATCGCTCTTTGCAATAAAATCTTCAACAAGTGCTCCTCTGTTATTGATATCTTTACAGCCCCATAGAATATTGTGACCATTGAAGTCGCCAACTAAAAGATATGGCGATGGAAGTTGACTCAGCAATGAGTCAAGATGTTCGGGCTTTAACGAAAATGAGGGTGGAATATATAAAGAGCAAATTGTAGTTTCTTTATCCAGAGAAACCGATACTGCTACAGCTTGTAGGTCTGTTTTTAATTTGATCTCTCTTTGTGGTAAACATGATTTAACAAGAATTGAACTGCCACCAGATGGTTTGCTACCATCAGAATAGATATAGTTGTATGTATTGAAACCCCTGACATCAATGTTGTCATCAGTTTTTAAAAAAGTTTCTTGTAAACAAAAAACCGATGGGTTTAATAACGAAATAAGTAATAAGAGTTCATTATAATTTGGTTTAAGACCTCGACAATTCCATTGTATTATTTTGTGTTTTAAATCCATTTTATGAAGAGATTAAGACTAGAAACTATATTGGAGCTGCAATTGGTGATATAGATCTGCTACCACCAGCTCGTGGTGTTGCTGACCTCGATCTGTTATTGCCATTTGGTGATGATGGAGTTTCAGCGAACTCCATATCACTGTCACTCAAAGATCCGAATCTGTTCTGAAATCTAATATTGTCTCTTTCCATTTTACGTTGTCTGTCTGTATGTTTTTGAGACAATTGATGTTTTTTGGTCGGATCTTCCGATCCCTTATTAGTACGACCTGAGTCGAGTTTCTCTTTTACGTGCGGCGCTGGCTTCGGTACGGTCGCTGTCGACCGATCCGAAGCAATCTGGATTGCTCCATTTGATAAGTTGGTTGAACTTTGCGGTGCTGGAGTGGGTTTACTCCATGCACCAGATTTTTTCAGTTCAGCTATGTATGATTCAGCAGTCTGTGTCGCGGAGCTGGTACATTTTACACCAGTACCCTTTGTGATGCTGGCGAAACTGGTGGTTGGTGTTATATATCGCTCATCGACAATTTTTCGCGCTTCTGGGAATGTTATCCCCCTTTGGTATTTGACGGTTAGTATTTCTTTTTCTTTTTTCCATGCCGGACAGTCTCGAGAGAAAACAGCATGTTTGCCATCACAATTTACGCATTTGGGTTCATTTTTGCAGTTGAGGTGATTATCAACATGCTTTTCTTCACCACAATTAGGACAGAGTTTTTTTCTCTGACATCTGCTTTCATGATGGCCAAAAGCCTGACAAGAGTAACATCTAAGAGGGTTTGGGATGTATACCTCTACGTTAATGGAAAGATATGCTACTTTGATTTTCTTGGGTAGAACTGGTGTATTAAAAGTCAACACATAAGTTGCTGTTGGTTTTAGTACACCACTTCTACGGACTTTGATGTTACGAACACCAACAACTCCCTGATCTCTCAAGTTATCGACGATCTCTTCATCTGTACAAGGGCGCAGTTCTGGACTGCGAATCACTCCCTTAGACGAATTTAACGTGTTGTGGAGAGAGACTTTAACCTGAAGATCAAAGAGTTTATTGGTGCTTAGCAGGCTTACAACTTGCTGTTTTTTCTCGACTTCCAAGAGAAGGTCACCTGATTTGAGCTTTTTGATACTCTTAGGGTGTCCGGCTATGGAGTTGATACATTTCTCAATTACGAAAGGAGAAAGGCTGGATACACTTCGTGTATCGTCAAGCGACGAGACAACCAAGAAGCGCGGAACATTGTCGAAATTTGGTTCAGCGGACTGCTGACTGGTTTGTTGACTTGACTGCTGACTGGCTTGTTGACTGTGTTCATCCGATTCGGATGAATCGTCTTGTTTTTTACGTTTAGGTGCGTTTTGTTTAGATGCGTTGCGGTTATTTTTTTTTCCATGAGGCATAAGGAAAAAATTCTAGTTTCGTCCCAAGTGCTCTCCGCCCTCCGTGGAGCCCTACAAGGGAACACCATAATGGAGTGGTTATCCAACTCGCAGGTGTTAGAGATACACGTGAGATATACTCGCATAAACAAAATGCCTACACGATTGATCCGTTTTGCCACCGCCTTCTAGAGATAAAAAGACAGAAAAGGGTAGGTAAATGGACATATGGTTGGTATCAGGAAAGATACAAAAAGAGTTGAAGAGAAAGCAAAGTGGTATCTCTAGGGCTCGGCGTGACCAGCCGATTGACCGTGCCGGACCGCACGGCCACCCGTCTACACCGAAAAGCCAGGCCAAAGAGGCGTGTTGGGAACCTGAAGCACCGCCACCTCAGGTAACCCTCAACCTCCAGGATCCCTTCTTCCGGCTTACAGGACGCCACCCACGGCAAACGGGTGGTACTTCCTTTAGCTCTTCCCAGTGGGCACAAAGACCACAGCGGCAATGTGCCCAGTGGGAATTGAGCCCCCAGGGCCACGGCAAGGCAGGAAGTCTAATACCTGGGGGAAGTGTTGTAAGAGAACTTTTTGGCAGTTGATGATGATGATGATGATGATGATTTCGTGTTTAACGACGCGTCAACCCTCTTGGTGGGTCATAAGCGTCAGTCGGTTAATGGTTAAACGGCATGAATAATTATGATGATATTAAAAGTAACAAGTCAGAATGATAATGTATAAAAATCTGAAACAGTTAAATCTTATGAAAAAGACCAATTTCTTTTAAGAATAAAATAATGTTATCAACAGGTACATCTCGAAACAGTTGTTGCAAAGTGTCAGCTTTGAAATATAAAATACGTGAGGGTGAAAAGTCAACACAGTCAATTAAGATATGTTTCACAGTGAATGGCTGATCACAACCTACACAAGAAGGCTGATCATCACCATTAAAAATATAAGAATGAGTAACTCTAGTATGGCCGATGCGCAGTCGTGTTAATACTACGTCCTCTTTTCTGGAAAACTGTGGAGGAGAGCATTTTGTACTAACGACAGGTTTAATGGCATGGAGTTTGTTATTTATTGCACGGTCCCATTCGCCTTGCCATTCCGACAAGATGTATCTATTGATAAATGGTTTAAAATTATTAAAAGGAATTTTAAAAACAGATGGATCAAGATTGAGCGATTCCTTTGCTTTCTTGTCAGCATATTCATTGCCGACAATGCCAATATGGCTCGGAAGCCAACAAAACAAGATTTGGTGTGTTTTAGAAATTTCATGATGTTTTTCGATCAATTTTTGAATTTGAGGATTTTTAGATGATGAATGATCTAAAGCCTTAAGCACAGAAAGTGAATCAGAAAATATAATTGCTTTTTGAATTGTTGAAGAACTGATAAAATCTAAAGCTAGGTCTATTGCTTTGGCTTCAGCTGTAAAAATAGATGAACCATCTGGAAGGCGCATGGTTTTGTGCGTATCTTTAGAAACATACGCACAACCAACTTTATCTCCTTCTTTGGAACCATCAGTATAGACTTGCTGGTATTCATTGTAACGTGACTGCAGTACATGAAAGTTTTGTTTGAGAAGTATCGGATTTGATTCGGATTTTTTGCCATCATGTAAGTCGAACAGAATAGAAGGTTGTTTAATACACCAAGATGGAACTTCGGCGGTTTCATGTTTTTGAATATTTTTAAGGTCGATACCTGAATTTTCCAGCAGTGGTAAAATACGTAATCCAAAAGGTTTAATTGCTGTGGGTTTAGTTTCATACCTATCTACAAATTGAGGTCGAAATGAAATTTTGGATGCCGGGTTAGATGGATTTGCAGCAAGTCTAATAGCATACTGAAGAGAAAGTTTCTCTCTGCGCGAGGTTAAAGATGGTTCACCTGCTTCTACATAAAGGCTTAATACGGGAGAAGTACGGAAGGCTCCCATGGCCAGACGAAGGCCTTGGTGATGGATAGTATCCAAGGATTTTAAATAGGACTTTCTGGCAGAACCATAAACAACAGACCCATAATCTAATTTAGATCTTATTAAAGACCGGTAAAGATGTAATAAAGTATACCGATCTGCTCCCCAACTTGTATGAGCTAAAACTTTCAAAAGATTCAAAGCTTTTAAGCATTTCGCTTTAAGATATTTAATATGGGGAATAAAAGATAACTTTTGATCAAATATGACCCCAAGAAATTTGGCTTCTTCAACAACAGGAATTTGTGATCCGTATAAAAACAGGGAAGGATGTTCGTGTTTCTTCCGTAGTTTACAAAAATGAACACACTGCGTTTTCGACTTGGAGAACTTGAAACCATTTTTATCAGTCCATTCTTCTATTCTTTTTAAATTTTGTTGTAACTTTCGTTCAATTGTTTTCATATTTTTTGAACGGTAACATATACAAAAATCATCAACATACAATGAACAATCAGTTTTGTCGACCAAACATTGTACAATATTGTTTATTTTGATGTTAAATAGCGTAGTTGAAAGAATACTACCCTGTGGGACACCCTGTTCTTGATCATAGAAATCTGACACGGTAGACCCCACACGCACCTGAAACATGCGCTCCCCTAAAAAACTTTCAATAAAACTGGGAAGTTTTCCTCTTAAGCCAATGTTATGTAGATCTTTCAATATTCCATAACGCCATGTTGTATCATATGCTTTCTCCAAGTCGAAAAAGACAGCTACTACGTGTTCTTTGTTAATAAAAGCATCTCGTATAAATGTTTCTAGTCTTATTAAATTGTCATTGGTACTACGTTCCGAACGAAAGCCCGATTGATATTCTGAAATCAGGTTGTTGGACTCTAAGTACCAGACTAATCTCTTGTTTATCATTCTCTCCAATGTTTTACACAAACAACTTGTCAAAGCTATCGGACGATAATTTGTAGGTTCTGCATGATCTTTCCCTGGTTTCGGAATTGGTACAACTGTAGCTACACGCCAGCTCTCAGGACAGACCCCCGTTTCCCAAATATTATTAAAGATATCTAAAAGTGTTGAAAGAGAACTTTTTGGCAGATGCTTAAGCATCTGATAATGAATTTCATCGGGATAATGAATTTCATCGGGGCCGGTTGCCGTATCATGTGATTTTTCAATGGCTTCAACGAGTTCGGATAAGTTAAAAGGTTTGTTGTATTCTTCGTGATTAAGTGATTTAAAGTTTAGATTTCTTTTCTCTTGGTCCTTTTTGAAATTTCTAAAAGTGTCAGAATAATTACGCGATGATGAATTTCTCAAGAATGTGTGCCCAAGAGTATCTGAAATATCT
This sequence comes from Lucinisca nassula, assembly GCA_963580285.1. Taxonomy (NCBI): domain Eukaryota; kingdom Metazoa; phylum Mollusca; class Bivalvia; order Lucinida; family Lucinidae; genus Lucinisca; species Lucinisca nassula. The sequence goes on from OY757020.1 coordinate 41,312,011, forward strand.
TTTTTTGTTGAAGCTATTGTGTCAAATTCAATATTTAAATGTGTAAAACTAGAAGACTTTGTTTTTCCTGAAATTTTTCGTACCATATCCCATACCTTTTTAATGGGGGTTTTATAGTTCAATTTGGAGACATATTCTCTCCATGACTTTCGTTTGGAAGCTCGGATTGTTCGCCGAGCTTTAGCTCTAAAAACTTTTACGTCGTTGAGCTTTTCTGAAGTGGGATTTTTGCAGAACTTATTTAGAGCCTGTTTACGCTTTTTAATAGCTTCTTTACAGTCATTATTAAACCAAGGCTTGCTTTTCTTAGTATTTGTGGAGGTCTTTGGAATGCATTGTTCTGATATGTTAATAAGTGTATCTGTGAAATCAGAAACAATGTCGGATGATTCATTAAAATGATCAATTGATAACTCTTCTTCACATAAATTATGGAATAATTCCCAGTCGGCTTTATTCATTTTCCATTTCTGGTTACAGTCCTCATCTGGTTCGTTTACACTCTCAATTATAACAGGGAAGTGATCACTTCCGCACTGATCATCATGAACAGACCAGTCATAGTCCAAGAAGAGAGATGGGTGACACAAAGAGAGATCTAAAGAAGACAAATGACCTGTCGCAGGGTGAAGGTAAGTATAAGATTTATCATTCATCAAGCAAAGATCGCTCTTTGCAATAAAATCTTCGACAAGTGCTCCTCTGTTATTGATATCTTTACAGCCCCATAGAATATTGTGACCATTGAAGTCGCCAACTAAAAGATATGGCGATGGAAGTTGACTCAGCAATGTGTCAAGCTGTTCGGGCTTTAAAGAAAATGAGGGAGGGATATATAGAGAACAAATTGTAGTTTCTTTATCCAGAGAAACTGACACTGCCACAGCTTGTAGGTCTGTTTTTAATTTGATCTCTCTTTGTGGTAAACATGATTTAACAAAAATTGAACTGCCACCAGATGGTTTGTTACCATCAGAATAGATATAGTTGTATGTATTGAAACCCCTGACATCAATGTTGTCATCAGTTTTTAAAAAAGTTTCTTGCAAACAAAAAACCGATGGGTTTAATAACGAAATAAGTAATAACAGTTCGTTATAATTTGATTTAAAAAGTAGAAGTAAAACAAAGATCAGGAATTGATACAATTAACTTACTCCACCCATAAAAGACACCAAAGGGAAAGAAATACAAACATTAAGCGACCAGACCATAATGGAAACCTAAACAAAGGAAGGCCATAAGGACAGTCACTTTCCCACAAAATGGCCATATGGCCATCCAAAATTAAAAGACACAAGTGATACACACACTAAGTAACAAACAACAACATAAATAAATCGCCTTGGAACGGTCAGTGGAAGATTTCCACTGGGGGGCTTAAATCGATTTTACGTGGCCACAATCCTCGCCCTTACTTCTGTCGCGATTTAGACAAATAATTTGTTCAGTCCGTATGAAGGCCTCCTAACTCATCAGTGCAACATCTCCGTGAACACAAAAATCAAAGAACCACAGAGGTGAGACAACGCTGAGGACTCGACAGCAAGAAACCACTGAAATGCTGGAGCAAAAGAAAACCAACAGTTAGACTCCGATGGGCCCGACCAGAGACAGAGCATCAGGCACCAACCAACATTACCTTGAATTAGATCTCTCTAATTCTCAATAAGCCTTTACGTTGGAGCCGTCATAGAATCTGAGGCCTGACCCACCGGCGTGCATTTAAAGAGGGAAGCAAAGTTGCCAACCGTGATTGGGTTAACTACCATGCATGCAGTCTGTCGTATAATATCCATGTTGTACCCAATCTTTTTATATCGAAGAATGATTTTACGAAATTGGGTGCTGAAGTCATTGCGGTTATATATTTTTCTGAATTTATATACTAAGTCACCATAAAATTCGGGTTCCGATAGACCTTGTTGCAGAAGAGATTTAAGTCCAATATTGAATTTTGAAATTAAATCAGAATGGCGTCTATAAAATTTTGAAAAGGCTTTGCGTAGTTTATGGTACCGATAACCCTGATCTCAAAATCAAAGTCATCGCGTTTATCATAAATTTTGCACGAAACAAATCCATCTACAATAGATAGATGTAAATCCAAAAACGGGACCTCGGTATCAGAAGAATTTGCTTTATTTAACTGAAGTTCTAGGGGGTAAATCTGACTGATCAAACCATCAAAATAGGTATTATCAATATTTAATAAATCATCTAAATATCTAGAAGTGGAGCTAAAAGCTTCAATAATTTCAGATTGGTTATCAATGGAAAGCGACAAAATGAAGTCTCTTTCATAACAATACAAGAACAGATCAGCCACAAGAGGTGCGCAATTAGTACCCATCGGAATACCCACAATTTGTCTAAATAACTTAGTACCGAATCTAATATAAATATTGTCAAGTAGAAAGGTGAGGGCATCACACACTTTCTGACATGACCAAAGTGTATAATTCTTATGCTCTTTAGAAGTGAAAAATGCATTTCTGACATTACATGCAAGAAAGAGAGAATCTTCTCTGTGAAAAGCCCATTCAATTAAATCATTAAGCTTTTCTTTTATAAGATTATGAGGAAGTGTAGTGTAAAGAGTGGAAAAATCGTAAGTAGACAGACTAGAAGCACGAAAATGTCTGGATTTCAATTTATTTAAAACCTCATTCGAATTTTTTAACCTCGACAATTCCATTGTATTATTTTGTGTTTTAAATCCATTTTATGAAGAGATTAAGACTAGAAACTATATTGGAGCTGCAATTGGTGATATAGATCTGCTACCACCAGCTCGTGGTGTTGCAGACCTCGATCTGTTATTGCTACTTGGTGATGATGGAGCTTCAAACTCCATATCACTGTCACTCAAAGATCCGAATCTGTTCTGGAATTTTATATTGTCTCTTTCCATTTTACGTTGTCTGTCTGTTTGTTTTAGAGACAATTGCTTTTTCGGATCTTCCGATCCCTTATTAGTTCGACCGCAGTCGAGTTTCTCTTTTACATGCGGCGCTGGCTTCGGTACGGTCGCTGTCGACCGATCCGAAGTAACCTGGATTGCGCCATTATGTAACTTGGTTGAACTTTGTGGCGCTGGAGTGGATTTACTCCATGCACCAGATTTTTTCAGTTCAGCTATGTATGAATCAACAGTCTGTGTTGCGGAGCTTGACACTTTTACACCAGCACCCTTTGTGATGCTGGCGTAACTGGTGGTTGGTGTTGCGTTTCGATCCTCAACAATTTTCCGCGCTTCTGGGAAGGTTATCGCTCTTTGGTATTTTACAGTGAGTATTTCTTTTTCTTTTTTCCATGCCGGACAATCTCGAGAGAAAACAGCATGATTGCCACCACAATTGATGCATTTGGCCTCATTCTTACAGTGTTGATGATTATCAACATGTTTGTCTTTACCACAGTTTGGACAAAGTTGTTTCTTCTGACATCTGCTTTCGTGGTGGCCAAAAACCTGACATGAGTAACATCTGAGAGGGTTTGGTATATATACCTCTACGTTAACCGAAAGATATGCTACTTTGATTTTCTTGGGCAGAACTGGTGTATTAAAGGTCAACACGTAAGTACCTGTTGGCTTCAATACACCATCTCTACGAACTTGGATGTTACGTACTGCAATGACGCCCTCAGATCTCAAGTTGTCAATTATCTCTGCATCGGTGCAAGGACGTAGCTCTGGGCTGCGGATGACACCTTTACACGAATTGAGTGTATTGTGCAGAGACACCTTGACCTTGAGATCAAAGAGCTTTGTGGTACCAAGCAGGCTTTTAACCTGCTGTTCTCTCTCTACTTCCAGGAGGAGATCACCTGACTTAAGCTTTTTGATGCTTTTTGGGTGTCCGCCAATGGACATTATGCTCTTTTCAATTACAAAAGGCGATAAACTTGACACAGTGCGAGTTTCCTCGACTGATGTCATAACCAAGAAGCGTGGAAAATTTAAAATCTTAGGTGCTTCAGACTGCTGACTAGACTGTTGACTAGATTGGTGACTGGGATCATCCGTTTCGGATGAATCCTCGTCTTTCTTACGTTTAGATGCGTGGGTGCGGTTATTTTTTTTTTCCATGAGGCATAAGGAAAAAATTCTAGTTTCGTCCCAAGTGCTCTCCGCCCTCCGTGGAGCCCTACAAGGGAACACCATAATGGAGTGGTTATCCACCTCGCAGGTGTTAGAGATACACGTGAGATATACTCGCATAAACAAAATGCCTACACGATTGATCCGTTTAGCCACCGCCTTCTAGAGATAAAAAGACAGAAAAGGGTAAGGTAAATGGGCATATGGTTGGTATCAGGAAAGATACAAAAAGAGTTAAAGAGAAAGCAAAGCGGTATCTCTAGGGCTCGGCGCGACCAGCCGATTGACCGTGCCGGACCGCACGGCCACCTGTCTACACCGAAAAGCCAGGCCAAAGAGGCGTGTTGGGTACCTGAAGCACCGCCACCTCAGGTAACCCTCAACCTCCAGGATCCCTTCTTCCGGCTTACAGGACGCCACCCACGGCAAACGGGTGGTACTTCCTTTAGCTCTTCCCAGTGGGCACAGAGACCACAGCGGCAATGTGCCCAGTGGGAATTGAGCCCCCAGGGCCACGGCAAGGCAGGAAGTCTAATACCTGGGGGCCAAAGGGAAAGAAATACAAACATTAAGCGACCAGACCATAATGGAAACCTAAACAAAGGAAGGCCATAAAGGCCATCCAAAATAAAAAGACACAGACAGTAAGTAACAAACAACACCATAAATAAATCGCCACAGAAGAACCGCCTTGGAACGGTTAGTGGAATGATTTCCACTAGGGGGCTTCAAACGATTTTACGTGGCCACAATCCTCGCCCTTACTTCCGTCGCGATTTAGACAAATAATTTGTTCAGTCCGCATGAAGGCCTCCTAACTCATCAGTGCAACATCTCCGTGAACACAAAAATCAAAGAACCACAGCGGTGAGACAACGGTGAGGACTCGACAGCAAGAAACCACTGAAATGCTGGAGCAAAAGGAAAGCAACAGTTAGACTCCGATGGGCCCGACCAGAGACAGAGCAACAGGCCAAACCTGTTTGGCTTACTCAGTTCTACATATTCATCAAAGAAGGAGTCTGAAAAGTTACAGACCTCACCTTTTGGACATATCCAGTGGCAGCTTGAGTTAACCAAAGTGCCATATTCTGCATCTGAAATGAAGGAACATTCAGTGTGTATCTACATTTTACATTGATCAAACTGAACAGCTTTGTGGCCATTAAGGACAGCACCACTGCAAATACCACAGTCAGCTTTGCAATACCAAGTTCCAGCTCTAGATTCAATTTCTAACAACATGAGTGAAAGCGTTTATTACAGTCCTCACATTCTATTCTTTTCTCGGAACCTTTGCAAAACTTTTTGCAGAGTCCGAAGCGAAACCTTGGGCCAGGGTTAGTTTCAATGTCTCCGGCCAAGATTAGAAGTACCGCTTGAGGACTTGAAGTTTCGCAAGCCCTCCGAACACCTTCTGTTCCCATTCTTCCTTGTAAATGCCAAGGGGTCACCGGAAAGACTGAAATCCCCGAAATCACCACAGAAATCACCAATAAAATTACCCTGGGAATATCAGAAATCACCATTGTATGAAAGGAATGGGTTGGGTAAGACATGGTAGGGTATGTTATGGTAGGGTTTGGTCAGGATGGCTTTGGTAGGGACGAGTCCGGAGGTGGAATCACCGAAATCACCAACGCTGAGTAGGATATGATACTGAAATCACAATTGTAAGGTTTATATAAATAAGGGGAAGATATGTTAGCTGTTAAATTAAAGTATAGTCAGGTCTAGATAGCAATTTGACTGTAATATTTCTTTAATTATTTAAGTCTTATTGAGAATTAGAAACATCTAATGCAAGGTAATGTTGGTTGGTGTCTGATGCTCTGTCTCTGGTCGGGCCCATCGGAGTCTAACTGTTGGTTTTCTTTTGCACCAGTATTTCAGTGGTTTCTTGCTGTCGAGTCCTCGCCGTTGTCTCACCTCTGTGGTTTTTGATTATTTGTGTTCACGGAGATGTTGCACTGATGTGTTAGGAGGCCTTTACGCGGACTGAACAAATTATTCGTTTAAATCGCGACGGAAGTAAGGGCGAGGATTGTGGCCAAGTAAACTCGATTTAATCCCCCTAGTGGAACTCGTTTCCGCAGGCCGTTCCAAGGCGGTTCTTCTGTCGCGGTTTATTATGTCCCCGGTAGCGATAGCGGGGACATATTGTTTTTGCCCTGTCTGTTTGTTTGTTTGTTTGTTGGTTTGTAGGTTTGTTGGTTTGTACGTGGACAACTTTAACGTTGGCCATAACTTTTTAACCGTTTGAAATAGAGCTTTCATATTTGGCCTGAAGGTTCCTTGTGACAAGACCTTAACATTCAAAATTTGACCTATGACCTTGACCTTTGACCTACTTAAAAGAAAAAAATAACATTGGTCATAACTTTTGAACCACTTGAGATACAGCCTTCATATTTAGCATGTATGTTCCTTGAGGCAAAAGCTTTACATTCATGCAAAAAAATTGACCTGTGACCTTGACCGTTGACCTACTTAAAATAAAAAAGTAACATTTTGGTCATAACTTTTGAACCGTTGGAGATAGAGCCTTCATATTTTGCATGTAGCTTCCATGTGACAAGAGCTTTATATTCACACAAAAAATTTTGACCTGTGACCTTGACCTACGTAAAAGAAAAAGTTAACATTGGTCATAACTTTTGAACCGTTTGAGATACAGCCTTCATATTTAGCATGTATGTTCTTTGTGACAAACGCTTTACATTCAAATAAAAAATTTTGACCTGTGACCTTGACCTACTTAAAATAAAAAATAGCATTTTGGTCATAACTTTTGAATGGTTTGAGATAGAGCCTTCATATTTTGCAAGTAGGTTCCTTGTGACAAGAGCTTTACATTCTCACAAAAAATTTTGACCTGTGACCTTGACCTTTGACCTACATAAAAGAAAAATTTAACATGGGTCATAACTTTTGAACCGTTTGAGATACAGCCTTCATATTTAGCATGTAGGTTTCTTGTGACAAACGCTTTACATTCATGCAAAATTTTGACCTGTGACCTTGACCTTTGACTTACTTAAAAAAATAAACATTTTGGTCATAACTTTCGAACCGTTTGGGATAGAGCTTTCATATTTGGCATGTAAGTTTAAAATAAACATTTTTGGTCATAACTTTCGAACCGTTTGGGATAGAGCTTTCATATTTGGCATGTAAGTTCCCTGTGATTAGAGCTTTTCATACATGCAAAATGTTTGGACCATGACCTTGACCTACAAAAAATAAAAAATAAAATTGTTCATAACTTTTGAACAGTTTAAGATAAAGCCTTAATATTTGGCATGTAGGTTCCTTGTGACAATAGCTTTACATTCATGCAAATTTTTTTGACCTGTGACCTTGACCTACTTTAAAGAAAAAATATTATTGTTCATAACTTTTGAACCATTTAAGATAGAGCTTTCATATTTGGCATGTAAGTTTCTTGTGTCAAGGGCTTCCCACACAAACAAAAATCTTGAACTGTGAGCAACTTTGAATAAAAAATGACCATGCCCGGGGACATGTTCGTGTTTCACAAACACATCTTGTTTTTTGTTATGGTTTGTCTTTGGATGTTTGTATCGCTAATGTTATTTTATTTTGGATAGCCTATTGGCCATTTTGTGGGGAAGTAACTGTCCTTTTGGCTTTCCGCTGTTTGTTTCCATTAGAAAAGTAGAAGTAAGACAAAGATCAGGAATCTATACAATTAACTTACTCCACCCATCAAAGACACCAAAGGGAAAGAAACACTAACATTAAGCGACCAGACCATAATGGAAACCCAAACAAAGGAAGGCCATAAGGACAGTTACTTTCCCACAAAATGGCCATATGGCCTCCCAAAATAAAAAGACACAAGTGATACACACAGTAAGTAACAAACAACGACATAAATAAACCGCCACAGAAGAACCGCCTTGGATCGGTCAGTGGAAAGATTTCCACTGGGGGGCTTAAATCGATTTTACGTGGCCACAATCCTCGCCCTTACTTCCGTCGCGATTTAGACAAATAATTTGTTCAGTCCGCATGGAGGCCTCCTAACTCATCAGTGCAACATCTCCGTGAACACAAAAAATCAAAGAACCAGAGGGGTGAGACAACGGTGAGGACTCGACAGCAAGAAACCACTGAAATGCTGGAGCAAAAGAAAACCCAACAGTTAGACTCCGATGGGCCCGACCAGAGACAGAGCATCAACAGAGAAGTCTGTTGTTTCATGTTTGTGTGTCTTTCCCTTTGGTGTCTCTAATGGGAGCTGTGGGTTGATTGTATCGATTCCTGATCATTGCCTCCACTTCTATTTTCCATAAACAAAAATCAACCATGCATATCAAATAAAAATAAAAAATGAGTTCCTTTAAGAGAAAGTCGCCGAAATCACAGCACAGGCAGTATGTATTGGTAATCAAATCAGAGGAATATTATTTCTAATGATTGCGCATGCAATAACTTAATTATATTGATTTCTGTTCATAATAATATTAATCAATTGTTAATTATGTGTAATTGATATGGATTCTGTACAAAATTTTCTCAGTTTTGACATGTGAATACGAATCAAGTTGTAATATTCATCAGCTATCAATATATAAATGAACCGGGGCACGGCATTTCCTACAATTTACATGTGCACCGAACGAAGACTCAGATAAGCCTGTGCATCCGCGCAGTCTGATAAGAGTCTTCGTTGTGCGCTCTAGGGATAGCTAAAGACCCAATGCTCCTTCATGTAGCAAGAGAATTCTCTGGTCCGACTATATATGGATGCGCAGGCTGATCTGATTCTTCGCTGGGCGCACATGTAAATTGTAGGAAATGCAGTGCCCTGACTCAAATTGAATTCTTTTGAATTACATGATCGGATTGAGCATATTCGCGTTGCCCTTCTCTTTCCTTGAAGCCGGCCTGTAGACGGCCTTTGTCGAACTAGCAGACGGACTCTGGCACTCGCCTGTTCCCGTCGCAGAAATCTCACAGTCTCTTGTATGCACAATCTTTGGAAATAATAATACTCATCTGATTTGATTACCAATACATACTGCCTGTGCTGTGATTTCGGCGACTTTGATATGCATGCTTTAAACTCCGTTCAGAAAATCTGAATCGATTTTTTCGATTCTCGCGTTTAATACTCATTTTAACCCATACATCATTATGGGACATCATTATGGGAAAGTTTTAGACCTCACCCTCCGCCGATTTCTCCAGCAAGTCGCATGCCTCTGCGATAGCCAGGAAAGTCTGTGATTATTTGGAGAAAAGTGCAAAATCTAAATTTTCTTCCGCAGACTAAGACATTCTGGCATGTTTGACACACCCTTTTAAACCATATATAGAAGTGGTTACTGCTCTTGTAAATTACAAGGGCGTCTATGTTTTATTTGCACGATCACTTCATGGAAAATCATCAGCTGTGACACCACATCCGATATCGGTATATTTCTTTTTGGCAACTGTTGACAGCACATCGCGCTAATGGCTCCCCGTTCCTTGTGAGCCTCTATCTAGCCATTCGAATGTCAGGTGTGTCGTTACTGCATATCTATTTATAAAGTGCATCACATGGCTTTGAATATTTATTATTTTACCTGACAATCATCGTCAAATGGACTTTGTCTGTGGTCTCATTTCTTTGGTTTGCAATTTTCTCCGAATAATCACAGCCTTCCCTGACTGTCGCAGAGGCATATGACCTGTTGGAGAAGTCGGCGGAGGGTCAGGTCTTTAACTTACCCATAGTGATGTATGGGCTAAAATGAGTATTAAAAGGAAGAAACGAAAAAATCGATGATTCAGATTTTCTGAACGGAGTTTAATTAACTGACCAGTATTGATAATGCAAGACTTAATTAAAATAATTAAAGAAATAAAAAAAAGTTAACTAGACCTGACTTTAACCTAATTTAACAGACCACAATTTAACCTGACCCGAATTTATATATACCTTACAATGGTGATTTCAATATCAACGCCTACTCAACTTTGGTGATTTCCATGGTGATTGCTCTACCAAACTCCTACCCTTAATGTCTTACCCAACCCCATCCTTTCATACAATGGTGATTTCTGTCATTCCCAGGGTGATTTCAGTGGTCAATTCGGTGATTTCTGTGGTGATTTCATTGGATTTCGGTCTTTTAAATAATTAAAGAAATGAAAAAACATGTTAACTAGACCGAACTCTACCCTAATTTATTAGACCATAACATATCTTACCCTAATTTATATATACCTTACAATGGTCATATATACCTAATTTATATATACTTTACAAAGGATTTCATTATCAAACCCTACTCAATTTTGGTGATTTCGGTTATTTCTATGGTGATTCCCATGCCAAACTCGTCTACCAAAACCCGCCCGACCAAATACAACATACCCTTCCTTAACATACCCTACCATAACATACCCTATTATGTCTTACCCAACCCAGGCCCAGAAATGGTTACTGACCTGTTTCGGTGACACTTATTTCCCTCGCAATATTTTCTTAGTAAAGAGTTCTGTGACGTCATCACATGCAGTTGTTCAAAGTATAAATAAAGACCTTTTGTTTCTATCAACAACATGGAAATATTCTGTTCAAAGATGTCAGTTAATTATAAGTTTACATTTCCTTGCATATTTTGGCTGTTTTTCTTAATCTTTTTTAATATGTATTGATGTGCCTCCCAAAAGCAATAGTTTAATTTTTTTTTAATATTTTCCACATTACAACATTTTCTTTCTTCTGCTATTTCAAGTCACATGACCTGTTGCAGTTAGCTTCCATTTTTTATTTACAGGGATTGCCTCAAAATTGATGCCAGTGCTTAACTTTTGTCTTTGCTTTGCAGTTCAAAAGAGAAATACATACCTTGTTTTAGTTTAGCTCCCTTTTTCTTTTTCGGATGCAGCCACAAAAAGCTGTGGGGACTAATAAAACCACTGGGTTTCTTTTATCGTGAAACATGTACCCAGTGTTACATACCCCTATGAAAACAGCTCATATACATGTATTGCTACAAGCAAAGGGTTGAAAAATGGCATGATAGATTCGTGTGTCGCGGACCTGCTGAATAGTAAATAAATTTGAATATCTATTATACCATTTGTAAATATGTTCTTTGACTGTTAAAAGTTTCTAGTAAAGTTGTTTTAACCATCACAACATTTTATATACATAATTTGGCACCGTTACTGTACCGTGAGGCAAAGTGCAAAGGTCACTGATTCTGGTTCCTTGTAATTTCCGGTTCTGAAATATGTAGGTCAAAACAATGGCTGCCTCCGAACGCACTATTGATGTTTGGAAAACCAAATTTGTCAGAGTGGAAAGGGAATAAAACAAACAAAAGATGAAATGCATTTTTTATTTATTTGTATGTCATTTAATCATTATATTAAAGATAGTGCTTACAGTCACTGAAACTGGTCACTCAACGATACTGGGAAATTCGGGAAAGTATAAAACCCGGGAGTAACGGCCGGGAGCCGGGAGTAAAATCCGGGAATAAATTTTGACCCTCGAATAAAGGTACTAAACATTCACATGTCTGGATGAAATTTGAATCAAAAGTAGAATATAGACGTTTCTTTAAAATACACATAATTGTTAACATTATTTCCATGTACTTTTCAAGATATGAGCCGAAATATACGACCACGTCGCAAAATTTTCGCCCGGGAGTAACTTTTGCGGTATTGACGATGCCAAGCATTTTGCAAAATATGTTCAGTCTGGGAGTTCTACAAGAATTACTTTATGTGTTATTAATTAAAAACATGTCAGAGATTAGAAAAGTGCAAAATTAAAGTTATTTCATCGCTCTGCCTGGTAAATAATTGACCCAGGAGTGGGCCGGGAGTAATTTCTGGGCTGAAATCGGCTTTAATTTGCCTTGTTCTCGGCCTTATTGCTTCTATCACATACATTGTATTTCATAAACGTTTGTCAGAAGAAAAGCTAAGATTCAGCATGGAGTACATGAATTTATTTACTTGTCATATCGGGACTCTACACACATCCAAACCCCCAACCCAACTCACGCCCTGCTCATGCGCCTATGATTTTATATGACCGGGACATTTATATTATGCACTATTTGTTTTATGGCCGTATAATGTAGAAACGATGACACAATTACCTCCGCAGTCTGATCAGTGCCTTTGCTATGAGCTGTCAGGGTAGTAAGACTACGTTTAATAAATACAATGTATGTGACATTTAATATAGGTAGCATCCACAGTGTTCGCTAGGTGGCGCTGATAACCCCGTATAAAAATAGAAGGAAATCCTGACCTGGGAAACCCTTGCATTTTCTACGCATTATTATGAAAAAAGCAGAGCATTTCCGAATAAGAGTGACATAGATTTTGAAGGTCGAATGATTATTTTTAGCGTATATGACGAAAATTCGGCGCAGAATCTGCGGCAAAAGTACAATCGAGGAAGGCAAAAGTTACGATCGGAGGAAATTTCACCAAATTCATCGTATACGCTGAATTAAGTGTAAGTTAGATGACCCTGAATGACTTTTCTATCGATAAACATTCATTCCAGTCTGAAAGAAAGGCGTAAACGTCTTTAAAACATGCATTTCTTTACGCTACTACGTCGCTTGTACTTTCGGCCGTTTCGCCCATCAAAGGTTCGGCCGCCATGTTGTTTAGTGCAAAAAGCGAAATTCGTTAGTTACATTATTTCGACAGCAGCATCTATGTTGAAATTAAGCTGTTGCATACAAGCTCTAATGGCTTAAGTGTTTGTATTCTGAAATAGGGGAGGTATATTTGTAAATTTGGTGCAAAGATAAAGTGAAATGATCAGGAATTGATACAATCAGATCCCACATCCCATCCAAAATATTGCAAGGCAAGAAAGTTGAAGTACAGTAATACAAAATCATACTGACCCTTTTTAACATAATTTTCTTTTTTCTGCTCTATATAAATATATTGTGGGCAGACATAAGAATCGCCTCGGACTCCGAGGCGGTTCTAATGAAGACCCACATTTATGTGTTTATCAGAGAAAAAAATACATTTCTTCATGCAAAATCCAAATTCGGTTTTTATGGTCTGGTCGCTTAATGTTTGTATTTCTTTCCCTTTGGTGTCTTTTATGGATGGAGTAAGTTAATTGTATCAATTCCTGATCTTTGTTTTACTTCTACTTGGCAAGAAAATTAACAATGTATTTTGGACTTTACAAATGGTTGGAAGTGAGTTAGTACTTCAGATTTACTGTTTCACTGTTAATATATTCATAAATACTTTAGGAAAGCATGCCCTTTTATTTTTCAGTGAGATATCTTGAAAATCAGAATATACTCTAGACATTAAAGTATGTCGAATTACAGTCCAAATTGGACTCCACTACACTTTGGTCATGTCAGAAAGTGTGTGATGCCCTCACCTTTCTACTTGACAATATTTATATTAGATTCGGTACTAAGTTATTTAGACAAATTGTGGGTATTCCGATGGGTACTAATTGCGCACCTCTTGCAGAGGGCCAGATAAGCTTCGTATTTTCGTAATTTACGTATTGAAAATAGCAAAATACGAAGTGCTTACAAATTTTGATCGTACCATTTACGATAGACATTACTAAAGTTACGAAGGAAGCTCAAATTTAGCTCGTATTTACGAAGCTCCCGTAATTGGCCGTTTGGTACTTATCCGTCGACAATTGTCAGCACAAAAACATTGAATAGACTGGGAACCAGTTAAAATTATTGGCAGTCTTACTGTCTAGACGCTCTATTCCTCAGACTAATATAGCCGACGGCTGGTGTACAAGCGTTTCCGTGATTTTAGATGCACTTGTTTTGCAAACCATCCAAACAGAACCAAGACAGTTCCCCGACACGGCTTTTGGGAGATTTTTTAAGACAATTCTCGACGCTTTTTGATCCCCGAAACCTTTGTCCAATATGAAATGATCTGTAACGGCTAATCCTAATTGTTAATTATTAATTAAGGATAATTATTGAGAATTGATATATTATGTAAATATTTTTGTGTCTCCTTATTGTTGGACCGATGAAAGGACCCTAAAAGTATGTGAAATGTTTTTGTTTTTGTTTTCATTAATCATTAACTTGTTTTTTGAAACGAAATACAAATATTAACAATGATTTACCAGTTACAGATCAAATTTTACTTTTACTAAAAAATGTCAAAAAACTGTCTAGATAGCTCCTCCCCCCCCCCCCCCCCCCCACCCATTAATGCCTCCCCTTCAGTACGCACATAAAGATTGGTAGTGAGTACATTGATTTGAAGTAAAACACTAAAACACCCTACCCATTCTACTTTGCATGTTTCGAAACGCGTGTCTGTTAATTCAAAACACAGCACCGTTGTAGAACAGCTAGATGTCTATAGTAAGTTTTACCTGCGAGTGTTGAAATGATTTTTATCTCAAGATGATAAGAATTGCACAATGTAAAAGATAAATTGTGTCAGTTTCCCAAGTATCGATGTTTCTCTTTATTCATGCACTCGTATCATTGTTGAACTCGGGTGTTTTCCAATACCGCATCAGTGCTTATGCTATAAATAGACGTAATGTCTTCTACTAGCTACCAATCGTTATGTTTTAGCCACCTAGCGGAGACATTTACGACAAGGGAACCATTCTAATAAAAAGCTGTCTTCAAAAGTGTTGGGTAAATCTGAATTTTGTTTGATTGAAGGTTTAACGTCCCCGTCAACACAATTTAGGTCATTTTGGAGACGTTGCTTCCAATTTTGTGGGACTTTTACCACAAAATCCATGCCGCCCAATAAAACCAATAGGGTTTATATGCATGGATGGGCTGACTCGCAGCAGTTTTCCTGGGCAGGCTTAGACCTTCTAAGCAGATCACCAGTACTCCTGTGGTTTCGGTATCAACTCTGCGTGGAAGCATCGTGCAGCCCATCTATTTCTCCAAGCCCCGATGGGCGGGGCGGAAGGGTAAATCTGAAGGGTTTACTTCCCAGTAACTGTATCCAATTGAAAGACAAAATTCCTTGCCCGGTATCCCATGCTTTAGAAACATTTTTTCTAAAATTATTTTAGCCTTTCTGACTTTCTTTGGAAACTGACAATATTACTGCCATTTCCAACTGCACTCCATGTAATACTCATCTTGTCAAGAAGTAACTGGAGTTTCCGACAGATTCAGAAATACGGTCAGAACAACAACAACATAGTAGCGTAAGCCAATGCGTAGACGGCTTATGCAGTATTCGCTGAAATGAACATGCCATCAAAACCGAAAGTAAACTAAAAAGATGGCCGGGAAAACCGGAACACTTTTTGATTTTTTCAAGCCTAAAGAGCAAAGATCGTTAAAGACAGAAGAGATATGTCTAGCAATTATTAATGAACTTATAGCTACATGTGTTTCAGTTAACAAAAGACACTCGGGAAAACGTGTAAAAAAGGAAACCATTGCACAATGGGTGCGTCAGTTTCCATGGCTGATCATTGAAAGCACAGATGACCAAACAAAACTTAAATGTGATTTGTGCATCAAGGGCAAGATAAAAAATGTATGGACATCTGTGGGATCTCCAAATATCCAGAGATCAACTATTGAAAGCCATAATGATTCACTGGACCATCAACTGGCTTATCGGCGCTCACTGGAAGAGAAGCCAAATACTGAAATTTTAGATGAAACTTCAGATGACTATCAGCAGTCTGTTGTTACAAACCCGGACATATATCTTGTGCGTACAATTTACTCTTTAATGAAAAATGATATCGCATTAGAGAAAGTAAATGCCACACTTGAACTACAGAGATTAAATGGACTTGATCTGCCTTATAGAAATCTCAGTTGGACCACAATAAACGAAATCCAGCTTTTGATATCGGATTTACTAAAAAAACAGCTGATACAGAAAGTTATTTCATCTGAAGTTTATGCAATTCTCATTGATGAAAGTACGGACATATCTGTTTGCAAACATCTGTCAATATGTGTACGTTACATTACTTCTAATGGTTCAGCAGAAACTTCATTTTTAGGTAATTGTGAGCTTAACGCAGGAGATGCACATACCATCACAGAAACAGTGCATCAGTTTTTAGACAGCTCTGACATCGATATGTCTAAATGTGTATCCCTTGCCACAGATGGTGCGAGTGTCATGATGGGGCGTAAATCAGGAGTTGGAGTACAACTTTTATCCAAATATTCACCTTTTTTGACTCGAACACATTGTGTGGCACACCGTCTAAATTTGGCTGTAACAGATTCCATTAAGGATTTAAATACACTGAAGAAATTTAAAGAAAAGTTTTCAAACCTGTACAATTTCATGTCTGCATCAGCAAATAGATGCAATGAATTAAAAAAAATGCAGAAGCTTCTTGAGGAACCAGAACTTACTATCAAGGAACCATACTCAATAAGATGGTTGGGTCTCAAGCGTGCTGTTGAAGCAGTATATGAATGTTACGGTGCAGTATTGGCCACACTTTCAAGTATGGCATCGAATAATGCCACAGCAAAGGGGCTTTATAAGTATTTTGCTAATTACAAAACTGCACTCTTGCTTGGACTCATGATAGATGTTCATTCTGAGCTTGGTGTTTTGTGCTGTGAACTTCAGAGAAGAAATATTATGTTCACAGATATTGCTCCTTTAATAGAAAGCACTTTAGGTAAACTTCAGGTAATGAAATTCCAGGATGGTAGTGGTCTATCTGACATGAAAGCAAGCATTAAAGTTGAAAATGACAAAGCTTTCTACCAATCTGATGAACTTAAGTATCATACAAAAGAATCTGATAAAGAATTTGAAAATGTAAAACTCGGTTACCTTAAAAATCTGGAGAAGAACATAAAACACAGAATCAAGAAACATGATTGTGACATTTACAAATATCTGAGTCAGATTTTAGAGCCATCCACAGCACAGCATTTATCTTTGGATGACTTTTGTAATGCTGCGAAAAGTTTAGCTGATCACTATGGAAAGGAAAAAATTGTAACTGTGTGTGAAAATGATCTGCTTACTGGCGTAGTGAACAGGGATACAGTAATTATGCCGCTGCTTGATGGGGATAAACTGATACAAGAATGTCAAGGACTTCACTATATGATTAAAGGGACATACAAAGACCTGTCTCTTTATGCTCTAAGCCAGAGAATGATTCTGAAGCACAATATTCAGTTCCCTAACATTGCAAAGCTGGCAAAGATTGCCCTTTGTACCCAGGTTACCAGCGTGGAGTGTGAACGTTCTTTCAGTACACAAAACAGGATCAAGAGTAAGTTCAGGTAAGTTTTTAACCCATATCTTGCTGAATATTCAATTAAGCCACACCCATTTCTGATTTTGAACCAATCAGATTGCTTGCTTTTATTCCTAGGCATTCATAAATTGAATGTCAAGGTGTGTAGATCCAGATCAGATGGCTTCTCATCTTATCTGAATCTACACTGTTTGCAAAGATAGGGGTTGTCATGAACAGCAAGATAGGGGTTAAGTGAATTTTTTTCCATTATATCACGAGAGTTATGACTGGTATTTGGGTTGAAACCATGACTCCAGTCCAGTTTATCCCCATCAAACTTCCTTGTGGTAATTGGGGGTAATGGGGGATAGGGGTTTGAGCTTCAACAAGCTATATAGTTGAAGTATGTACAAATAAAGAATGTTGTAGTTGTACATGTATTAAATTAGTATATGGTGGCCTGTTTTGTCAATGGAATATATAATTATATGTAAAGTTTGGCATATCTTAAAATTAAAAAGTAATTAATTTTTAGATATGCCAGATTTTACAAAGTATTCCATTGGCAAAACAGACCACCACACTTAAAAACAACATCATGTAAAACATGACTATGACCATGCAATAGTACAAAGATTTCCAATTGTTATATAAAACAGGTAGAGGAAATGCTATACTATGGTAGGCAGAAACAGAGCCATTTTCAAGTCTGGAATATACATGTAAACATATTTGGAAATGCAGTGGTTCTGTATTATACATTGCTTTTGTTTGAAATGACTTTTTATACATGTGACTTCCTGTTTGCTTTCCTGACCTGTACATAAAGATCTGAAGGGCTCTAACAGGAAATGAATTGCTCTGCAGTGACAAATTATTCCTCTTAAAGTAGAATCATTTACAAGAGAAGCAAAATTATCAGAGACAGAGGTCTCTCTCTTCAATTTGTTTCTGTTGATGTCACAGTTGCAACATGTTTTAACCCTTATCCTGCTGAATATTTAAACTAACCACACCCTTTTCTGACTATCAGCCATTCAGATTACTTGAATACTGCATGCATTCACTGAATGCATTCAAATAAAGTAAATGCCAGTGTAGATCCTGATCAGATGGCTTCTGAATGGCTTTTTCAGAAGCCATCTGATCTGGAGCTACACAGTTTGCAAAGGTAAGGACTGAGGTAAACAGCAGGATAAGGGTTAAAAGAAGCTTTGAATTTGTTATTTCAGGACATCAATTAGTACAGCAAGTCTGAACTCCCTGATATTTGTCAGTTTGTGTGGTCCACCCGTGGATGAGTACAGTCCTCTCATGGCAACTAAACAATGGCTTGCAAAGAAGAGAAGGAAAAAGCGTCTTGCTCAAGAGTACCAACCAAGAGTAGCAACTGCTTTAGCAAAGAGACAAAAGACTTGCTAGAATTGCCATTTCATGATAAAGTGTTTTAACAGTGACAAAGTGATGTCAGCTGTAAAAGTGTGCATTAAACTTTGAGATTTGGTGGATGTGGCTTCACGACACTCAGACAGTTATTGCAGGATTATTTTCTTATTTCTTCTGAGAAGCCTTTGTTGTATTACTTGATGGAATTGCCTCTAATTAAAAACATGTGTTGTGAATACCTGTTAACCACAGCACATGTTTTTATCAGAAGCCCATGTTGTGGGTACTTGTTAGAATTGCCTCTATGATTGATCATTCTCATAAAAAACTTTTGTTACAATTTCATGTTGGAATCACTTCATTATGAAATTATAACAAAAGTTTTTATGAGACTATGTTGTGGGTCTTTTTAGCATTTTCCTTACAAGGTGATCCTAACATTTAACCACAATAGATATTATTAAGAAATAAGAAACTATTCCACATTGTTTGGAGCTATGGCACAGACTTAAGTATCTCTTAAGAGAGTGCCCTTTAACTGAAGTGAAACCTTTTTAAAATGGTCTCTTGCAATGAGTAGTCATAGACATGCAAGTGATGAGATAATGATTTGCTTAATTACAAACTGAATGATTAATTTTCTTTCCCATCTTGCCAAAATGATTTAGGCAAGATGTGAAAGAAAAGAAATTCATTTATCTCTAAATGAGATAACTGAAAAAACTTGAGATTCCATTTTGGAATAGAACTGTATATTTTCCACATGACCTAAAAAGTGTTCTAGTCAGACAGAAGCATACTGATTTTCTAGTCAAAAAGGGAGGAAATGCTGCTTTTCTTGTTAGAAAAGGAAGATCCTTTCAACTTTGTTTCCCCTTAATAAGCCAAGTAACTGTTCATCAGAAAATGTATTCTGCTCATGCCTTCAGCTGCATCTTCTTGAAAACATTTTTAACATATTTTTGCCAACAGGCAAACAATTTGGATCCTGATCAGACTGCTCCTCTATCTGATCAGATTGCTCATAGAGAGGCAGTTTCTGTTAGGTCCACACTGTTTGCAGTATTGAATTTGAAAGCAACAAGAAGGCAATAAAGCAGATGGCATTGTTTTCAGTGGCATCTTATTGGTTCAGATACTCTGTAACTTACCAGGTTTTTATGCCCCTCACAGATTTTAAGGGTAGTCTTAAGTCTATAATAGACTTAAGACTACCCTAAAAATCCTGTGAGGGGCATAAAAACCTGGAGTATAGTCTTAAAACTGTGCAACCTGCTTACAGGTGTATGAATTTAGACTTCCCTAAACAAGCCCTTTGTTTTGTTCTACTTTCTACAAGAAAAGCAATTTCTCAGACTTCAGGACTGCTGTCTGTATTCAAGCAAGGAAAACAAGTGTTATGATCTGTTATTACAACAAGTTAGACACTAATAGGCATCTAGAGCTATGTGCTATGATTGAAATTTTGTTTTCCTGTTTGAAAAGTCCTGAATATGTATAGATCACTTCAAGTGGTGACAGCAACAAGGATCTATTCTTTCATTCCTTGCAAAAGTGTATGTATCCTTAAGGATGTTATATGCATACTTCAGGCCTCATGTTTTTCAGGCATTTTCAGGATTTCTGGCTTTTAGAGCTTGATTTAAGGCTCTAGATTTTGTTCTCCTGTATTCTGTTAAACATCTAGCCTTCTGTATTCTTTATCCATAACCAATTTTGACTGTGAACAAATCAAATTACTTTATACAATAACAAATTGCATGACAATGTAGATCCTGATCAGATGGCTTCTGATTCTGAATCCATCTGATCTGGATCTACATGTTAACCATGGTAGAGAATGTTGTGTTTGGCAGGAAAGGTGTTAAAATACTATTTCACGCTATCCTTAGAGGCATGGAAAAGCTTGGTCAGTATGAGGCCTGACACCTGTTTGTACACTGCTAACGTCCATTAATTAAGGGAATTAATTGCTTTATCTGATATATAATTCTAAGCAAATAAAGAATTGGAGCATTTTCCTTTTATATTAACCCGAATTAAATGTTTTTCAATCCTGTTGCGATTTTGGTAGGTTGGAAGAAATTGTTGAACCAAGTTTACAAAAGTTACCAAACAACCTCTGGATTTGATCAGTACATTTACTGACCCAATTATTCAGAATACTGAAAAGGTTTGCATTTTGATGTGTAAATACTGATAGGGGCTAAAAAGTTATCTGGAGCTATGCTCTTGTGGCTGATCTGTTCTTGTATTGTTATGAAAGGGACTTCATTTTGTCGCTTTCCATTGATAACCAATCTGAAATTATTGAAGCTTTTAGCTCTACTTCTAGATATTTAGATGATTTATTAAATATTGATAATACCTATTTTGATGGTTTGATCAGTCAGATTTACCCCCTAGAACTTCAGTTAAATAAAGCAAATTCTTCTGATACCGAGGCCCCGTTTTTGGATTTACATCTATCTATTGTAGATGGATTTGTTTCGTGCAAAATTTATGATAAACGCGATGACTTTGATTTTGAGATTGTAAATTTTCCTTTTTTGGATGGTGATGTTCCTCGTGCGCCATCCTATGGCGTTTATATTTCGCAATTAATTCGATTTGCTAGAGTGTGTAGTCATGTAACTGACTTCAACACTCGTAATAAATTATTAACGGCTAAACTCCTTAATCAGGGTTATCGGTACCATAAACTACGCAAAGCCTTTTCAAAATTTTATAGACGCCATTCTGATTTAATTTCAAAATTCAATATTGGACTTAAATCTCTTCTGCAACAAGGTCTATCGGAACCCGAATTTTATGGTGACTTAGTATATAAATTCAGAAAAATATATAACCGCAATGACTTCAGCACCCAATTTCGTAAAATCATTCTTCGATATAAAATGATTGGGTACAACATGGATATTATACGACAGACTGCATGCATGGTAGTTAACCCAATCACGGTTGGCAACTTTGCTTCCCTCTTTAATTGCACGCCGGTGGGTCAGGCCTCAGATTCTATGACGGCTCCAACGTAAAGGCTTATTGAAAATTAAAGAGATAATGTTGGTTGGTGCCTGATGCTCTGTCTCTGGTCGGGCTCATCGGAGTCTAACTGTTGGTTTTCTTTTGCTCCAGCATTTCAGTGGTTTCTTGCTGTCGAGTCCTCACCGTTGTCTCACCTCTGTGGTTCTTTGATTTCTGTGTTCACGGAGATGTTGCACTGATGAGTGAGGAGGCCTTCATGCGGACTGAACAAAATTTTTTTGTCTAAATCGCGACGGAAGTAAGGGCGAGGATTGTGGCCACGTAAAATCGATTTAAGCCCCCCAGTGGAAATCTTCCACTGACCGTTCCAAGGCGGCTCTTCTGTGGCGATTTATTTATGTTGTTGTTTGTTACTTACTGTGTGTATCACTTGTGTCTTTTAATTTTGGATGGCCATATGGCCATTTTGTGGGAAAGTAACTGTCCATATGGCCTTCCTTTGTTTAGATTTCCATTATGGTCTGGTCGCTTAATGTTTGTATTTCTTTCCCTTTGGTGTCTTTTATGGATGGAGTAAGTTAATTGTATCAATTCCTGATCTTTGTTTTACTTCTACTTTCCAATCGACCTCGACCTCGAAGACAGCCAGCGGTTTGACTCTGGGTCGGAGGAGTCTCAGAACGACAGTCAGCCTCTGCAAATCATTGATGTATGTACAGATTTCTGTGTATATTATTTTGATAGTTACCCTGTAATGCTGTATTGTCCTTTTAATTTTAAAAAGAAATTTAAAAGTTCTGATTTGCTTGAAAACTTTTGAAATATGAATCACTTGAAAATTTTATATGCATATGGATGATATTTCATATTTCATTTCACAAGTTTTGGAGCCAAGCACCTATGATTTTACAAATATCTTTCATTAACTTGAAAATAAAGTGAAGAAGGCCAGCCCAGATTAGGGGCCAGCAAACAGATTGTTAGTTCTGCAATATCTGATCAATTCATTTCAACCAAAAATATCCTTAAATATTCAAATTACATTTATTTTGTAGCTTGATGAAACTCAACCACCGTCTCCAAGGCAGTATCAGAACCGTTCGAAAGGGAAACGTAAACAAGAGGTAAGTTTAAATTTAAATGTGATAGCTCAGTGGTTAGTGCACTTGCCTCTGAGGCTAGAGGTCCCGGGTTCGATCCCCGGAAGCGGCGATAAAATTTCGGTGTCCGAACACGCTCCAATGGCATCATTTGCAGGGATGAATGTCATAAAGTGCACCGTCCTTCGGATCGGGACGTAAACTGGAGGCCCCCAGTGCAGGGAGAACCATCCCCTGTGCTGGTTAAAGAACCCTACCGTAATTTACATGATTACTGTGTAGGTTCATCCTGCAAAAACTGGAGTGTATGTAAAATACACCTGCCTAGAATGTCCGTGAGGGCGTATGGCAGTATATAGAGAAAGAAAGAAAGAAATGTGTTGCATGTAAACCTAAACCTCATTGAAACAGGATGGTTTATAGAAACAAATGTAGGAATGCATTCAAGTTATGCCACAATCAGGAGATATGAAGTAAGACACCCTGAGAGGTATATAAAACCCAAAATACATCAATTCACAAGCTGCATTATACAGATTAAATTATGAAATGATGTATACCCCTGTCAACTCCAGTTTTCTTATGTGAAAGTGGGGTTGATATATGGGGTCAAAAATATATAGACATGTTATCCTGATGTGATGATGATGATGATTTCGTGTTTAACGACGCGTCAACCCTCTTGGTGGGTCATAAGCGTCAGTCGGTTAATGGTTAAACGGCATGAATAATTATGATGATATTAAAAGTAACAAGTCAGAATGATAATGTATAAAAATCTGAAACAGTTAAATCTTATGAAAAAGACCAATTTCTTTTAAGAATAAAATAATGTTACCAACAGGTACATCTCGAAACAGTTGTTGCAAAGTGTCAGCTTTGAAATATAAAATACGTGAGGGTGAAAAGTCAACACAGTCAATTAAGATATGTTTCACAGTGAATGGCTGATCACAACCTACACAAGAAGGCTGATCATCACCATTAAAAATATAAGAATGAGTAACTCTAGTATGGCCGATGCGCAGTCGTGTTAATACTACGTCCTCTTTTCTGGAAAACTGTGGAGGAGAGCATTTTGTACTAACGACAGGTTTAATGGCATGGAGTTTGTTATTTATTGCACGGTCCCATTCACCTTGCCATTCCGACAAGATGTATCTATTGATAAATGGTTTAAAATTATTAAAAGGAATTTTAAAAACAGATGGATCAAGATTGAGCGATTCCTTTGCTTTCTTGTCAGCATATTCATTGCCGACAATGCCAATATGGCTCGGAAGCCAACAAAACAAGATTTGGTGTGTTTTAGAAATTTCATGATGTTTTTCGATCAATTTTTGAATTTGAGGATTTTTAGATGATGAATGGTCTAAAGCCTTAAGCACAGAAAGTGAATCAGAAAATATAATTGCTTTTTGAATTGTTGAAGAACTGATAAAATCTAAAGCTAGGTCTATTGCTTTGGCTTCAGCTGTAAAAATAGATGAACCATCTGGAAGGCGCATGGTTTTGTGCGTATCTTTAGAAACATACGCACAACCAACTTTATCTCCTTCTTTGGAACCATCAGTATAGACTTGCTGGTAATCATCGTAACGTGATTGCAGTACCTGAAAGTTTTGTTTGAGAAGTATCGGATTTGATTCGGATTTTTTGCCATCATGTAAGTCGAACAGAATAGAAGGTTGTTTAATACACCAAGATGGAACTTCGGCGGTTTCATGTTTTTGAATATTTTTAAGGTCGATACCTGAATTTTCCAGCAGTGGTAAAATACGTAATCCAAAAGGTTTAATTGCTGTGGGTTTAGTTTCATACCTATCTACAAATTGAGGTCGAAATGAAATTTTGAATGCCGGGTTAGATGGATTTGCAGCAAGTCTAATAGCATACTGAAGAGAAAGTTTCTCTCTGCGCGAGGTTAAAGATGGTTCACCTGCTTCTACATAAAGGCTTAATACGGGAGAAGTACGGAAGGCTCCCATGGCCAGACGAAGGCCTTGGTGATGGATAGTATCCAAGGATTTTAAATAGGACTTTCTGGCAGAACCATAAACAACAGACCCATAATCTAATTTAGATCTTATTAAAGACCGGTAAAGATGTAATAAAGTATACCGATCTGCTCCCCAACTTGTATGAGCTAAAACTTTCAAAAGATTCAAAGCTTTTAAGCATTTCGCTTTAAGATATTTAATATGGGGAATAAAAGATAACTTTTGATCAAATATGACCCCAAGAAATTTGGCTTCTTCAACAACAGGAATTTGTGATCCGTATAAAAACAGGGAAGGATGTTCGTGTTTCTTCCGTAGTTTACAAAAATGAACACACTGCGTTTTCGACTTGAAGAACTTGAAACCATTTTTATCAGTCCATTCTTCTATTCTTTTTAAATTTTGTTGTAACTTTCGTTCAATTGTTTTCATATTTTTTGAACGGTAACATATACAAAAATCATCAACATACAATGAACAATCAGTTTTGTAGTCCAAACATTGTACAATATTGTTTATTTTGATGTTAAATAGCGTAGTTGAAAGAATACTACCCTGTGGGACACCCTGTTCTTGATCATAGAAATCTGACAGGGTAGACCCCACACGCACCTGAAACATGCGCTCCCCTAAAAAGCTTTCAATAAAACTGGGAAGTTTTCCTCTTAAGCCAATGTTATGTAGATCTTTCAATATTCCATAACGCCATGTTGTATCATATGCTTTCTCCAAGTCGAAAAAGACAGCTACTACGTGTTCTTTGTTAATAAAAGCATCTCGTATAAATGTTTCTAGTCTTATTAAATTGTCATTGGTACTACGTTCCGAACGAAAGCCAGATTGATATTCTGAAATGAGGTTGTTGGACTCTAAGTACCAGACTAATCTCTTGTTTATCATTCTCTCCAATGTTTTACACAAACAACTTGTCAAAGCTATCGGACGATAATTTGTAGGTTCTGCATGATCTTTCCCTGGTTTCGGAATTGGTACAACTGTAGCTACACGCCAGCTCTCAGGACATACCCCCGTTTCCCAAATATTATTAAAGATATCTAAAAGTGTTGTAAGAGAACTTTTTGGCAGATGCTTAAGCATCTGATAATGAATTTCATCGGGGCCGGTTGCCGTATCATGTGATTTTTCAATGGCTTCAACGAGTTCGGATAAGTTAAAAGGTTTGTTGTATTCTTCGTGATTAAGGGATTTAAAGTTTAGATTTCTTTTCTCTTGGTCCATTTTGAAATTTCTAAAAGTGTCAGAATAATTACGTGATGATGAATTTCTCAAGAATGTGTGCCCAAGAGTATCTGAAATATCTTTTTTTGTTGAAGCTATTGTGTCAAATTCAGTATTTAAATGTGTAAAACTAGAAGACTTTGTTTTTCCTGAAATTTTTCGTACCATATCCCAAACCTTTTTAATGGGGGTTTTATAGTTCAATTTGGAGACATATTCTCTCCATGACTTTCGTTTGGAAGCTCGGATTGTTCGCCGAGCTTTAGCTCTAAAAACTTTTACGTTGTTGAGCTTTTCTGAAGTGGGACTTTTGCAGAACTTATTTAGAGCCTGTTTACGCTTTTTAATAGCTTCTTTACAGTCATTATTAAACCAAGGCTTGCTTTTCTTAGTATTTGTGGAGGTCTTTGGAATGCATTGTTCTGATATGTTAATAAGTGTATCTGTGAAATCAGAAACAATGTCGGATGATTCATTAAAATGATTAATTGATAACTCTTCTTCACATAAATTATGGAATAATTCCCAGTCGGCTTTATTCATTTTCCATTTCTGGTTACAGTCCTCATCTGGTTCGTTTACACTCTCAATTATAACAGGGAAGTGATCACTTCCGCACTGATCATCATGAACAGACCAGTCATAGTCCAAGAAGAGAGATGGGTGACACAAAGAGAGATCTAAAGAAGACAAATGACCTGTCGCAGGGTGAAGGTAAGTATAAGATTTATCATTCATCAAGCAAAGATCGCTCTTTGCAATAAAATCTTCGACAAGTGCTCCTCTGTTATTGATATCTTTACAGCCCCATAGAATATTGTGACCATTGAAGTCGCCAACTAAAAGATATGGCGATGGAAGTTGATTCAGCAATGTGTCAAGCTGTTCGGGCTTTAAAGAAAATGAGGGAGGGATATATAGAGAACAAATTGTAGTTTCTTTATCCAGAGAAACTGACACTGCCACAGCTTGTAGGTCTGTTTTTAATTTGATCTCTCTTTGTGGTAAACATGATTTAACAAAAATTGAACTGCCACCAGATGGTTTGTTACCATCAGAATAGATATAGTTGTATGTATTGAAACCCCTGACATCAATGTTGTCATCAGTTTTTAAAAAAGTTTCTTGCAAACAAAAAACCGATGGGTTTAATAACGAAATAAGTAATAACAGTTCGTTATAATTTGATTTAAAACCTCGACAATTCCATTGTATTATTTTGTGTTTTAAATCCATTTTATGAAGAGATTAAGACTAGAAACTATATTGGAGCTGCAATTGGTGATATAGATCTGCTACCACCAGCTCGTGGTGTTGCAGACCTCGATCTGTTATTGCTACTTGGTGATGATGGAGCTTCAAACTCCATATCACTGTCACTCAAAGATCCGAATCTGTTCTGAAATTTTATATTGTCTCTTTCCATTTTACGTTGTCTGTCTGTTTGTTTTAGAGACAATTGCTTTTTCGGATCTTCCGATCCCTTATTAGTTCGACCGCAGTCGAGTTTCTCTTTTACATGCGGCGCTGGCTTCGGTACGGTCGCTGTCGACCGATCCGAAGTAACCTGGATTGCGCCATTTGGTAACTTGGTTGAACTTTGTGGCGCTGGAGTGGATTTACTCCATGCACCAGATTTTTTCAGTTCAGCTATGTATGAATCAACAGTCTGTGTTGCGGAGCTTGACACTTTTACACCAGCACCCTTTGTGATGCTGGCGTAACTGGTGGTTGGTGTTGCGTTTCGATCTTCAACAATTTTCCGCGCTTCTGGGAAGGTTATCGCTCTTTGGTATTTTACAGTGAGTATTTCTTTTTCTTTTTTCCATGCCGGACAATCTCGAGAGAAAACAGCATGATTGCCACCACAATTGATGCATTTGGCCTCATTCTTACAGTGTTGATGATTATCAACATGTTTGTCTTTACCACAGTTTGGACAAAGTTGTTTCTTCTGACATCTGCTTTCGTGGTGGCCAAAAACCTGACATGAGTAACATCTGAGAGGGTTTGGTATATATACCTCTACGTTAACCGAAAGATATGCTACTTTGATTTTCTTGGGCAGAACTGGTGTATTAAAGGTCAACACGTAAGTACCTGTTGGCTTCAATACACCATCTCTACGAACTTGGATGTTACGTACTGCAATGACGCCCTCAGATCTCAAGTTGTCAATTATCTCTGCATCGGTGCAAGGACGTAGCTCTGGGCTGCGGATGACACCTTTACACGAATTAAGTGTATTGTGCAGAGACACCTTGACCTTGAGATCAAAGAGCTTTGTGGTACCAAGCAGGCTTTTAACCTGCTGTTCTCTCTCTACTTCCAGGAGGAGATCACCTGACTTAAGCTTTTTGATGCTTTTTGGGTGTCCGGCAATGGACATTATGCTCTTTTCAATAACAAAAGGCGATAAACTTGACACAGTGCGAGTTTCCTCGACTGATGTCATAACCAAGAAGCGTGGAAAATTTAAAATCTTAGGTGCTTCAGACTGCTGACTAGACTGTTGACTAGATTGGTGACTGGGATCATCCGTTTCGGATGAATCCTCGTCTTTCTTACGTTTAGATGCGTGGGTGCGGTTATTTTTTTTCCATGAGGCATAAGGAAAAAATTATAGTTTCGTCCCAAGTGCTCTCCGCCCTCCGTGGAGCCCTACAAGGGAACACCATAATGGAGTGGTTATCCAACTCGCAGGTGTTAGAGATACACGTGAGATATACTCGCATAAACAAAATGCCTACACGATTGATCCGTTTAGCCACCGCCTTCTAGAGATAAAAAGACAGAAAAGGGTAAGGTAAATGGGCATATGGTTGGTATCAGGAAAGATACAAAAAGAGTTGAAGAGAAAGCAAAGTGGTATCTCTAGGGCTCGGCGTGACCAGCCGATTGACCGTGCCGGACCGCACGGCCACCCGTCTACACCGAAAAGCCAGGCCAAAGAGGCGTGTTGGGAACCTGAAGCACCGCCACCTCAGGTAACCCTCAACCTCCAGGATCCCTTCTTCCGGCTTACAGGACGCCACTCACGGCAAACGGGTGGTACTTCCTTTAGCTCTTCCCAGTGGGCACAAAGACCACAGCGGCAATGTGCCCAGTGGGAATTGAGCCCCCAGGGCCACGGCAAGGCAGGAAGTCTAATACCTGGGGGTTATCCTGATGTAGCTGGCCATAGAGCATATGGACAAAAATTGATTATTTATCTTATTGGAATGAAGTTTACAATTTAGAGAGTGTTTTTTTTTTTAATTTTTAAAATGATTGAAAAAATCAAGATTTGAATCCACATGTACGTGTGGTTTCTGGAAACAAATCTGGAATAACAATGTTTCTTATTTTCCTGCCAGGGATCATCTGATTCAGACGAGCTAGATTTTGGATCTGAAGAGATACATGTTCAACCATTCAAAAGACCCCCCCAGAAATGTAACGGGAAAACAGCCGGGATATAGTAAGGTACAGACTAGTCTCTTTTAAAGAAAGGTTCTATATAGGCACACAGCACGATTGAATGATTGGCTCCAAAATATAGATTACTGTATTGATTATAAGTTTTGGGACAGTCAGGCATATGCAA
Organism: Lucinisca nassula; assembly: GCA_963580285.1. Classification (NCBI taxonomy): domain Eukaryota; kingdom Metazoa; phylum Mollusca; class Bivalvia; order Lucinida; family Lucinidae; genus Lucinisca; species Lucinisca nassula. Next base: position 41,341,646 of record OY757020.1, read on the forward strand.
ACAGTGCAGACTCAGATCAGACTGCTCCTAGAGGAGCAGTCTGATCAGGGTCTCAACTTTTTGCCATTCCAACTCCATCTTTTGGACAGTTTTGTATTGTAAAATCAATTTGGTCAACTTTTAGAATAATTACAGCAACAATTTTAGGTGTCCCAAATTTTAGAATAACAAGCAAATTCGTTGAATTGATATCCCCCGCCGAATGGGTTTTTCGTGTAGAATGGCAAGAAAATATATCTGGCCAAAATTGAGGATGGTTCTAAGAAGCAAACTAGAGACAATGAGGAAGGGCCCCGCTGAACATTTACTCCCTGGATGAGAGGCTGTACCCTGACCTACTGACCTAATTATCAGTAGAGATTAACTTGTCTGTCAAAGTTGAGGTTTATTTACCTGTTATGTGGTTTCAAGGATACCAAAATAAAATTCGCGAATATTAAAAATGATGATGATGATTTCGTGTTTAACGACGCGTCAACCCTCTTTGTGGGTCATAAGCGTCAAACGGTTAATGGTTAAACGGCATGAATAATTATGCTGATATTAAAAGTAAAAAGTCAGAATGATAATGTATAAAAATCTGAAACAATTAAATCTTATGAAAAAGTCCAATTTCTTTTAAGAATAAAATAATATTATCAACAGGTACATCTCGAAACAGTTTTTGTAAAGTGTCAGCTTTGAAATATAAAATACGTGAGGGTGAAAAGTCAACACAGTCAATTAAGATATGTTTCACAGTGAATGGCTGATCACAACCTACACAAGAAGGTTGATCATCACCATTAAAAATATAAGAATGAGTAACTCTAGTATGGCCGATGCGCAGTCGTGTTAATACTACGTCCTCTTTTCTGGAAAACTGTGGAGGAGAGCATTTTGTACTAACGACAGGTTTAATGGCATGGAGTTTGTTATTTATTGCACGGTCCCATTCACCTTGCCATTCCGACAAGATGTATCGGTTAATAAATGGTTTAAAATTATTAAAAGGAATTTTAAAAACAGATGGATCAAGATTGAGCGATTCCTTTGCTTTCTTGTCAGCATATTCATTGCCGACAATGCCAATATGGCTCGGAAGCCAACAAAACAAGATTTGGTGTGTTTTAGAAATTTCATGATATTTTTCGATCAATTTTTGAATTTGAGGATTTTTAGATGATGAATGGTCTAAAGCCTTAAGCACAGAAAGTGAATCAGAAAATATAATTGCTTTTTGAATTGTTGAAGAACTGATAAAATCTAAAGCTAGGTCTATTGCTTTGGCTTCAGCTGTAAAAATAGATGAACCATCTGGAAGGCGCATGGTTTTGTGCGTATCTTTAGAAACATACGCACAGCCTACTTTATCTCCTTCTTTGGAACCATCAGTATAGACTTGCTGGTAATCATTGTAACGTGACTGCAGTACCTGAAAGTTTTGTTTGAGAAGTATTGGATTTGATTCGGATTTTTTTCCATCATGTAAGTCGAACAGAATAGAAGGTTGTTTAATACACCAAGATGGAACTTCGGCGGTTTCATGTTTTTGAATATTTTTAAGGTCGATACCTGAATTTTCCAGCAGTGGTAAAATACGTAATCCAAAAGGTTTGATTGCTGTGGGTTTTGTTTCATACTTATCTACAAATTGAGGTGGAAATGAAATTTTGGATGCCGGGTTAGATGGATTTGCAGCAAGTCTGATAGCATACTGAAGAGAAAGTTTCTCTCTGCGCGAGGTTAAAGATGGTTCACCTGCTTCTACATAAAGGCTTAATACGGGAGAAGTACGGAAGGCTCCCATGGCCAGACGAAGGCCTTGGTGATGGATAGTATCCAAGGATTTCAAATAGGACTTTCTGGCAGAACCATAAACAACAGACCCATAATCTAATTTAGATCTTATTAAAGACCGGTAAAGATGTAATAAAGTATACCGATCTGCTCCCCAACTTGTATGAGCTAAAACTTTCAAAAGATTCAAAGCTTTTAAGCATTTCGCTTTAAGATATTTAATATGTGGAATAAAAGATAACTTTTGATCAAATATGACCCCAAGAAATTTGGCTTCTTCAACAACAGGAATTTGTGATCCGTATAAAAACAGGGAAGGATGTTCGTGTTTCTTCCGTAGTTTACAAAAATGAACACACTGCGTTTTCGACTTGGAGAACTTGAAACCATTTTTATCAGTCCATTCTTCTATTCTTTTTAAATTTTGTTGTAACTTTCGTTCAATTGTTTTCATATTTTTTGAACGGTAACATATACAAAAATCATCAACATACAATGAACAATCAGTTTTGTCGTCCAAACATTGTACAATATTGTTTATTTTGATGTTAAATAGCGTAGTTGAAAGAATACTACCCTGTGGGACACCCTGTTCTTGATCATAGAAATCTGACACGGTAGACCCCACACGCACCTGAAACATGCGCTCCCCTAAAAAGCTTTCAATAAAACTGGGAAGTTTTCCTCTTAAGCCAATGTTATGTAGATCTTTCAATATTCCATAACGCCATGTTGTATCATATGCTTTCTCCAAGTCGAAAAAGACAGCCACTACGTGTTCTTTGTTAATAAAAGCATCTCGTATAAATGTTTCTAGTCTTATTAAATTGTCATTGGTACTACGTTCTGAACGAAAACCCGATTGATATTCTGAAATGAGGTTGTTGGACTCTAAGTACCAGACTAATCTCTTGTTTATCATTCTCTCCAATGTTTTACACAACAACTTGTCAAAGCTATCGGACGATAATTTGTAGGTTCTGCATGATCTTTCCCTGGTTTCGGAATTGGTACAACTGTAGCTACACGCCAACTCTCAGGACAGACCCCCGTTTCCCAAATATTATTAAAGATATCTAAAAGTGTTGTAAGAGAACTTTTTGGCAGATGCTTAAGCATCTGATAATGAATTTCATCGGGGCCAGTTGCCGTATCATGTGATTTTTCAATGGCTTCAACGAGTTCGGATAAGTTAAAAGGTGTGTTGTATTCTTCGTGATTAAGGGATTTGAAGTTAAGATTTCTTTTCTCTTGGTTCTTTTTGAAATTTCTAAAAGTGTCAGAATAATTACGCGATGATGAATTTCTCAAGAATGTGTGACCAAGAGTATCTGAAATATCTTTTTTTGTTGAAGCTATTGTGTCAAATTCAGTATTTAAATGTGTAAAACTAGAGGATTTTGTTTTTCCTGAAATTTTTCGTACCATATCCCAAACCTTTTTAATTGGGGTTTTGTAGTTCAATTTGGAGACATATTCTCTCCATGACTTTCGTTTTGAAACTCGGATTGTTCGCCGAGCTTTAGCTCTAAAAACCTTTACGTCGTTTAGCTTTTCTGAAGTGGGACTTTTGCAGAACTTATTTAGAGCCTGTTTACGCTTTTTAATAGCTTCTTTACAGTCATTATTAAACCAAGGCTTGCTTTTCTTAGTATTTGTGGAGGTCTTTGGAATGCATTGTTCTGATATATTAATAAGTGTATCTGTGAAATCAGAAACAATGTCGGATGATTCATTTAAGTAATCAACTGTTAACTCTTCTTCACATAAATTATGGAATAATTCCCAGTCGGCTTTATTTATTTTCCACTTCTGGTTACAGTCTTCATCTGGTTCGTTTACGCTCTCAATTATAACAGGGAAGTGATCACTTCCGCACTGATCATCATGAACAGACCAGTCATAGTCCAAGAAGAGAGATGGGTGACACAAAGAGAGATCTAAAGAAGACAAATGACCTGTCGCTGGGTGAAGGTAAGTATAAGATTTATCACTCATCAAGCAAAGATCGCTCTTTGCAATAAAATCTTCAACAAGTGCTCCTCTGTTATTGATATCTTTACAGCCCCATAGAATATTGTGACCATTGAAGTCGCCAACTAAAAGATATGGGGATGGAAGCTGACTCAGCAATGAGTCAAGATGTTCGGGCTTTAAAGAAAATTAGGGTGGATTATATAAAGAGCAAATTGTAGTTTCTTTATCCAGAGAAACCGATACTGCTACAGCTTGTAGGTCTGTTTTTAATTTGATCTCTCTTTGTGGTAAACATGATTTAACAAAAATTGAGCTGCCACCAGATGGTTTGTTACCATCAGAATAGATATAGTTGTATGTATTGAAACCCCTGACATCTATGTTGTCATCAGTTTTTAAAAAAGTTTCTTGCAAACAAAACACCGAAGGGGTTAGTAGCGAAATAAGTAATAAGAGTTCATTATAATTCGATTTAAGACCTCGACAATTCCATTGTATTATTTTGTGTTTTAAATCCATTTTAAGGAGAGATATTTAAAGACTAGAAACTATTATGGAGGTGCAATTGGTGATATAGATCTGCTACCACCAGCTCGTGGTGTGGCAGACCTCGATCTGTTATTGCCACTTGGTGATGATGGAGTTTCAGTCAACTCCATATCACTGTCACTCAAAGATCCGAATCTGTTCTGAAATTTTATATTGTCTCTTTCCATTTTACGTTGTCTGTCTGTTTGTCTTTGAGACAATTGATGTTTTTTGATCGGATCTTGCGACCCCTTATTAGTTCGACCTGAGTCGGGTTTCTCTTTTACATTCGGCGCTGGCTTCGGTACGGTCGCTGTCGACCGATCCGAAGCAACTTGGATTGCGCCTTTTGATAAATTGGTTGAACTTTGTGGTGCTGGAGTGGATTTACTCCATGCACCAGACTTTTTCAGTTCAGCAATGTATGATTCAGCAGTCTGTGTTGCGGAGCTGGTACATTTTACACCAGCACCCTTTGTGATGCTGGCGAAACTGGTGGTTGGTGTTATGTATCGCTCTTCGACAATCTTCCGCGCTTCTGGGAATGTTATCCCCCTTTGGTATTTGACGGTAAGTATTTCTTTTTCTTTTTTCCACGCCGGACAGTCTCGGGAGAAAACAGCATGTTTGCCATCACAATTTACGCATTTGGGTTCATTTTTGCAGTTGAGGTGATTATCAACATGCTTTTCTTCACCACAATTAGGACAGAGTTGTTTTCTCTGACATCTGCTTTCGTGATGGCCAAAAGCCTGACAAGAGTAACATCTAAGAGGATTTGGGATGTATACCTCTACGTTAATGGAAAGATATGCTACTTTGATTTTCTTGGGTAGAATTGGTGTATTAAAAGTCAACACATAAGTTGCTGTTGGTTTTAGTACACCATTTCTACGGACTTTGATGTTACGAACACCAATAACCCCTCGATCTTTCAGGTTATCAATGATCTCTTCGTCTGAACATGGCCGCAGTTCTGGACTGCGAATCACTCCTTTAGATGAGTTTAGTGTGTTGTGAAGAGATATTTTAACCGAAAGATCAAAGAGTTTTTTGGTGGCGAGCAGGCTTACAACTTGCGGTTTTCTCTCGAGTTCCAAGAGAAGGTCACCTGATTTGAGTGATTTAATACTCTTTGGGTGTCCGGCTATGGCGACAATACTTTTCTCGATAACAAAGGGAGAAAGGCTTGACACAGTTCGTGTATCGTCAAGCGACGTGACGACCAAGAAACGCGGAACATTGTCAAAGTTTGGTTCAGCAGACTGCTGACTTGATTGTTGACTTGACTGCTGACTGGAATTTTGACTGTGTTCATCCGATTCGGATGAATCCTCGTCTTTTTTTCGTTTAGGTGCGTTGCGGTTAGGTGCGTGGGTGCGGTTGTGTTTTTTTCCATGAGCCATGAGAAAAAATTCCTAGTTTCGTCCCAAGTGCTTTCCGCCCTCCGTGGAGCCCTACAAGGGAACACCATAATGGAGTGGTTATCCAACTCGCAGGTGTTAGAGATACACGTGAGATATACTCGCATAAACAAAATGCCTACACGATTGATCCGTTTTGCCACCGCCTTCTAGAGATAAAAAGACAGAAAAGGGTAAGGTAAATGGGCATATGGTTGGTATCAGGAAAGATACAAAAAGAGTTGAAGAGAAAGCAAAGTGGTATCTCTAGGGCTCGGCGTGACCAGCCGATTGACCGTGCCGGACCGCACGGCCACCCGTCTACACCGAAAAGCCAGGCCAAAGAGGCGTGTTGGGAACCTGAAGCACCGCCACCTCAGGTAACCCTCAACCTCCAGGATCCCTTCTTCCGGCTTACAGGACGCCACCCACGGCAAACGGGTGGTACTTCCTTTAGCTCTTCCCAGTGGGCACAAAGACCACAGCGGCAATGTGCCCAGTGGGAATTTAGCCCCCAGGGCCACGGCAAGGCAGGAAGTCTAATACCTGGGGGCGAATATTAAAAAACCCCGATATAATCACCGAATAGACAAAATTCCTCAATTTCAATCATTTAAGGGGAAATAACTCTGGATAAAAAAGTCAATCCAGGTAAATCCGAAAAAAAAAAAAAATTGCGCGGGCATCACGGCAGCATAATAATACATATTTATTTTAAGTTTCATTTTATTCCATGCAATAGTTGCTGAGAAGCGGTTCCAGACAAAGTGAGACGACGAAAAATCCAGAATTTTAATCATTTAAGGGGCCATAACTCTGGGTGTAAAAAGTCAATCCGAAAAAAATTTGTGCGTGCATCACCACAGCATAATAATACATATTTATTTCAAGTTTCATATAATTCCATGCAATAGTTGCTGAGAAACAGTTCCCGACAAAAAAGTGAGACGACGAAAAATCCAGGATTACAATCATTTAAGGGGCCATAACTCTGGATGTAAAAAGTAAATCCGGACAAAAAATGCGCGTGCATCACCACAGCATAATAATACATATTTATTTCAAGTTTCATTTAATTCCATGCAATAGTTGCTGAGAAACGGTTCCGGACAAAGCGAGACGACGAAAAATCCAGAATTTCGATCATTTAAGGGGCCATAACTCTGGATGTAAAAAGTCAATCCAGAAAAAAATTGCGCGTGCATCACCGCAGCATAATAATACATATTTATTTCACGTTTCATTTAATTCCATGCAATAGTTGCTGAGAAACAGTTCCGGACAAAGTGAGATGACGAAAAAATCCAGAATTTCAATCATTTAAGGGGCCATAACTCTGGATGTAAAAAGTCAATCCGAAGAAAAATTGCGCGTGCATCACTGCAGCATAATAATACATATTTCAATTTTCATTTAATTCCATGCAATAGTTGCTGAGAAACGGTTCCGGACAAAGTGAGACGACGAAAAATCCAGAATTTCAATCATTCAAGGGGCCATAACTCTGGATGTAAAAAGTCAATCCGAAAAAAAATTGCGCGTGCATCACCACAGCATAATAATACATATTTATTTCAAGTTTCATTTAATTCCATGCAATAGTTGCTGAGAAACGGTTCCGGACAAAAAAGTGTGACGGACGGACGGAAGGACGGACAACGCCAAAACTATATCCCTCTGCCTTCGGCGGGGGTATTTTAATTCCATGCAATAGTTGCTGAGAAACGGTTCCGGACAAAAAAGTGTGACGGACGGACGGAAGGACGGACAACGCCAAAACTATATCCCTCTGCCTTCGGCGGGGGATAATTACAGTATATCAAAATTGAGCTAATGGTTAGTTTCTTATCAATTTTGTCTGGTTCTCTATCACATAGTTAATATTTAGTGAACAGCCAAGGTTCTGTTGAGACTGCAGGAATGTACAGACAATTATTGGTCTGAACTACCTGATACTGTTTGCATACAGTAAAAGTCCGAAAATTTCGGACACCCCAAAAATGTGCTGTAATTATTCTAAAATTCGAGCAGAGTAATTTCATGATTCAAAAGTTTGTCCAAAAGGTGTAGATGGAATGGCAAACAGTGAAGACCCTGATCAGACTGCTCCTCTAGGAACAGGAGCAGTCTGATCTGGGTCTGCACTGTTTGCATATGACTGTCTGTCCGAAAACATAGGATCAATACGGTATACACCACAAACTCTTTATATTAAACTGTATTATTGGTGTCCAAGGCAATTTCCTAGTAAGTTGTCCAAACCGTGTTTTTATGATAGTAAAATGTAAAGATTATATAGGAAAATCAGTCTTATATAGCCAGATGGCTGATAAACACATAAATTGTGGGTCTTCATTAGAACCGCCTCACCGAGGCGATTCTTATGACTGCCCACAACATTCTGGTAATAATGATGACCCCTGAAACACCCACTTTTTGTTGCGCATGCTTTTAGCATGGCGCGATATAGGGATCCAAATTTCCTTCCCTTCGTCCATGTACATTTGTGAATAAAATTTATTTCTCATGAACTTGACCTATATTTCACAGTTCACCGACTGTTATTTTTACGTCGACCCTGACATGTAAGTTTATTTCTCAAGAACTACGCTACAACCTCTTTATAACACGGTTTTGGATATAACACGGTTCAAAGATGGATCCCTAAAATGTATAGATTATATAGAAAAATTACCATTTTTTCTACATAGTCTATACATTTTTGGCCATAAAAGGTCATTTTTCTATATAATCTATACATTTCTGTTTAGATATAACACGGTTGTTTAACTAACACGGTCCACAGTTTGGACCCCAAAGGCAGTGTTATAAAGAGGTTGTGGTGTACTTGACCTAGAGTCTTGATACTTGGTATGCACTTTCATCTAGGGATGACCACCCACATGTGGATATCCATATGTGACCTTGACCTATATTTCACGGTTCACCGACTTTGTTATTTTTATGTCGACCCTGATGTAACAGTATATTTCTCAAGAACTGATGATGATGATGATTTCGTGTTTAACGACGCGTCAACCCTCTTTGTGGGTCATAAGCGTCAAACGGTTAATGGTTAAACGGCATGAATAGTTATGATGATATTAAAAGTAAAAAGTCAGAATGATGATGTATAAAAATCTGAAACCGTTAAATCTTATGAAAAAGTCCAATTTCTTTTAAGAATAAAATAATATTATCAACAGGTACATCTCGAAACAGTTGTTGCAAAGTGTCAGCTTTGAAATATAAAATACGTGAGGGTGAAAAGTCAACATAGTCAATTAAGATATGTTTCACAGTGAATGGCTGATCACAACCTACACAAGAAGGCTGATCATCACCATTAAAAATATAAGAATGGGTAACTCTAGTATGGCCGATGCGCAGTCGTGTTAATACTACGTCCTCTTTTCTGGAAAACTGTGGAGGAGAGCATTTTGTACTAACGACAGGTTTAATGGCATGGAGTTTGTTATTTATTGCACGGTCCCATTCGCCTTGCCATTCCGACAAGATGTATCTGTTGATAAATGGTTTAAAATTATTAAAGGGAATTTTAAAAACAGATGGATCAAGATTGAGCGATTCCTTTGCTTTCTTGTCGGCATATTCATTGCCGACAATGCCAATATGGCTCGGAAGCCAACAAAACAAGAGTTGGTGTGTTTTAGAAATTTCATGATGTTTTTCGATCAATTTTTGAATTTGAGGATTTTTAGATGATGAATGGTCTAAAGCCTTAAGCACAGAAAGTGAATCAGAAAATATAATTGCTTTTTGAATTATTGAAGAACTGATAAAATCTAAAGCTAGGTCTATTGCTTTGGCTTCAGCTGTAAAAATAGATGAACCATCTGGAAGGCGCATGGTTTTGTGCGTATCTTTAGAAACAAACGCACAACCAACTTTATCTCCTTCTTTGGAACCATCAGTATAGACTTGCTGGTATTCATTGTAACGTGACTGCAGTACCTGGAAGTTTTGTTTGAGAAGTATCGGATTTGATTCGGATTTTTTGCCATCATGCAAGTCGAACAGAATAGAAGGTTGTTTAATACACCAAGATGGAACTTCGGCGGTTTCATGTTTTTGAATATTTTTAAGGTCGATGCCTGAATTTTCTAGCAGTGGTAAAATTCGTAATCCAAAAGGTTTGATTGCTGTGGGTTTAGTTTCATACTTATCTTTAAATTGAGGTGGAAATGAAATTTTGGATGCCGGGTTAGATGGATTAGCAGCAATTCTAATAGCATACTGAAGAGAAAGTTTCTCTCTGCGCGAAGTTAAAGATGGTTCACCTGCTTCTACATAAAGGCTTAATACGGGAGAAGTACGAAAAGCCCCCATTGCCAGACGAAGGCCTTGGTGATGGATAGTATCCAATGATTTTAAATAGGACTTTCTGGCAGAACCATAAACAACAGACCCATAATCTAATTTAGATCTTATTAAAGACCGATAAAGATGTAATAAAGTATACCGATCTGCTCCCCAACTTGTATGGGCTAAAACTTTCAAAAGATTCAAAGCTTTTAAGCATTTCGCTTTAAGATATTTAATATGGGGAATAAAAGATAACTTTTGATCAAATATGACCCCAAGAAACCTGGCTTCTTCAACAACAGGAACTTGTGATCCGTATAAAAACAAGGAAGGATGTTCGTGTTTCTTCCGCAGTTTACAAAAATGAACACACTGCGTTTTCGACTTGGAGAACTTGAAACCATTTTTATCAGTCCATTCTTCTATTCGTTTTAAATTTTGTTGCAACTTTCGTTCAATTGTTTTCATATTTTTTGAACGGTAACATATACAGAAATCGTCAACATACAAGGAACAATCAGTTTTGTTGTCCAAACATTGTACAATATTGTTTATTTTGATGTTAAATAGCGTAGTTGAAAGAATACTACCCTGTGGGACACCCTGTTCTTGATCATAGAAATCTGACAGGGTAGACCCCACACGCACCTGAAACATGCGCTCCCCTAAAAAGCTTTCAATAAAACTGGGAAGTTTTCCTCTTAAGCCAATGTTATGGAGATCTTTCAATATACCATAACGCCATGTTGTATCATATGCTTTCTCCAAGTCGAAAAAGACAGCTACTACGTGTTCTTTGTTAATAAAAGCATCTCGTATAAATGTTTCTAGTCTTATTAAATTGTCATTGGTACTGCGTTCCGAACGAAAACCCGATTGATATTCTGAAATGAGGTTGTTGGACTCTAAGTACCAGACTAATCTCTTGTTTATCATTCTCTCCAATGTTTTACACAAACAACTTGTCAAAGTTATCGGACGATAATTTGTAGGTTCTGCATGATCTTTGCCTGGTTTCGGAATTGGTACAACTGTAGCTACACGCCAGCTCTCAGGACAGACCCCCGTTTCCCAAATATTTTTTTTCCCAAATATTATTAAAGATATCTAAAAGTGTTGTAAGAGAACTTTTTGGCAGATGCTTAAGCAATGAATTTCATCGGGGCCGGTTGCCGTATCATGTGATTTTTCAATGGCTTCAACTAGTTCGGATAAGTTAAAAGGTGTGTTGTATTCTTCGTGATTAAGGGATTTGAAGTTAAGTTTTCTTTTCTCCTGGTCCTTTTTGAAATTTCTAAAAGTGTCAGAATAATTACGCGATGATGAATTATTCAAGAATGTGCTCCCCCAGGTATTAGACTTCCTGCCTTGCCGTGGCCCTGGGGGCTCAATTCCCACTGGGCACATTGCCGCTGTGGTCTCTGTGCCCACTGGGAAGAGCTAAAGGAAGTACCACCCGTTTGCCGTGGGTGGCGTCCTGTAAGCCGGAAGAAGGGATCCTGGAGGTTGAGGGTTACCTGAGGTGGCGGTGCTTCAGGTACCCAACACGCCTCTTTGGCCTGGTTTTTCGGTGTAGACGGGTGGCCGTGCGGTCCGGCACGGTCAATCGGCTGGTCGCGCCGAGCCCTAGAGATACCGCTTTGCTTTCTCTTCAACTCTTTTTGTATCTTTCCTGATAACAACCATATGCCCATTTACCTTACCCTTTTCTGTCTTTTTATCTCTAGAAGGCGGTGGCTAAACGGATCAATCGTGTAGGCATTTTGTTTATGCGAGTATATCTCACGTGTATCTCTAACACCTGCGAGTTGGATAACCACTCCATTATGGTGTTCCCTTGTAGGGCTCCACGGAGGGCGGAGAGCACTTGGGACGAAACTAGAAATTTTTCCTTATGCCTCATGGAAAAAAACATAACCGCAACGCAGCTAAACGTAAAAAAGACGAGGATTCATCCGGAACGGATGAACCCAGTCAACAGTCAAGTCAGCAGTCTCAGCATTCTACTCAACAGTCTAGTCAGCAGTCTGCAGCACCAAAGTCAACCAATTTTCCACGTTTCTTGGTAATGACCTCCAGTGACGATGCACGCACTGTGTCCAGTTTATCACCATTCGTGATAGAAAAAAGCATAGTGTCCATTGCCGGACATCCCAAAAGCATAAAAAAGCTTAAGTCAGGTGACCTTTTATTAGAAGTCGAGAGAGAGCAGCAGGTGAAAAGCCTGCTTGGTACCACAAAGCTCTTCGATCTCAAGGTCAAGGTTTCTCTGCACAACACACTTAATTCATGTAAAGGTGTCATCCGCAGCCCAGAGCTGCGTCCTTGTACTGATGCAGAGATCATTGACAACTTGAGATCTGAGGGCGTCATTGGCGTACGTAACATCCAAGTTCGTAGAGGTGGTGTATTGAAGCCAACAGGTACTTACGTGTTGACTTTCAATACACCAGTTCTGCCCAAGAAAATCAAAGTAGCTTACCTTTCAGTTAACGTAGAGGTGTATATACCAAACCCTCTCAGATGTTACTCGTGTCAGGTTTTTGGCCACCACGAAAGCAGATGTCAGAAGAAGCAACTCTGTCCAAATTGTGGTGAAGAAAAGCATGTCGATAACCATCAAAACTGTAAGAATGAGGCCAAATGCGTCAATTGTGGTGGCAAGCATGCTGTTTTCTCTCGAGATTGTCCGGCATGGAAAAAAGAAAAAGAAATACTTACTGTCAAATACCAAAGGGGGTTAACATTCCCAGAAGCACGGAAAATTGTTGACGAGCGATACACAACACCAACGACCAGTTACGCCAGCATCACAAAGGGTACTGGTGTACAAGTTTCTACCTCCGCAACGCAGACTGTTGAATCATGCATAGCTGAACTGAAAAAATCTGGTGCATGGAGTAAATCCACTCCAGCACCACAAAGTTCAACCAAATTATCAAATGGCGCAATCCAGGTTGCTTCGGATCGGTCGACAGCGACCGTACCGAAGCCAGCGCCACATGCAAAAGAGAAACTCGACTCGGGTCGAACTAATAAAGGATCGGAAGATCCGAAAAAAACAATTGTCTCAAAAACAGACAGACAACGTAAAATGGAAAGAGACAATATAAGATTCCAGAACAGATTCGGATCTTTGAGTGACAGTGATATGGAGTTCGCTGAAACTCCATCATCACCAAGTGGCAATAACAGATCGAGGTCAGCAACACCACGAGCTGGTGGTAGCAGATCTATATCACCAATTGCAGCTCCAATATAGTTTCTTGTCTTAATCTCTTCAAATAATGGATTTAAAACAAAAAATAATACAATGGAATTGTCGAGGTCTTAAATCAAATTATAATGAACTCTTATTACTTATTTCGTTATTAAACCCGTCGGTTTTTTGTTTGCAAGAAACTTTTTTAAAAACTGATGACAACCTTGATGTCAGGGGTTTCAATACATACAACTATATCTATTCTGATGGTAACAAACCATCTGGTGGCAGTTCAATTCTTGTTAAATCATGTTTACCACAAAGAGAGATCAAATTAAAAACAGACCTACAAGCTGTAGCAGTATCGGTTTCTCTGGATAAAGAAACTACAATATGCTCTTTATATATTCCACCCTCATTTTCTTTAAAGCCCGAACATCTTGACTCATTGCTGAGTCAGCTTCCATCCCCATATCTTTTAGTTGGCGACTTCAATGGTCACAATATTCTATGGGGCTGTAAAGATATCAATAACAGAGGAGCACTTGTTGAAGATTTTATTGCAAAGAGCGATCTTTGCTTGATGAATGATAAATCTTATACTTACCTTCACCCAGCGACAGGTCATTTGTCTTCTTTAGATCTCTCTTTGTGTCACCCATCTCTCTTCTTGGACTATGACTGGTCTGTTCATGATGATCAGTGCGGAAGTGATCACTTCCCTGTTATAATTGAGAGCGTAAACGAACAAGATGAGGACTGTAGCCAGAAATGGAAAATGAATAAAGCCGACTGGGAATTATTCCGTAATTTATGTGAAGAAGAGTTATCAGTTGGTCATTTAAATGAATCATCTGACATTGTTTCTGATTTCACAGATAAACTAATTAATATATCAGAACAATGCATTCCAAAGACCTCCACAAATACCAAGAAAAGCAAGCCTTGGTTTAATAATGACTGTAAAGAAGCTATTCAAAAGCGCAAACAGGCTCTAAATAAGTTCTGCAAAAGTCCCACTTCAGAAAAGCTAAACGACGTTAAAGTTTTTAGAGCTAAAGCTCGGCGAACAATCCGAGCTTGCAAACGAAAGTCATGGAGAGAATATGTCTCCAAATTGAACTACAAAACCCCCATTAAAAAGGTTTGGGATATGGTACGAAAAATTTCAGGAAAAACAAAGTCCTCTAGTTTTACACATTTAAATACTGAATTTGACACAATAGCTTCAACAAAAAAAGATATTTCAGATACTCTTGGTCACACATTCTTGAGAAATTCATCATCGCGTAATTATTCTGACACTTTTAGAAATTTCAAAAAGGACCAAGAGAAAAGAAATCTTAACTTCAAATCCCTTAATCACGAAGAATACAACACACCTTTTAACTTATCCGAACTCGTTGAAGCCATTGAAAAATCACACGATACGGCAACCGGCCCCGATGAAATTCATTATCAGATGCTTAAGCATCTGCCAAAAAGTTCTCTTACAACACTTTTAGATATCTTTAATAATATTTGGGAAACTGGGGTCTGTCCTGAGAGTTGGCGTGTAGCTACAGTTGTACCAATTCCGAAACCAGGGAAAGATCATGCAGAACCTACAAATTATCGTCCGATAGCTTTGACAAGTTGTTTGTGTAAAACATTGGAGAGAATGATAAACAAGAGATTAGTCTGGTACTTAGAGTCCAACAACCTCATTTCAGAATATCAATCGGGTTTTCGTTCGGAACGTAGTACCAATGACAATTTAATAAGACTAGAAACATTTATACGAGATGCTTTTATTAACAAAGAACACGTAGTAGCTGTCTTTTTCGACTTGGAGAAAGCATATGATACAACATGGCGTTATGGAATATTGAAAGATCTACATAACATTGGCTTAAGAGGAAAACTTCCCAGTTTTATTGAAAGCTTTTTAGGGGAGCGCATGTTTCAGGTGCGTGTGGGGTCTACCCTGTCAGATTTCTATGATCAAGAACAGGGTGTCCCACAGGGTAGTATTCTTTCAACTACGCTATTTAATATCAAAATAAACAATATTGTACAATGTTTGGACGACAAAACTGATTGTTCATTGTATGTTGATGATTTTTGTATATGTTACCGTTCAAAAAATATGAAAACAATTGAACGAAAGTTACAACAAAATTTAAAAAGAATAGAAGAATGGACTGATAAAAATGGTTTCAAGTTCTCCAAGTCGAAAACGCAGTGTGTTCATTTTTGTAAACTACGGAAGAAACACGAACATCCTTCCCTGTTTTTATACGGATCACAAATTCCTGTTGTTGAAGAAGCCAAATTTCTTGGGGTCATATTTGATCAAAAGTTATCTTTTATTCCACATATTAAATATCTTAAAGCGAAATGCTTAAAAGCTTTGAATCTTTTGAAAGTTTTAGCTCATACAAGTTGGGGAGCAGATCGGTATACTTTATTACATCTTTACCGGTCTTTAATAAGATCTAAATTAGATTATGGGTCTGTTGTTTATGGTTCTGCCATAAAGTCCTATTTAAAATCCTTGGATACTATCCATCACCAAGGCCTTCGTCTGGCCATGGGAGCCTTCCGTACTTCTCCCGTATTAAGCCTTTATGTAGAAGCAGGTGAACCATCTTTAACCTCGCGCAGAGAGAAACTTTCTCTTCAGTATGCTATTAGACTTGCTGCAAATCCATCTAACCCGGCATCCAAAATTTCATTTCCACCTCAATTTGTAGATAAGTATGAAACAAAACCCACAGCAATCAAACCTTTTGGATTACGTATTTTACCACTGCTAGAAAATTCAGGTATCGACCTTAAAAATATTCAAAAACATGAAACGGCCGAAGTTCCATCTTGGTGTATTAAAAAACCTTTTATTCTGTTCGACTTACATGATGGCAAAAAATCCGAATCAAATCCAATACTTCTCAAACAAAACTTTCAGGTACTGCAGTCACGTTACAATGATTACCAGCAAGTCTATACTGATGGTTCCAAAGAAGGAGATAAAGTTGGTTGTGCGTATGTTTCTAAAGATACGCACAAAACCATGCGCCTTCCAGATGGTTCATCTATTTTTACAGCTGAAGCCAAAGCAATAGACCTAGCTTTAGATTTTATCAGTTCTTCAACAATTCAAAAAGCAATTATATTTTCTGATTCACTTTCTGTGAAAGGCTTTAGACCATTCGTCATCTAAAAATCCTCAAATTCAAAAATTGATCGAAAGGCATCATGAAATTTCTAAAACACACCAAATCTTGTTTTGTTGGCTTCCGAGCCATATTGGCATTGTCGGCAATGAATGTGCTGACAAGAAAGCAAAGGAATCGCTCAATCTTGATCCATCTGTTTTTAAAATTCCTTTTAATAATTTTAAACCATTTATCAACAGATACATCTTGTCGGAATGGCAAGGCGAATGGGACCGTGCAATAAATAACAAACTCCGGGCCATTAAACCTGTCGTTAGTACAAAATGCTCTCCTCCACAGTTTTCCAGAAAAGAGGACGTAGTATTAACACGACTGCGCATCGGCCATACTAGAGTTACTCATTCTTATATTTTTAATGGTGATGATCAGCCTTCTTGTGTAGGTTGTGATCAGCCATTCACTGTGAAACATATCTTAATTGACTGTGTTGACTTTTCACCCTCACGTATTTTATATTTCAAAGCTGACACATTGCAACAACTGTTTCGAGATGTACCTGTTGATAATATTATTTTATTCTTAAAAGAAATTGGACTTTTTCATAAGATTTAACTGTTTCAGATTTTTATACATTATCATTCTGACTTTTTACTTTTAATGTCATCATAATTGTTCATGCCGTTTAACCATTAACCGTTTGACGCTTATGACCCACGAAGAGGGTTGACGCGTCGTTAAACACGAAATCATCATCATCATCAAGAATGTGCTCCCAAGAGTATCTGAAATATCTTTTTTAGTTGAAGCTTTTGTGTCAAAACCAGTATTTAAATGTGTAAAACTAGAGGACTTTGTTTTTCCTGAAATTTTTCGTACCATATCCCAAACCTTTTTAATGGGGGTTTTGTAGTTCAATTTGGAGACATATTCTCTCCATGACTTTCGTTTGGAAGCTCGGATTGTTCGCCGAGCTTTAGCTCTAAAAACTTTAACGTCGTTTAGCTTTTCTGAAGTGGGACTTTTGCAGAACTTATTTAGAGCCTGTTTGCGCTTTTGAATAGCTTCTTTGCAGTCATTATTAAACCAAGGCTTGCTTTTCTTAGTATTTGTGGAGGTCTTTGGAATGCATTGTTTTGATATATTAATTAGTTTATCTGTGAAATCAGAAACAATGTCAGATGATTCATTTCAGTGATCAACTGGTAACTCTTCTTCACATAAATTACGGAATAATTCCCAGTCGGCTTTATTCATTTTCCATTTCTGGTTACAGTCCTCATCTGGTTCGTTTACGCTCTCAATTATAACAGGGAAGTGATCACTTCCGCACTGATCGTCATGAACAGACCAGTCATAGTCCAAGAAGAGAGATGGGTGACACAAAGAGAGATCTAAAGAAGATAAATGACCTGTCGCAGGGTGAAGGTAAGTATAAGATTTATCATTCATCAAGCAAAGATCGTTCTTTGCAATAAAATCTTCAACAAGTGCTCCTCTGTTATTGATATCTTTACAGCCCCATAGAATATTGTGACCATTGAAGTCGCCAACTAAAAGATATGGCGATGGAAGTTGACTCAGCAATGAGTCAAGATGTTCGGGCTTTAAAGAAAATGAGGGTGGGATATATAGAGAGCAAATTGTAGTTTCTTTATCCAGAGAAACCGATACTGCTACAGCTTGTAGGTCTGTTTTTAATTTGATCTCTCTTTGTGGTAAACATGATTTAACAAAAATTGAACTGCCACCAGATGGTTTGTTACCATCAGAATAGATATAGTTGTATGTATTGAAACCCCTGACATCTATGTTGTCATTAATTTTTAAACAAGAGGTCCATGATGGACCTAATTCGCTCACCTGAGTCAAGTTGTATTATCTTTTGATGATGTTTTTATTTTTGTCTATGTGCTATTTGTTCAATGTAGCAGAACCATTTAAGAACTTAGGTGAAGATTTTGTAAAATTTTTCTAAGTCTGTGACCTTGACCTCAAGGTCACTGTGGGGGGTGGGACATGCATCAATGAAATCTTAAGACCAGTATGTAACTTCAGTGTAAGTATCAACTATATCTATCAAAGGGTTCAGAAGATACAATCTCTTAGAAACTTTGACGTAAAACTTTAACCAAACATAAAATTTCTAAGTCTGTGACCTTGCCTCCAAGGTCACTGTGGGGGGTGGGACATGCATCAATGAAATCTTTGGACCAGTATGTAACTTCAGTCTAAGTATCAACTTAATCTATCAAAGGGTTCAGAGGATACAATCTCTTAGAAACTTTGGCGTGAAACTTTAACCAAAATGTTAACGGACGGACGGATGGACGGACGGACAGACGGAATGATGGACACATGGACGGACGAACAGCAGGACGAAAACTATATACCCCCATAGCATACTTCGTATGCCGGGGGTATAATGACGTTAAGTTTTGTTTTTGGAAATAATGACATTAGATTTTCAAGCATAAACACTTAAGTTCGTTATGAAGTCAGTTTTATTTTGGGAAACAATAGCACTGACAGCACTGGTGGGCCAATTGTATCGGAATGTAGGCTAGGAAAATGATCCTGAATTGCGGTATAGACTGTTTACATTTCGTTTATTACTTGTACATTTCTGTACTGTAAGCAAAATGTGTAAATTCCGATTGGACGCCACATTCTGCAGCATCTGACTCAAAATTTCCTGTACTGTAAGTAACAAAGTAGACTTTGATCAGACAGAGGCCATATTCTGTGGCATCTGTTCTAGGTCTATAATGTTTTGTCAACCTCAACCCCTAATTTGGAAAATGGCAGGACCTTTTACAAACAATGTAGGCCCAGATCAGACGTCAAGTTCTGCAGCATCTGATCTGGGCCTTCACTGTTTGCCATTCCCGGGTTGCCAGTATCCCATTCTAAGTTTTCGGCACAAACTGGGTTAAAATGATATATGTAATTTATTCCTATAAATTCACAAACTGAATGTAAGTGTAAATCTTGATCAGATGGCTTCTTTAGAAGCCAAGAAGCCATCTGATCAGAATCTACATTGTTTGAAAGATAAGGCATATCCAGGCTCAGCAGGGCAAGGGTTAATTTGTTTGTTTGTGTTGAGCTTTACATCCATGTCAACACTATTTAGGGATGTCAATACTATATGCCAGCTTGATTCTTTTCTGTGCCTTGGCTCAGAATTCATTTATTAATACTGTAATTAAATCTCTATAAGTGTATCTTGCATCACTGTTGTGTCCAACTGATATTGGCTCACAGTTGGACAAGGCCTACTGTCCTTGCTGCAAGTATGGGTAGAGGGGGGAATGTTATTTCTTCTTTTTCTATATACACTTCCTTCCATTCATTTGCCTCTTCTCCTGTGTCCCTCACTTTCATATCCTCTACTATCTCTCCTACCTCTTTTCTCCGTTTCTCTGAGAGGACACAAAATGACCCACAAGGGTTGACGTGTGATTAAACACAAAACAATCAATCAGTCAAATCTTTAGTTCATAGAGCTGTAGATATGGTGGGTATTTAGTGGTACATTAGCTAAAGTCTCCCTTATTTTTCGATAAAAATGTATGGCGTGTATATATTCATTAAGAGCAAGGTGGTTCAAATAAATACCCACAACATATGTTTTATTGATAAGGAAAATTATCCTTTAACTATCAACATATACCCACCTTATCTACATCACTCCATCAAAAATAAACAATTTTTGGTGCTGATTCTGTATACTGCAGCGCAGATCCTTAAGCCACCTATATTATTTTCAACAGCCTAGTAGTTATCTAGCTCATGTTTGCAGCTCTGTTTATAACTAGGTCAAACACCTGGGTCCTAACCTCTAAGTGACTTCTTTTATACAATGAGAGCCAGAGTCATTGCACAATTTAATATGTATACCTTCTGGCATAACAATATTAGTCACTTCACAATTTGTTTTGAGTCCTACTGATTCATACCATATTATGCAAGCAGTGACCGAGCTATGTATAATAGTCTTATCTTCAACTGCCTGTTGATATTTTGACAGGTCTAAAACCTTGTTGTCTTTATATAAATGTACAATTTCAAAGAGTGATTAAGATGTTTCTGTTTAACCCTTCAGAATTATCTTCGGCTTTGTGTTGGCTGGTTACTTTAAAGCCATTATTGCAAACAGTGTGGATCCAGATCAGACTGGTCCTCTTATGCCCTTTTTGTTTAAATTGTGATTTAACATCCCAGTCAACACTATTTAGGTCATTTTGAAGATGTTGTATCCAATTTTGTTGGAATTTGACCCAATACTGAGAAGACATCTCAAGCCCTGCCACCAAAAGAAACCAATATAGTTCATGTGCATAGATGGTCCAAATTGCACCACCTTGCCTGGGCAGGCTAGACCTAAAATAATAATATCCAACAGCCATTGTGTTCAGCAAGGGAAACCATTTTAGCAGCTTTGGTAAAAGGTCACCCAAGGAACATTTCAGTAAAATTATTTCTAAATCTAGCCACTGGCCTAGGAGAAGCTGTCATCAAAAGGTCTTTTCTATTTTTAACTCTGGTGGCCATTTTTATTCATTGGAATAAAACCATTTGCGCAAGTTTGGATGAGGGTCACCCTAGGAGCATTTCTGCAAAAGTATGGCAGCCATTTTGTTCAGCAAAGCAGAACCGTTTTAGCAATTTTGGTAGAGGGTCAGCCAAGGACTCTCTGTGAAATTATTTCGAAATCAGGCCATTGGCCTAGGAGGAGATGTTGTTTAAAGGTTTTCTATTTTTAGCTCTGGTGGCCATTTTGTTCAGCGGATTAGAACCATTTTAGCAATTTTGGTAGAGGGTCACCCGAGGAACATTTCTGTAAAATGATTTTGAAATAGGGCCATTGGCTTAGGAGCAGATATCGTTTAAATATTCTTCTATTTTTATATCTGGTGGCCATTTTGTTCAGCAGAGCAAAAACATTTTAGCAATTTTGGAAGAGGGTCACCCAAGGAACATTTCTGTGAAATTATTTTGAAATCGGGACATTCGCCTAGGCGATGTCATTTAAAAGTTTTCTATTTTTAGCTCTGGTGAACAAAATGTTCAGCAAAACGAAACCGTTTTAGCAATTTTGGTAGAGGGTCAGACAAGGACCCTCTCTTTGAAATTATTTTGAAATCGGGCCATTGGCCTAGGAGGAGATGTGATTTAAAGGTTTTTCTATTTTTAGCTCTGGTGGCCATTTTGTTCAGTCATGCAGAACCATTTTAGCAATTTTGGTAGAGGGTCACCTGAGGAACATTTCTGTGAAATGATTTTGAAATCCGGCCATTGGCTTAGGAGCAGATATCGTTTTAAGGTTTTTCTATTTTTAGATGTGGCGGCCATTTTGTTCAGCAGAGCAAAAACATTTTAGCAATTTTGATAGAGGGTCACCCAAGGAACATTTCTGTGAAATTATTTTGAATCGGGACATTGGCCTAGGAGATGTCGTTTAAAAGTTTTTCTATTTTTAGCTCTGGTGGCCATTTTATTCAGCAAAACGAAACCGTTTTAGCAATTTTGGAAGAGGGGCAGACAAGGACCCTCTCTTTGAAATTATTTTGAAATCGGGCCATTGGCCTAGGAGGAGATGTGATTTAAAGGTTTTTCTATTTTTAGCTCTGGCGGCCATTTTGTTCAGTCATGCAGAACCATTTTAGCAATTTTGGTAGAGGGTCACCTGAGGAACATTTCTGTGAAATTATTTTGAAATCAGGCCATTGGCTTAGGAGGAGATATCATTTTAAGGTTTTTCTATTTTTAGATGTGGCGGCCATTTTGTTCAGCAGAGCGGAACCATTTTAGCAATTTTGGTAGAGGGTCACCCAAGGAACATTTCTGTGAAATTATTTTGAAATCGGGACATTGGCCTAAGAGGAGATGTCGTTTAAGGGTTTTTCTATTTTTAGCTCTGGCAGCCATTTTGTTCCGCGGAGCAGAACCATTTTAGCAATTTTGGTAGCGGGTCACCAGAGGAACATTTCTGTGAAATGATTTTGAAATCCAGCCATTTTCCTAGGAGGAGATGTCGTTTTAAGGTTTTTCTATTTTTAGCTGTGGCGGCCATTTTGTTCAGCAGAGCGGAACCATTTTAGCAATTTTGGTAGAGGGTCACCCGAGGAACATTTCTGTGAAATTATTTTGAAATCGGGACATTGGCCTAGGAGGAGATGTCCTTTAAAGGTTTTTCTATTTTTAGCTCTGGCAGCCATTTTGTTCAGCGGAGCAGAACCATTTTAGCAATTTTGGTAGAGGGTCACCCGAGGAACATTTCTGTGTAATGATTTTGAAATCCGGCCATTTGCCTAGGAGGAGATGTCATTTAAAGAAATTGTTGACGGACAGACGGACGGACGGACGGACGGACGACGGACGACGGACAAAAAGCGATCCCAATAGCTCACCTTGAGCACTTCGTGCTCAGGTGAGCTAAAAAGTTTCTTGCAAACAAAACATCGATGGGGTTAGTAGCGAAATAAGTAATAAGAGTTCATTATAATTCGATTTAAGACCTCGACAATTCCATTGTATTATTTTGTGTTTTAAATCCATTTTAAGGAGAGATATTAAAAAGACTAGAAACTATTATGGAGGTGCAATTGGTGATATAGATCTGCTACCACCAGCTCGTGGTGTGGCTGACCTCGATCTGTTATTGCCACTTGGTGATGATGGAGTTTCAGTCAACTCCATATCACTGTCACTCAAAGATCCGAATCTGTTCTGAAATCTTATATTGTCTCTTTCCATTTTACGTTGTCTGTCTGTTTGTCTTTGAGACAATTGATGTTTTTTGATCGGATCTTCCGATCCCTTATTAGTTCGACTTGAGTCGGGTTTCTCTTTTACATTCGGCGCTGGCTTCGGTACGGTCGCTGTCGACCGATCCGAAGCATCCTGGATTGCGCCTTTTGATATATTGATTGCACTTTGTGGTGCTGGAGTGGGTTTACTCCATGCACCCGATTTTTTCAGTTCAGCTATGTATGATTCAGCAGTCTGTGTTGCGGAGCTTGTACATTTTACACCAGCACCCTTTGTGATGCTGGCGAAACTGGTGGTTGGTGTTATGTATCGCTCTTCAACAATTTTCCGCGCTTCTGGGAATGTTATCCCCCTTTGGTATTTGACGGTGAGTATTTCTTTTTCTTTTTTCCACGCCGGACAGTCTCGGGAGAAAACAGCATGTTTGCCATCACAATTTACGCATTTGGGTTCATTTTTGCAGTTGAGGTGATTATCAACATGCTTTTCTTCACCACAATTTGGACAGAGTTTTTTCCTCTGACATCTGCTTTCGTGATGGCCAAAAGCCTGACAAGAGTAACATCTAAGAGGGTTTGGGATGTATACCTCTACGTTAATGGAAAGATATGCTACTTTGATTTTCTTGGGTAGAATTGGTGTACCAAAAGTCAACACATAAGTTGCTGTTGGTTTTAGTACACCATTTCTACGAACTTGAATGTTACGAACACCAACAACTCCCTGATCCTTCAAGTTATTGACTATCTCTTCATCTGAACAAGGACGCAGTTCTGGACTGCGAATCACTCCCTCAGATGAATTGAGCGTGTTATGTAACGAGACTTTAACTTTCAGATCAAAGAGTTTGTTGGTGTTTAGCAGGCTTACCACTTGCGGTTTTCTCTCGACTTCCAAGAGAAGATCACCCGATTTGAGTTGTTTTATACTCTTAGGATGTCCGGCAATGGAGAGAATACTTTTCTCGATCACAAAGGGGGAAAGGCTTGACACAGTTCGTGTATCGTCAAGCGACGTGACGACCAAGAAACGCGGAACATTGTCAAAGTTTGGTTCAGCAGACTGCTGACTCGATTGTTGACTTGACTGCTGACTGGATTTTTGACTGCGTTCATCCGATTCGGATGAATCCTCGTCTTTTTTACGTTTAGGTGCGTGGTTGCGGTTGTGTTTGTTTTTAGGAGCCATAAGAAAAAAATCCTAGTTTCGTCCCAAGTGCTCTCCGCCCTCCACGGAGCCCTACAAGGGAACACCATAATGGAGTGGTTATCCAACTCGCAGGTGTTAGAGATACACGTGAGATATACTCGTATAAACAAAATGCCTACACGATTGATCCGTTAAGCCACCGCCTTCTAGAGATAAAAAGACAGAAAAGGGTAAGGTAAATGGGCATATGGTTGGTATCAGGAAAGATACAAAAAGAGTTGAAGAGAAAGCAAAGCGGTATCTCTAGGGCTCGGCGTGACCAGCCGATTGACCGTGCCGGACCGCACGGCCACCCGTCTACACCGAAAAGCCAGGCCAAAGAGGCGTGTTGGGTACCTGAAGCACCGCCACCTCAGGTAACCCTCAACCTCCAGGATCCCTTCTTCCGGCTTACAGGACGCCACCCACGGCAAACGGGTGGTACTTCCTTTAGCTCTTCCCAGTGGGCACAAAGACCACAGCGGCAATGTGCCCAGTGGGAATTGAGCCCCCAGGGCCACGGCAAGGCAGGAAGTCTAATACCTGGGGGTTCTCAAGAACTACTTGAGCTAGAATTTTTATGCCCCCCCCCCCCTATTCGAAGAATACTGGAAGGGCATTAAGTTTTACCCCTGTCCGTCCCGAAATCGTGTCCGGCCCATAACTCCTAAACCATATGGAATATATTCATGAAACTTCACAGGTGCATCCATCACACTGAGACGATGTGTCATGAACAAGGAAGACAACTCTTGCCTTTTTTTTTTAATTATCTGCCCTTGACTTAGTTCCATATAGGAAATCGTAGTTCCATATAGGAAATCGTGTCCGGGCCATAACTCCTAAACCGTATGGAATATATTCATGAAACTTTACAGGTGCATCCATCACACTGAGACGATGTGTCATGAACAAGGATGACAACTCTTGCATTTTAGGTTTTCGAATTATCTGCCCTTGACTTAGTTCCATATGGGAAATCGTGTCAGGGCCATAACTCCTAAACCGTATGAAATATATTCATGAAACTTCACAGGTGCATCCATCACACTGAGACAATGTGTCATGAACAAGGAAGACAACTCTTGCATTTTTGTTTTTTGAATTATCTGCCCTTGACTTAGTTCCATATAGTAAAAGGTTTCCGGTCTGAGAATGGCATTTTAGCGGGGGAATCCGTGTCCTATGGACACTTTTTCAAGTTATAATTGGTAAGCACTTGCATCTAGAGATTACCACACAGATGTGGGTATCCATATATAGCCTTGACCTTGAACTATATTCTCAAGAACTCATGGCCTTTGCCCCTGCAGGCGCGACACCGCCTACTGGGGAATTCTTGTACTTTATAAAAGTGGGTTTGAGGGGACAAATGTAAAGGCACATTTTTGTTGTCATCTATTTCCAGTCATCAACCCCGGTAGGGCCGGTACCCTGTCAAACGCAGACTGAGCAGAAAGGACCATTCAACGTAGGTACACATTGTATTGTTTCTTCTGATTTGGTCACAGTGAACCCGGACAATATAAAGCAAACACAAACTATCATAACCAATGTTGTAAAGGATAAAGGAACACAGACTGTTGTATCAGGGGCACTTATCATCAGTACAAAATCAATTCTGGACATAAATCATGAACATGAAAATGAAGATGGGAATCAAAAACTGTGTCAGACTTTGGTGTCGGGTAATGTCATTGCACACAGTGGTGAGCTGTTTTATAGTTTCTAAAAGTGAATAAAAAAAAGCCATGGCCTTTTTAAACAAATTCTCGATTGACTGTTCAAAGGGTCATTTGACTAATATTTCACCAGAAAAATTTTCAAATGGTTTAATTTTTGATCTGTTTGACTTTGCAAAATGCAAAAAACTTGAACTCCAGGCCACATTAGGCCAGTGGATAGCTTCAATATTAAATACCAATATCCAAAGTATAAATGTTCCAGCAACAATGTCAAAAATTCACCGTTCATTTGCGTTGATGAAAAAAAAAACGGGGCCAAGAAAAAGAAGATTTTTTAAATGCTATGTTTAGTGTTCCACTTTATAATAAAGTTAGTTCAATGACTGAACATACAAAGGAAAAAGCAGGACCTAGTGCTAGTGCTAATAGTTTGAAGCTAGATCTAGAGGAAACAAAGCGACAATTATCTAAAAACAATGAACGCTTAGCAGAACGGCGGGGAGCAGTCAAAGTTTTACAAGAAAAAAACAAACAACTTAAACGCAAGATGGAGCGTATGGATAATAAAGTTTCTTCTGCAAAACAGCTGAAATTATCCATAAATGAAAACCAGAGAGAAAATAATGAATCTCTTAAACAAATAAAAATGAAAGAAAAAGAAGTAGAAAAGCTCAAATCAAGATTAACTGTTTGCAAGAATCGTGGTGATAAATATTATAAACTGTACATCGAAGCCAATCGTGAGAAAAAAAGACTGAATGACAAATGTAAATCTGATGAAAATAAAGCTCTTAAACATGATGTGCTCATTGATAAATCAGAGCAACAAGAAAAACAGATTGAAGAAATGAAAAATGAAATAAATGAATATCGTCAAAGATTAGACTACATGGAGTGCCTTCTACAGGATAAATCTGAAGTTCAACTGTATGATAGTGTAACTGGAAAGTATTCCACTGAAACTGTGCATTGTGTTATGAATTTAACAGACCTCAAAGTGCCAACAGAAAAATGTGGAAAAGTAATAAAAGAGTGTGCCAATCTATTTGGTAAAACTGTGAATGCAGTACCCTCTGCAACAACAGTGAATAGAATTGTAGATGGGAAAGCTGTTATTGCTCATAAGCAAGTAAATGATGATGATGATTTCGTGTTTAACGACGCGTCAACCCTCTTTGTGGGTCATAAGCGTCAAACGGTTGATGGTTAAACGGCACGAACAATTATGATGATATTAAAAGTAAAAAGTCAGAATGATAATGTATAAAAATCTGAAACAGTTAAATCTTATGAAAAAGTCCAATTTCTTTTAAGAATAAAATAATATTATCAACAGGTACATCTCGAAACAGTTGTTGCAAAGTGTCAGCTTTGAAATATAAAATACGTGAGGGTGAAAAGTCAACACAGTCAATTAAGATATGTTTCACAGTGAATGGCTGATCACAACCTACACAAGAAGGCTGATCATCACCATTAAAAATATAAGAATGAGTAACTCTAGTATGGCCGATGCGCAGTCGTGTTAATACTACGTCCTCTTTCCTGGAAAACTGTGGAGGAGAGCATTTTGTACTAACGACAGGTTTAATGGCATGGAGTTTGTTATTTATTGCACGGTCCCATTCGCCTTGCCATTCCGACAAGATGTATCTGTTGATAAATGGTTTAAAATTGTTAAAAGGAATTTTAAAAACAGATGGATCAAGATTGAGCGATTCCTTTGCTTTCTTGTCAGCATATTCATTGCCGACAATGCCAATATGGCTCGGAAGCCAACAAAACAAGATTTGGTGTGTTTTAGAAATTTCATGATGTTTTTCGATCAATTTTTGAATTTGAGGATTTTTAGATGATGAATGGTCTAAAGCCTTAAGCACAGAAAGTGAATCCGAAAATATAATTGCTTTTTGAATTGTTGAAGAACTGATAAAATCTAAAGCTAGGTCTATTGCTTTGGCTTCAGCTGTAAAAATAGATGAACCATCTGGAAGGCGCATGGTTTTGTGCGTATCTTTAGAAACATACGCACAGCCAACTTTATCTCCTTCTTTGGAACCATCAGTATAGACTTGCTGGTAATCATTGTAACGTGACTGCAGTACCTGAAAGTTTTGTTTGAGAAGTATTGGATTTGATTCGGATTTTTTTCCATCATGTAAGTCGAACAGAATAGAAGGTTGTTTAATACACCAAGATGGAACTTCGGCGGTTTCATGTTTTTGAATATTTTTAAGGTCGATACCTGAATTTTCCAGCAGTGGTAAAATACGTAATCCAAAAGGTTTGATTGCTGTGGGTTTTGTTTCATACTTATCTACAAATTGAGGTCGAAATGAAATTTTGGATGCCGGGTTAGATGGATTTGCAGCAAGTCTGATAGCATACTGAAGAGAAAGTTTCTCTCTGCGCGAGGTTAAAGATGGTTCACCTGCTTCTACATAAAGGCTTAATACGGGAGAAGTACGGAAGGCTCCCATGGCCAGACGAAGGCCTTGGTGATGGATAGTATCCAAGGATTTTAAATAGGACTTTCTGGCAGAACCATAAACAACAGACCCATAATCTAATTTAGATCTTATTAAAGACCGGTAAAGATGTAATAAAGTATACCGATCTGCTCCCCAACTTGTATGAGCTAAAACTTTCAAAAGATTCAAAGCTTTTAAGCATTTCGCTTTAAGATATTTAATATGGGGAATAAAAGATAACTTTTGATCAAATATGACCCCAAGAAATTTGGCTTCTTCAACAACAGGAATTTGTGATCCGTATAAAAACAGGGAAGGATGTTCGTGTTTCTTCCGTAGTTTACAAAAATGAACACACTGCATTTTCGACTTGAAGAACTTGAAACCATTTTTATCAGTCCATTCTTCTATTCTTTTTAAATTTTGTTGTAACTTTCGTTCAATTGTTTTCATATTTTTTGAACGGTAACATATACAAAAATCATCAACATACAATGAACAATCAGTTTTGTAGTCCAAACATTGTACAATATTGTTTATTTTGATGTTAAATAGCGTAGTTGAAAGAATACTACCCTGTGGGACACCCTGTTCTTGATCATAGAAATCTGACAGGGTAGACCCCACACGCACCTGAAACATGCGCTCCCCTAAAAAGCTTTCAATAAAACTGGGAAGTTTTCCTCTTAAGCCAATGTTATGTAGATCTTTCAATATTCCATAACGCCATGTTGTATCATATGCTTTCTCCAAGTCGAAAAAGACAGCTACTACGTGTTCTTTGTTAATAAAAGCATCTCGTATAAATGTTTCTAGTCTTATTAAATTGTCATTGGTACTACGTTCCGAACGAAAGCCAGATTGATATTCTGAAATGAGGTTGTTGGACTCTAAGTACCAGACTAATCTCTTGTTTATCATTCTCTCCAATGTTTTACACAAACAACTTGTCAAAGCTATCGGACGATAATTTGTAGGTTCTGCATGATCTTTCCCTGGTTTCGGAATTGGTACAACTGTAGCTACACGCCAGCTCTCAGGACATACCCCCGTTTCCCAAATATTATTAAAGATATCTAAAAGTGTTGTAAGAGAACTTTTTGGCAGATGCTTAAGCATCTGATAATGAATTTCATCGGGGCCGGTTGCCGTATCATGTGATTTTTCAATGGCTTCAACGAGTTCGGATAAGTTAAAAGGTTTGTTGTATTCTTCGTGATTAAGGGATTTAAAGTTTAGATTTCTTTTCTCTTGGTCCATTTTGAAATTTCTAAAAGTGTCAGAATAATTACGTGATGATGAATTTCTCAAGAATGTGTGCCCAAGAGTATCTGAAATATCTTTTTTTGTTGAAGCTATTGTGTCAAATTCAGTATTTAAATGTGTAAAACTAGAAGACTTTGTTTTTCCTGAAATTTTTCGTACCATATCCCAAACCTTTTTAATGGGGGTTTTATAGTTCAATTTGGAGACATATTCTCTCCATGACTTTCGTTTGGAAGCTCGGATTGTTCGCCGAGCTTTAGCTCTAAAAACTTTTACGTTGTTGAGCTTTTCTGAAGTGGGACTTTTGCAGAACTTATTTAGAGCCTGTTTACGCTTTTTAATAGCTTCTTTACAGTCATTATTAAACCAAGGCTTGCTTTTCTTAGTATTTGTGGAGGTCTTTGGAATGCATTGTTCTGATATGTTAATAAGTGTATCTGTGAAATCAGAAACAATGTCGGATGATTCATTAAAATGATTAATTGATAACTCTTCTTCACATAAATTATGGAATAATTCCCAGTCGGCTTTATTCATTTTCCATTTCTGGTTACAGTCCTCATCTGGTTCGTTTACACTCTCAATTATAACAGGGAAGTGATCACTTCCGCACTGATCATCATGAACAGACCAGTCATAGTCCAAGAAGAGAGATGGGTGACACAAAGAGAGATCTAAAGAAGACAAATGACCTGTCGCAGGGTGAAGGTAAGTATAAGATTTATCATTCATCAAGCAAAGACCGCTCTTTGCAATAAAATCTTCGACAAGTGCTCCTCTGTTATTGATATCTTTACAGCCCCATAGAATATTGTGACCATTGAAGTCGCCAACTAAAAGATATGGCGATGGAAGTTGATTCAGCAATGTGTCAAGCTGTTCGGGCTTTAAAGAAAATGAGGGAGGGATATATAGAGAACAAATTGTAGTTTCTTTATCCAGAGAAACTGACACTGCCACAGCTTGTAGGTCTGTTTTTAATTTGATCTCTCTTTGTGGTAAACATGATTTAACAAAAATTGAACTGCCACCAGATGGTTTGTTACCATCAGAATAGATATAGTTGTATGTATTGAAACCCCTGACATCAATGTTGTCATCAGTTTTTAAAAAAGTTTCTTGCAAACAAAAAACCGATGGGTTTAATAACGAAATAAGTAATAACAGTTCGTTATAATTTGATTTAAGACCTCGACAATTCCATTGTATTATTTTGTGTTTTAAATCCATTTTATGAAGAGATTAAGACTAGAAACTATATTGGAGCTGCAATTGGTGATATAGATCTGCTACCACCAGCTCGTGGTGTTGCAGACCTCGATCTGTTATTGCTACTTGGTGATGATGGAGCTTCAAACTCCATATCACTGTCACTCAAAGATCCGAATCTGTTCTGAAATTTTATATTGTCTCTTTCCATTTTACGTTGTCTGTCTGTTAGTTTTAGAGACAATTGCTTTTTCGGATCTTCCGATCCCTTATTAGTTCGACCTGGGTCGAGTTTCTCTTTTACATGCGGCGCTGGCTTCGGTACGGTCGCTGTCGACCGATCCGCAGCAACCTGGATTGCGCCATTTGATAAATTGGTTGAACTTTGTGGTGCTGGAGTGGATTTGCTCCATGCACCGGATTTCTTTAATTCAGTTATGCATGATTCAACAGTCTGTGTTGCGGAGCTTGAAACTTGTTTACCAGCACCCTTTGTGATGCTGGCGTAACTGGTGGTTGGTGTTGTGTATCGCTCGTCAACAATTTTCCGCGCTTCTGGGAATGTTATCCCCCTTTGGTATTTGACAGTAAGTATTTCTTTTTCTTTTTTCCATGCCGGACAATCTCGAGAGAAAACAGCATGCTTGCCACCACAATTTACACATTTGGCCTCATTCTTACAGTTTTGATGGTTATCGACATGTTTTTCTTCACCACAATTTGGACAGAGTTTTTTCTTCTGACATCTGCTTTCGTGGTGGCCAAAAACCTGACACGAGTAACATCTGAGAGGGTTTGGTATATATACATCCACGTTAACTGAAAGATATGCTACTTTTATTTTCTTGGGCAGAACTGGTGTATTAAAAGTCAACACGTAGGTACCCGTTGGCTTCAATACACCACCTCTACGAACTTGGATGTTACGTACACCAATGACGCCTTCCGATCTCAAGTTCTCAACTATCTCTGCATCACTGCAAGGACGGAGCTCTGGGCTGCGGATAACACCTTTACACGAATTAAGTGTATTATGCAGAGATACTTTGACCTTGAGATCGAAGAGCTTTGTGGTACCAAGCAGGCTTTTCACCTGCTGCTCTCTCTCGACTTCTAATAAAAGGTCACCTGACTTAAGCGTTTTTATGCTTTTGGGATGTCCGGCAATGGACATGATGCTCTTTTCTATCACGAATGGGGATAGACTTGACACAGTGCGTGTATCTTCACATGAAGACATTACCAAGAAGCGTGGAAAATTAAGTTGCTTTGGTGCTGCAGACTGCTGGCTTGACTGTTGACTAGACTTCTGACTGGGTTCATCCGTTTCGGATGATTCCTCATCTTTTTTACGTTTGGATGCGTTGCGGTTATGTTTTTTTCCATTAGGCATAAGGAAAAAATTATAGTTTCGTCCCAAGTGCTCTCCGCCCTCCGTGGAGCCCTACAAGGGAACACCATAATGGAGTGGTTATCCAACTCGCAGGTGTTAGAGATACACGTGAGATATACTCGCATAAACAAAATGCCTACACGATTGATCCGTTTTGCCACCGCCTTCTAGAGATAAAAAGACAGAAAAGGGTAAGGTAAATGGGCATATGGTTGGTATCAGGAAAGATACAAAAAGAGTTGAAGAGAAAGCAAAGCGGTATCTCTAGGGCTCGGCGTGACCAGCCGATTGACCGTGCCGGACCGCACGGCCACCCGTCTACACCGAAAAGCCAGGCCAAAGAGGCGTGTTGGGTACCTGAAGCACCGCCGCCTCAGGTAACCCTCAACCTCCAGGATCCCTTCTTCCGGCTTACAGGACGCCACCCACGGCAAACGGGTGGTACTTCCTTTAGCTCTTCCCAGTGGGCACAAAGACCACAGCGGCAATGTGCCCAGTGGGAATTGAGCCCCCAGGGCCACGGCAAGGCAGGAAGTCTAATACCTGGGGGAAGCAGGGAAGCAAGTAAGTGAGGTTTTTGAAGGATAAGAAAGATACTGCTTTATACACAGACGAAACCAGTAAGTTTGGGAAATCTATTCAGACTTATGTTTTGACAGATGAAGATCAAACTTCATATATATTAGGCCTCCGAGAGATGTTCGATAAAAGTGGAAAAAGCACACTAGAAACATTCAAAGAGATACTCAATGATATAAATGATCATTGTCATATGAAAGAAAGTGCAAATGAAATGCATAGTGGTTATGCAATTTTAGCCAATATTAGAGATACGATGTCCGATCGGGCTTCTACCGAAAAGAATTTCAACAATTTGTTACAAGATTTTAGGTCTGAAGTTTTGCCACTAGTTATAGATAAATGGGGTGAATTAGATGAAGATCAACAGAAACTTATATCAAGAATGAACAATTTCTACTGTGGGTTGCATCTGTTAGTTGGGATGGCTGATTCATGTGGAGAGAGTCTGAAGAAATTTGAAAAGGTGTATTTAGATGGAAAGGAAGTAGGCAGTGCAGCAAAGCCGGAGTTAAAAAAGTATCATAGAAGTGAAAGTGGAACTGTGCGTTTAATACGAACTTGTAGTAAAGCGTTTGCCGTTGGAGAAGATGAAAAGAATGGTGTTAGTCTTTACTTCCTTTGTTTAGGTTTCCATTATGGTCTGGTCGCTTAATGTTTGTATTTCTTTCCCTTTGGTGTCTTTTATGGATGGAGTAAGTTAATTGTATCAATTCCTGATCTTTGTTTTACTTCTACTTTACTGAATAGTGCTGCAGCAAAATCCAAGATTTCCATATGGGTCCAACCGGAAGTACAACATTTATTGTCATATATCAAAATTTTTGTCTTGACTTGTAGATTGTGAAAACCAATGTTGCCAAGTCTGATTTTTGGTGCGGGCCGATAAATTTTGGGTCAAAAATGGAGTTTTTGTTAAAAAATCGCGAAAAACTGGAATTCTTGTTTTATGCGGCCTTAGCCCACATGAAAGCGACATTTTCGGCATTTAAGGGCAGAATGTGTTTTAAGGATACAAACATGACATTTTTTTAGCAAATTTAGAAAAAAAAATGGGTCAAAAATGGAGATTTTGTTTAAGAAAATCACGAAAAAATCCCGAAAAACTGGAATTCTTGTTTTATAAGGCCTAAGCTAACATGAAAACGACACTTTCGTCATTTAAGGGCGGAATTTGTTTCAAGGATACAAACATGACATTTTTTAGCTACTAGTTCATATTTAATTTTTATTTTTTTCGATTTTATTTTTGTCCAACGACGTAATGTAAATGTCTAAATGGGTTAGATTTTTGCAGAGGTATATGACCATTGTAATGTATATTAATATAACAGATATTTCATATGTTTTTCATAATTTATTTATTTATTTATTTATTTATTTATCAAACAATCATCAACCAGCAAACTCCACAATAGAGGCTTCTAATGGATCCTCATAGGCATCAGGTAAAAAACGCCCACACGCGTACTGTAGATTTTATAATACAGATTTTCGTAAGGACATTGCCCTGGTAAGAACCGCCTAATTGTCGTTACTGCGAACTGAATATTAACGAACAGTCCAACATCTTCATTTGACTTTTGCTGCAAAGGCGTGTTAACGGTATACGATCATATTTGTAGCGTTGTGTTCATTGACGCTGTGTCTATTTTAGTACCCTACAGATATTTCGCGCGCTTTCATCGAAGACGTGCTATTGGTCGTTTGTACTGATTGTACCGTTGAACTTATCAGACGTTTTTTCTAGTCGATTTCTTATCAACTAGAAATAATAAGCTTCCTTAGGTTCAAACATTCACAAATTGTTGCGAACTTGTATCGTTTGTGCTGATTAAACGTGTTATTTCCAATCTCTGCAATGGAGCCAGAATTTGATCTACATACTAGATCAAAGCGGCTGAAAAGCAGCGAATTTGACCAGTCAACCTGTCTGTTTTGCCAGCAAAAGTTTAGCGACCCAGCTGATGCTGTAAAGCCTGATACAAAGCGCAAAACTGCCATTGATAACCTGTTCGATGCGTGTAGACTAAGGCTGGACGAAATAGGCAAACGCCTGTTAGAAACTGAGGATGAAATTCGCCAAGGAGTCGTGACGTTTCAATACCATAGGAACTGTCGAGCAACATATACTAGCCCTGATCATATCAAACGTTTTGTTGCAAAACGGTCAGTGACTCCAGGTCCTATTGTGGCGACTGAAGCCCAAAAACCGCGTCTCACCCGTAGACAAGTGGTACCCATGGGTTCGAGTGGCAAAAGAACTGCTTCATATGCGGTATAAGCTGTTCTGCTAAAAAGAAATCAACATGGTCAATGGTTGAGACCTCAATTAACATAGGCCAGCCTGGAAAGGAATCCATGTATTCAAAGGTTTTGAAGGCAGCTCAGGACAGAAATGATGATAAAATGTTGGTTCGTTTAGGGGAAGTTCCTAATGGAGACTTAGTGGGATGAAGATGCTAGAAAGCTTGGCGAAATGTTTGACTCTTCCTTTATCGATCCATTCGACTTGACTGACGCACCAGCACACCTAGTCAATATCGCAACTGGTGCTGTTGCTTCGCCCGCTATCGAGGAAAGCATGGTAAATGCTCTTGATACAGGCGCTTCGATGCTAACTAAGTTTGTTAGAGAAAGGCTTGTGGAACCCAGTACAGAAGCGGATCGAGGGAAGAAAAGCCTGTATGACAGCTTACCGAGATCAAAAGTCAAAACCATGACAGGAATGAAAAGGTCTGTGAAAGTGAAAAAGCGGGCTGTAACGATGGATGGCGAAATCATGTACCTTCGTCTCCTTGCCGTTTACTCACGGAAAAAGGTACCATTGAGTAGAGTTATGTCATTTGAAAACGCACCTGTTCCTTTGAGTATGTTTACAGAGGATGGAAAGATGATAACTTGCGTCAAATCTCAGTTGGTTCCCTGCCTTGAAGGATTAGTTGAATCAGAAACGATAAATACAATACCGAAGTGCGATGCGTTTATATTTGATGGCCATGCTTGTATTCAAATGATGAACATACCACAAATCTCTGAAGCAGTAACCTTTGAGGAGATGGCGAGTCGGTTCTTTGCCTTTGTTCTTAAAACAAGTAAGCTCTCAAACAACGGCAACTCGGTGGCACAACTGCACCTTGTGTTTGACAGATATCTAAAAGACAGTATCAAAGGACAGACAAGACAAAAACGCATTGCAGCATGCCAGGGGAATATCCATCGGGTGAGACCTGATATTCGCATTCCCGCAAACTGGAAACAGTTCCTTGGAAATGAAGAAAACAAGACCAGTCTCGCGGAATATTATTGTTCCTACATGTGTGATAATAATGCACTCCTTACTGTTGATCAAACACTGACAATCAGCGGAGGACAGGGCCAAGAAACAGTTTATGCAGATCATACATCTGTTTCAGATTTGCCGGAGTTGAGGTCCAACCAAGAGGAGGCAGACACAAGAATCATTATGCATGCAGTTGAAGCTGCGCGTAAGGGAGCTGAAACAATAGTCGTGTCAAGTCCAGACACTGATGTACTTGTGCTCCTTTTGCACCACCGCACGCAATTGAAGCTGAATGCATATATTTCCTAACAGGGCGAACAGGCAAGCATGCCTCTTTGACAAGATACATTCCTGTCCATGACATACACAATCTTTTGACCATACCACAGCGACAATTACTCCTTCCTGTTTATTGTTTAACAGGTTGTGATACCACCAGTTCCTTCTTTGGCCATGGTAAGAAATCGGCATTCCGCATACTGAAGCAGAAGGCTGACAGTTACGTTGACTTAGCAACCCTGGGCACGACCTCAGAACTGACCAGGTCACAGTTTGTTCAGTGCATGAAATTCGTAGGCTCTTTATATGGCAAGAATAATTGTGTGTCGCTGAATAGCCTGCGTTGTGAAAAGGCCGGAAAGAACATACCAGGAAAGAAACTCCCACCCACAGAGGATAGTTTTCGTCTACATGTCCGTCGATGTGTCTGCCAGCTGATGGTTTGGCGCAATGCTAACATACCAATGCATGACACCATTGATCCAGTCGAATTCGGATACGAGAAAGAACAAGAGACAGGAATCTTACAGCCACAACTGATGTGTCAGTCTCCTGCAGCACCAGAGTTATTGAATGACATTGTTTGCATGTGTCCTTCCAACAACTGTTTAGAAGACTGCACCTGCTTATCAAACGGTCAAGCATGCACTTGGGCCTGCAGTTGTGAGGCTTCTACAGAAGATATTGATGAAAATAACTGCACAAACCCTTGACGCTGGAGGCATGGGGAAGTCAAGCAGTTGACAGTGATTGATTTCAATCAACTGAATCTACACTATTAAACCCAGCAGTTCTCCTCACAGTACGCGTAAACATGCACATACTTGTTTGACAGATTAGGGGAGCAACGTATACTAGTATTTTCTTTAAGAGCATGTTTTCTGTAAAGCAGAGTAGACAATGTTCGGTTTGCTAAAGTCAAAGACCAGTTTATGGAAGATATATATTTCAATTGCGACCACAAACACTGCTTAAATACCATGTTGTTCTATTTAGTTTAACAGTACACAGTATATTAATTGTAACGCTTAAATTATCAAAGTTAACCCACGAAATAGGTTTTGAGGTGCTTACCATAAATTTGCTAGCGATACTTAAGTAAAATACTTGCAAACAAAGTAGAAGTAAAACAACTTACATTATAGGTATTCACATTTCGAATTGAAGTTGTTGGAAAATGCCGGTCAGTCATTTGTTAAATCTGCCAAGTAAATGTTGTTTTGACAGTTTGTCGAAACTATGTATGAATATGCAAATGAGTTAATTTGCATATTGAATGCTTAATGATAAATATAATTTAGTAGTGTTAATTTGATACCAAAGATTTTAGTCCATGTTTCACTCAGGCAGAGATACGAACTCATTACCTATTCCCCATTATGTAAATTAAAAACAGTGTATTTCCATATACACGGTACAAATTGAAATCTCAGAAAGGCTTTTTTAGTATAGAAGTATTTAACTGTATTAATTTGACCAAAATAAACTTCTTGGTCCGCAATAAAAATCTTCTGGTATAATGAATTCTTTAAAAAGAACATGTTTCCACCATTTCCGATTTTCACATATTTTCGTTAACCCCCCTTATGATCAACCATCAAAATCTCAGCCCGCACCCAATTGCCAGCTTGGCAACATTGGTTTTCGTAAACTAGATGCCCAGACGAAAATTTTGATGTATGTTGCCAAATGTTGTACTTCCGGTTGGACCATCTCATAAACTAAGCGACTTATTGCTTGTCTGCTGCAGCACTAGAAAGACATTTCTAAGTCAGAAGGGTGAAAAGAACAATTTCATTAGATTTAGACATAACAGGTTCAATTTGGTTTTTGTAATGGGGCATGCAGTATATTATCACCACAAAGATGTTGTAACTTTCCTAGATACTGTACATGGAACTGCTAATGACCTGCTTAAGGCTGTAACTCTAGATATGAAAGAGAAGCTATATCTTGCTGGATCAAGAGCTCTTGGATTAATTTCCAAATTGATCACAGCACCTCTGTGGCGTTTACTAGAAGAGAAAGGACATATATTGGATATGAATAGGCACTATTACAATTTAGTGGAGTATCTGGGGAGAGGAGCTGTAGATTCTGTTGTGGTGGAGAAATTCTGTAGGGGAGAGGAAACCCCCTTCGACACCCCTGTTGAAGACAAAATATTTGACATTTTGAGTTCAGAGGATGCTGAAACAGATGAAATTATGATTCCACTGGTCCAGAGCCTCTTCCAGACAATGCATGAGCTGCTGTCAAGAATGGTAGTGGACCACCTGCCAGGAGGAAAATACTGGGAGCCAGATGCAGACACAGTGCAACAGTTGAAGGTCATTATTAAACCGATGTTCGTTCCTCGTTGTATAACAACTGCTTGTTTGACATCCCTGTACTTTAAGTAGACTAGGATGTTTTGTGGGCTTTTGTTGTACCTTCCTTCTATTCGAAGGAATCTTCTTCAGTAATTTTATTTATTTAATAACCGGTATGAACATCGCTTTAGTTTTGACGGTATCACAACCTTACTAACCAAAATGAGTATTACAAATACATTTAAAATATCAATATCACCCCTTAGGTTACACTCTGCTTCTTCTGTACGGATTCCCCATTCTATTAAGAACTTTAATACCATGTTGCCTTCGGTATTGGTTAGACCCTTAAATTTGTCTTCTGTAACTTCAGTTAATCTCAAAGGAGCAGGCAATACCAATGTTTTTGGGAGTAGTCTTCGTATAAGACTATCTCCTCTCAAATCACCCATCCTTCGAAAATATACTAATCCGTGGAAAAGAAGTGGAATGTATCCTAGTATTTCTAAGTGCAATGCCAAGAGGTGCAGATGTTGTTCGCATTTAAGCACTGCGTCTACCGTTACTTCATCTGTAAACGGTAGACGCTTCTCTGTAGTTAACATGTCTGATTTGACATGACAGTCTACAGATTTAATTTATCTAATTACTTGACGTGCTGCAAACTGTAATATGCAGTACGTCGGTCAAACTAACCGCATGCTTAAAACTAGATTGAACGAGCATTATCGTAGAATGAGTAAGCCTAAGAAAACTGACACTTTCTTGTACCGTCACTTTCGACGTACAGGTCATTCTGTAAATAACATTATTATACAACCAGTGGAAAAACTTTATTACGATGCAAATTCTACATCTAGATTCAAAATAATCAAAAGACATGAAGCTGAACTGAAATGGATTAAATTTTTACAGACCCCTTTTCCACTGGGATTTAATGACAACATTTATCATGAGGGTAATATTTCCAGAATGCCGGACTTTGATATTTTCTCACTCCTGGAATGTCGAAAACGCAGAACTAGATCTCACGGCACCAGGAAAAATGGTAACTTTAAACGTAAATCACGTGCGTTTAAACGAAACAATACTAGACTGAAGTGACTGTCAATTATATTATTAAATCATGGACGCCACTCTATGCTTTCATTTTTAAGTTCATTACCCGTTTCTGTTTTACGTCTTCTGGACACCGAGGCGAATAAATTCTACGATAGTTCTCATCAGTTATATGATGCAGCTCTCTTAACTAGAGGCTATACTCAGCATACTCTCCGTCCTTACATTGATTCTGAAATTAATCATAAACGTCATTTCTTCAAAATATCCTTCATTAATAAGGGTATGGATTTTATAGATTTGCCCAGTATCTTCCGTGAGAGATCGGTGCTTTCTTCCATTCCTGCTTATTTTCAAAATACTGAAACACCTATAATTTGCTATAAATATAACAAAGTAGAAGTAAAACAAAGACCAGGAATTGATACAATTAACTCACTCCATCCATAAAAGACACCAAAGGGAAAGAAACACAAACACCAAGCGACCAGACCACAATGGAAACCCAAACAAAGGAAGGCCATATGGACAGCTACTTTCCCACAAAATGGCCACATGGCCATCCAAAACCAAAAGACACAAGTGATACACACAGTAAGTAACAAACAACAACATAAATAAATCGCCACAGAAGAGCCGCCTTGGAACGGTCAGTGGAAGATTTCCACCGGGGGGCCCAAATCGATTTTACGTGGCCACAATCCTCGCCCTTACTTCCGCCGCGATTTAGACAAATAATTTGATCAGTCTGCATGAAGGCCTCCTAACTCATCAGTGCAACATCTCCGTGAACACAGAAATCAAAGAACCACAGAGGTGAGACAACGGTGAGGACTCGACAGCAAGAAACCACTGAAATGCTGGAGCAAAAGAAAACCAACAGTTAGACTCCGATGAGCCCGACCAGAGACAGAGCATCAGGCACCAACCAACATTATCTCTTTAATTTTCAATAAGCCTTTACGTTGGAGCCGTCATAGAATCTGAGGCCTGACCCACCGGCGTGCAATTAAAGAGGGAAGCAAAGTCGCCAACCGTGATTGGGTTAACTACCATGCATGCAGTCTGTCGTATAATATCCATGTTGTACCCAATCTTTTTATATCGAAGAATGATTTTACGAAATTGGGTGCTGAAGTCATTGCGGTTATATATTTTTCTGAATTTATATACTAAGTCACCATAAAATTCGGGTTCCGATAGACCTTGTTGCAGTAGAGATTTAAGTCCAATATTGAATTTTGAAATTAAATCAGAATGGCGTCTATAAAATTTTGAAAAGGCTTTGCGTAGTTTATGGTACCGATAACCCTGATTAAGGAGTTTAGCCGTTAATAATTTATTACGAGTGTTGAAGTCAGTTACATGACTACACACTCTAGCAAATCGAATTAATTGCGAAATATAAACGCCATAGGATGGCGCACGAGGAACATCACCATCCAAAAAAGGAAAATTTACAATCTCAAAATCAAAGTCATCGCGTTTATCATAAATTTTGCACGAAACAAATCCATCTACAATAGATAGATGTAAATCCAAAAACGGGGCCTCGGTATCAGAAGAATTTGCTTTATTTAACTGAAGTTCTAGGGGGTAAATCTGACTGATCAAACCATCAAAATAGGTATTATCAATATTTAATAAATCATCTAAATATCTAGAAGTAGAGCTAAAAGCTTCAATAATTTCAGATTGATTATCAATGGAAAGCGACAAAATGAAGTCTCTTTCATAACAATACAAGAACAGATCAGCCACAAGA
Organism: Lucinisca nassula; assembly: GCA_963580285.1. Taxonomy (NCBI): domain Eukaryota; kingdom Metazoa; phylum Mollusca; class Bivalvia; order Lucinida; family Lucinidae; genus Lucinisca; species Lucinisca nassula. Next base: position 41,383,282 of record OY757020.1, read on the forward strand.
GGTGCGCAATTAGTACCCATCGGAATACCCACAATTTGTCTAAATAACTTAGTACCGAATCTAATATAAATATTGTCAAGTAGAAAGGTGAGGGCATCACACACTTTCTGACATGACCAAAATGTATAATTCTTATGCTCTTTAGAAGTGAAAAATGCATTTCTGACATTACATGCAAGATAGAGAGAATCTTCTCTGTGAAAAGCCCATTCAATTAAATCATTAAGCTTTTCTTTTATAAGATTATGAGGAAGTGTAGTGTAAAGAGTGGAAAAATCGTAGGTAGACAGACTAGTAGAAGCACGAAACTGTCTAGATTTCAATTTATTTAAAACCTCATTCGAATTTTTTATAGACCAAAACAGATTTCTTCCTGATCTTTCAAAGACTTTATCACAATATTTAATTACGTGCGTTTTAATAGCAGTAAGACAGGAAGTTAATAATTTAGAAAGTTCAGTGGTAGTGCAAGAACTAGAATTTGCAATAAACCGTGCTTTGTAAGGTTTTTTATGAAGTTTTGGTAACCAGTATAGCGTAGGAAGCTTGTCTTGGCCTTCGTTAACACACACAGCAAACTTGGTGGCTGAAAGACAAACATGTTTATCTACTATAGCTCTCTCTTCAGCCAAAGGCTGAAGTTCATAGGCCTTAGTACCACCAAGCTCCTGCTTAAGCGTGTTAACATAGTGGAGCCGTCACACAACGACGACGTTGTTAGCGGCCTTGTCTGCAGGGGCCAAAACAAACTTCTTATGAAATTCTTGAATACCTAGTTTAAGATGACGTAAAGACGTCTTGGGCTTAGGAGGTAATAAGTTAGTATTTTGAGAATAGAAAGAAATGCGTTTATTCACTAGTCTTAAAATGCTAAGTTTCCAGCCCTTTAGGGCTTTACACTCAACATACTCTCGCTTACACCATCGATTACCGAATTCATTCAAGGAAGCAGCGATTTCATCTCTACATTTACTGAAATCAATTTTAGAAGGAAATCGATATTTCGGTCCTTTAGAAATTATATTCCTTATCCTAGAATCAGGAATAATTTTCAAATTGCCAGTAATTACATGACCAGCAGCAGGATAGCAATACTTTGAGTTTTTACAATCACATGAATCAGGAGTATTAGTATCAATATCAAGATCTGAAACAAGTTTATTGAAATTAAAAATGATAGATCTAACAGGTTTGTTATATTTATAGCAAATTATAGGTGTTTCAGTATTTTGAAAATAAGCAGGAATGGAAGAAAGCACCGATCTCTCACGGAAGATACTGGGCAAATCTATAAAATCCATACCCTTATTAATGAAGGATATTTTGAAGAAATGACGTTTATGATTAATTTCAGAATCAATGTAAGGACGGAGAGTATGCTGAGTATAGCCTCTAGTTAAGAGAGCCGCATCATATAACTTATGAGAACTATCGTAGAATTTATTCGCCTCGGTGTCCAGAAGACGTAAAACAGAAACGGGTAATGAACTTAAAAATGAAAGCATAGAGTGGCGTCCATGATTTAATAATATAATTGACAGTCACTTCAGTCTAGTATTGTTTCGTTTAAACGCACGTGATTTGCGTTTAAAGTTACCATTTTTCCTGGTGCCGTGAGATCTAGTTCTGCGTTTTCGACATTCCAGGAGTGAGAAAATATCAAAGTCCGGCATTCTGGAAATATTACCCTCATGATAAATGTTGTCATTAAATCCCAGTGGAAAAGGGGTCTGTAAAAATTTAATCCATTTCAGTTCAGCTTCATGTCTTTTGATTATTTTGAATCTAGATGTAGAATTTGCATCGTAATAAAGTTTTTCCACTGGTTGTATAATAATGTTATTTACAGAATGACCTGTACGTCGAAAGTGACGGTACAAGAAAGTGTCAGTTTTCTTAGGCTTACTCATTCTACGATAATGCTCGTTCAATCTAGTTTTAAGCATGCGGTTAGTTTGACCGACGTACTGCATATTACCTGTTAGATCTATCATTTTTAATTTCAATAAACTTGTTTCAGATCTTGATATTGATACTAATACTCCTGATTCATGTGATTGTAAAAACTCAAAGTATTGCTATCCTGCTGCTGGTCATGTAATTACTGGCAATTTGAAAATTATTCCTGATTCTAGGATAAGGAATATAATTTCTAAAGGACCGAAATATCGGTTTCCTTCTAAAATTGATTTCAGTAAATGTAGAGATGAAATCGCTGCTTCCTTGAATGAATTCGGTAATCGATGGTGTAAGCGAGAGTATGTTGAGTGTAAAGCCCTAAAGGACTGGAAACTTAGCATTTTAAGACTAGTGAATAAACGCATTTCTTTCTATTCTCAAAATACTAACTTATTACCTCCTAAGCCCAAGACGTCTTTACGTCATCTTAAACTAGGTATTCAAGAATTTCATAAGAAGTTTGTTTTGGCCCCTGCAGACAAGGCCGCTAACAACGTCGTCGTTGTGTGACGGCTCCACTATGTTAACACGCTTAAGCAGGAGCTTGGTGGTACTAAGGCCTATGAACTTCAGCCTTTGGCTGAAGAGAGAGCTATAGTAGATAGACATGTTTGTCTTTCAGCCACCAAGTTTGCTGTGTGTGTTAACGAAGGCCAAGACAAGCTTCCTACGCTATACTGGTTACCAAAACTTCATAAAAAACCTTACAAAGCACGGTTTATTGCAAATTCTAGTTCTTGCACTACCACTGAACTTTCTAAATTATTAACTTCCTGTCTTACTGCTATTAAAACGCATGTAATTAAATATTGTGATAAAGTCTTTGAAAGATCAGGAAGAAATCTGTTTTGGTCTATAAAAAATTCGAATGAGGTTTTAAATAAATTGAAATCTAGACAGTTTCGTGCTTCTAGTCTGTCTACCTACGATTTTTCCACTCTTTACACTACACTTCCTCATAATCTTATAAAAGAAAAGCTTAATGATTTAGTTGAATGGGCTTTTCACAGAGAAGATTCTCTCTATCTTGCATGTAATGTCAGAAATGCATTTTTCACTTCTAAAGAGCATAAGAATTATACACTTTGGTCATGTCAGAAAGTTTGTGATGCCCTCACCTTTCTACTTGACAATATTTATATTAGATTCGGTACTAAGTTATTTAGACAAATTGTGGGTATTCCGATGGGTACTAATTGCGCACCTCTTGTGGCTGATCTGTTCTTGTATTGTTATGAAAGAGACTTCATTTTGTCGCTTTCCATTGATAACCAATCTGAAATTATTGAAGCTTTTAGCTCTACTTCTAGATATTTAGATGATTTATTAAATATTGATAATACCTATTTTGATGGTTTGATCAGTCAGATTTACCCCCTAGAACTTCAGTTAAATTAAGCAAATTCTTCTGATACCGAGGCCCCGTTTTTGGATTTACATCTATCTATTGTAGATGGATTTGTTTCGTGCAAAATTTATGATAAACGCGATGACTTTGATTTTGAGATTGTAAATTTTCCTTTTTTGGATGGTGATGTTCCTCGTGCGCCATCCTATGGCGTTTATATTTCGCAATTAATTCGATTTGCTAGAGTGTGTAGTCATGTAACTGACTTCAACACTCGTAATAAATTATTAACGGCTAAACTCCTTAATCAGGGTTATCGGTACCATAAACTACGCAAAGCCTTTTCAAAATTTTATAGACGCCATTCTGATTTAATTTCAAAATTCAATATTGGACTTAAATCTCTTCTGCAACAAGGTCTATCGGAACCCGAATTTTATGGTGACTTAGTATATAAATTCAGAAAAATATATAACCGCAATGACTTCAGCACCCAATTTCGTAAAATCATTCTTCGATATAAAAAGATTGGGTACAACATGGATATTATACGACAGACTGCATGCATGGTAGTTAACCCAATCACGGTTGGCAACTTTGCTTCCCTCTTTAATTGCACGCCGGTGGGTCAGGCCTCAGATTCTATGACGGCTCCAACGTAAAGGCTTATTGAAAATTAAAGAGATAATGTTGGTTGGTGCCTGATGCTCTGTCTCTGGTCGGGCTCATCGGAGTCTAACTGTTGGTTTTCTTTTGCTCCAGCATTTCAGTGGTTTCTTGCTGTCGAGTCCTCACCGTTGTCTCACCTCTGTGGTTCTTTGATTTCTGTGTTCACGGAGATGTTGCACTGATGAGTTAGGAGGCCTTCATGCGGACTGAACAAATTATTTGTCTAAATCGCGGCGGAAGTAAGGGCGAGGATTGTGGCTACGTAAAATCGATTTAAGCCCCCCAGTGGAAATCTTCCACTGACCGTTCCAAGGCGGCTCTTTCGTGGCGATTTATTTATGTTGTTGTTTGTTACTTACTGTGTGTATCACTTGTGTCTTTTAATTTTGGATGGCCATATGGCCATTTTGTGGGAAAGTAACTGTCCATATGGCCTTCCTTTGTTTAGGTTTCCATTATGGTCTGGTCGCGTAATGTTTGTATTTCTTTCCCTTTGGTGTCTTTTATGGATGGAGTAAGTTAATTGTATCAATTCCTGATCTTTGTTTTACTTCTACTTTCCTCTGTTATGAAACACAACAAGTTGCCTGAATTTACCTTTGGCCAGTTAGATCAGCTTCTGAGATATATACCAAATGCTACTTTGCTGACAAACGAAGCCTTCATAATGTATTCTCACAATAAAACTAGAGAATGGCTTCATAGTTTAGAAGAAAAGAAGAGAAATGAACTTATTGAGGAATCAGTAAAACAAGGAAAGGAATTGAGGAAGACTTTCAGACAGAGATTGGCCCTGATCGAACAGCAAAGGCTTGAAAGGCAGAGAAAACGACAGGAAACATTAGAAGAAAAGGAAAGAAAACGATTGCAGAATGCTGAACTTTAAACAAACACAGTAGCATATTATGGATTGTGGCAAAGTAAAAGTCAGGTTGATGAAGGTTTGTCTAGACTGCCATTGACTCTAGAAGCACAATTAAAGTTTAGGAAAACTGTGTTAAGACAGAAGTCTGTGGAGAAACAAATATACAATTTTTCAAAGAAAAACAGTGCCGGAAAGTATACTAAACTCTCAGATGATGAGCTTAAAAATAATCTATTAACTCTGATAGATGATACACTTCAGCATGTTACAGTTGAAGATAATCAGGATGGAATACCTCTTCTTGTTGGCAAGGTTATTGACCATCGGTTTGAAGATGGATCTACATACCAAGGGCGTGTCATTTCTGTTGTGCCAGGATTTCCATTGTGGTATAATGTTAAATACAATAATGATGATGCTATTTATGCTTATAATCTTGGGGCAGATTATGTAACAGGAGATGTCAAAATTGTGGTAGAAAATGTTGACTTATAGCATTGTTGGGAAAATTTTGTCAAGTGTTGAAATGAACTTTCATTCCAAAGAACATGCAATTTTGTGTTGTGATTTTTTTTTCAAGTGTTATTTAGCCTTTTTCAGAGTTTAAGTGATGGATTGATATAAGCAGAGGACAAGTTTAGTTTTTAAATGTAAGAATAAAGTTAAAAGTTGCAGTTCTCAGTTACAAAGTTGATAAAACAGAGCTGTATTTTCTAATTTAAATTAAGGCCCGGTTAAAATACCTTTCTCTTTCAAATAATTTTTTATGTGGCTGAAGTTTTGTTCAATGTGGACACTTTTAAAGATGTTGTTCAAACTTTTTTCAATTTTAAAATAAACTTTAAGATAATCTGAATTTTTAACACCCATTTTAAAAATACAGCTCTTATTTTGTTTTTGCTTCTGTTCGGCTTAAAGAGTCCCCTACATTGATCATTTTGATAATATTTGTCTATAATTAACTGTAATGATCTTAAGTTTTCAGACAGCCAGGTGTATGCAAACAGTGCAGACCAAGATCAGACTGCTCCTAGAGAAGCAGTCTGATCAGGGTCTTCACTGTATTCCAGCTATTTGTTATAGACACATAACTGTTTTGTGAAATCAGTCTACTCAAACTTTAGGATCATTACAGCAACTTGTATAGCCGCTCCTAGAGAAGCAGTCTGATCAGGGTCTTCACTGTATTCCAGCTATTTGTTATAGACACATAACTGTTTTGTGAAATCAGTCTACTCAATCTTTAGGATCATTACAGCAACTTGTATAGCCTAAAATAGGTGTCTGAAACTTTAAAAATTTTATGGTATACCAGAAATCTTGATTCTATAAAAATTGCCTGAAAGTACTTTTCAACAGTTTTTGATTTTGGAAAGCTTATTTAGTCATACTCTGGTTGATCATATAAGGTGGCTCTTTTTTGCATGGTTGCTAAGTTGCTTGTTATGCTTTTGAAATGTTCCAGTTGCCTTTTGATTGAATTTCTATAATTTTCTGCATGGTAATTTGTTATTTGATCTGAACTTGAAATCATATTGCTAGGTTTTATATGATATGATGAAATTAAAGCTCAAGAACAAGTTTTTGAACAATATGGACATTCACATAGTAATAGTTCTCAAACTTGCTCCAACGTAAAGGCTTATTGAAAATTAGAGAGATAATGTCGGTTGAGGCCTGATGCTCTGTCTCTGGTCGGGCTCATCGGAGTCTAACTCTTGGTTTTCTTTTGCTCCAGCATTTCAGTGGTTTCTTGCTGTCGAGTCCTCACCGTTGTCTCACCTCTGTGGTTCTTTGATTTTTGTGTTCACGGAGATGTTGCACTGATGAGTTAGGAGGCCTTCATGCGGACTGAACAAATTATTTGTCTAAATCGCGACGGAAGTAAGGGCGAGGATTGTGGCCACGTAAAATCGATTTAAGCCCCCCAGTGGAAATCTTCCACTGACCGTTCCAAGGCGGCTCTTCTGTGGCGATTTATTTATGTTGTTGTTTGTTACTTACTGTGTGTATCACTTGTGTCTTTTGGTTTTGGATGGCCATATGGCCATTTTGTGGGAAAGTAACTGTCCTTATGGCCTTCCTTTGTTTAGGTTTCCATTATGGTCTGGTCGCTTAATGTTTGTATTTCTTTCCCTTTGGTGTCTTTTATGGATGGAGTAAGTTAATTGTATCAATTCCTGATCTTTGTTTTACTTCTACTTGGAATTTTACTTAAACTTGGAATTCTACACCAAATGAGCCGGGACGCATGAAAAGGGCCACTCGGACAGTCCGTAATGTCATTCTTTAAGTGCGCATGCTCAGACCCTAAAAGGGTCTAGAACGGTAATTCTTTGGCTGAAGGTTCCTCTTGGTCTATAGTTTATGTGAGCAAAAAGCGAAGGTTCTGGCGAAAGTGCGCGGATGCGCAGGCTCGGCTGAACCTTTGCTTTTTGCATATGCTATAATGGCTCTTTTCCTGCGTCATGGCTTAAATTCAACTTATTCATAATTTTTCAGTAATTATATACTGTACAGTTCAAATACCAAAAGATGTATGGCTGTTTCTGGATTTAAAGGACAATGGAATTGTTATGAAAATGAGATCCATATTAATAGTACTTTATATTAGCGGCATCGTTGGAAAACCGGAAAATTGCATGTATATATACAACAAAGGTGCAGATCAGCCTGCGTATACACATAGTCAGATCAGTAACTTTGTTGTTTGCTTCCTGGATAATATGATTACTTAGGCTGCTGTATGCCAAAGGTCATGCCAGTGTAAGGTTGCTGAGACTGAACAGGCTGGTTTTTTTTTAAACTTGGTTGGAAAACCCGAAGTCCCGTTTTCTTGCGACTCGGCTCATATAAAAATTGGTGGGTGGGGTAATTTAAAAAATAAAAAAAAACATCTATTCTTCAGATACTTGACATTATTTTATTGCTTAATACAGATAATTTTCATTAATGTAAATTCTTAATCCATGAGCAATTAGAACACCGGTATAATAGAGAATTATAAATGCATATTACATATATTAATATAGGTGGGTGGGGTAATGTAAAAGAATTATCAATAATAATCATTGTTTGCTGTACATACACATCATTTTGTATATTTTTTGTTCCTTGCTAAGTCTTTTTCATGTAATTTAGTCCTATAGTTATCTGCATTCAACCTTGCTTTCATAGAATTGATAATACATTTCCCGTTTTCTCTATTTCAGGAACATTTTGGTCCATGGTCACACCTCTCGAACGGAGTAATAGCCGGAACTATACATCTTGTATTACAAGTGAGTGGTAAATCATGCTTATGTTGTAAAGTACTTGCAGAAGCAATTTGACTCACTAGATTGAATTTATTGACTGATAAGCATCAAAAACATACTGAGGTTATGTTTTTTTATAAAATCATGATTTTTTGATTCCGAATATGCCTAATAGTATATGTGGTCAATGGTGTACTGTGTGAACATTATCAAAGATAGGATAAAAAGGAAAACTGTTTTATGCTTCTTAAACATACTCTGTTCAAATCCCATAGTTGTTTCATTTCTATCTGCTATTTTAAAAAAATGACTGGTGGATGCTAATATAGGCAATAACGCCAATAAACGCCGATTTCAACCCAGAAATTACTCCCGGCCTACTCCCGGGTCAATTACTTACTTCACGGAGCGATGAAATAACTTTATTTTTGTATTTTTTAATTGATAATACACAAACTTATTATTGTAGCAATCCCATACTGAACATATTTTGCAAAATGCTTGACATCGTCAATACCGCAAAAAGCTACTCCCGGGCGAATCTTTTGCGACATGGTCATATATTTCGGTTCATATCTTGAAAAGTACTCAATTATTAATATAAAACTTATATGCATTTTAAAGAAGAGTCTATATTCTACTTTTGATCCAAATTTCATCTAGATATGTTAATGTTTAATACCTTTATTCGATTGCCAAAATTTACTCCCGGCTTCCGGCTGTTACTCCCGGGTTTTATACTTTCCCGGAAATTCTTCTACAGCTGTCCTTAGTAATCTTGCACTCCTGATTTCTATCATAGCCTCCTTGGTCGAGTGGTTACGCTACTCGCCTTGTAAACCAGGGGTCGCAGGTTCGATCCCGGGCTTCTCCAGACTTTCGAATGAGTCTTTAAACCGAGGTTCTGTCTCCGTATGACCTAAGCTGTTGGTGGGACGTAAAACTGAAACACTCACTGATTTCTATCATCTGGATGCATTCTATAAGTTGTTTTCCAAAGAGTGAACCCAAGAATTAAGACCATGGGAAACAGGGAGACCTTCATTTTAATATACCGGGTAGTAATTTGATGAAAGTCTGGAGAAGCCTGGTTTACAAGGCGAGTAGCGTAACCACTATACCACGGAGGCTTCTGATATAAAAAAACAAAAGAGAGCATTTTATTCCGACGTCATTGCCTTCACTTCTATTGATGTTTAACGACGAATCCATCCCCTTTTTTGCGCACAACCTGACTGCAGATCGAAGAGCGTTCAGGAATAAGACTCGCAGTTAATTGACATTAAACACACCGCTACAAATATTGACAATTTTCATGGGCATCATCGCAGCACTTTTTTGTCCGCGCCACACCAAGTTTTTGAATCCTTATCGACAACTCCTGGAGAAAGCGATAACTTCTGTTATGGTTTCAAAGTGCTCCACACATGCATGAAATCAAAACAGAATACCAAAGAAACACATCTCTGTTTGCATAGGCTGACAGCAGCATCATTTCACTTACCCCACCCACTATTTTTACATACAAAAAAGCATGACTCAACCTCACTTTGACAGATCCTGTGAATTTACTCCCAAAACACCAGTACTTGGCACCTGTTGAAATGTCATGTACACTCAGTAACATGCAAAGAAATAGACAGAAAAGTATACCATAACCAGTAAACTTTTTCAGGAATCCTCTTTCAAAAAACAGCCACTTTTTAGTGCCAAAGCTACCTTCGTGAATTCAGATATGCCGCTGGACCTTGAACTTGCACAGCATCAAGGCAGCTGGTCTGTTAGTTTCGTATTCCATTTCATAAAAGTTCAGATACTCAGCAAATAAGCCCACATTGGCAAAAAATATCCACATATCACAATTTCTATGAGCAACCATGCCATTCTTGACCCTCCTACTATAATATTTTGAAAAACGTCCACCCTCAAATGCGAAACTGTCCCCTCTCAAATGCGAAACTGTCCCCTGATGCCTTAAAATTGGAAGTTTTCTTTGATTTTCAGCCATTGGTGATCCCACATGGTAATTTGGCTTATTTGTAACAAAAACAAATAAAAAAAGTGTTGACTAAAATACATGTTGTTGCTTTCATAGCCCTTTTGGAATTTCATTAATACTGAAGAGCGGCCAAATGCAATTCGGAGGATTGCGCAATAAGTTCATGATGGATGATGCTTTCTGGAGATGGCATTTAATAATACACAGCAATGTGGTAAATAGGGATGTAAACAATGATGTTTGATGTTAAACATGCAACTCATAGCACTGGCCTTAAATGACTGAATTGGTGGAAATGGGCCGTAAACTTAAGAACCCACCCCCAATCCCCTTTTCATAAAATGACTGGGACTTTGAGATATTTATTATCTTCTCTTTGCTACTGATCAGAGTCTTAAAGTGGACACCCTCTGCAGGAAAGAAAAAGGGAGAGAACAAACCAATTAAGTCAGTTGTGTCATTTCTTATCTGATAACTGTCTTAGGTAGAGATTCTGACAGGCTCTAAAACAATCAAAATCATAAGATTTCTACTGAAGCAGAATTTCGACCAAAACAGAGTCTACAGGTCATGATAAAACAGCAACTTTACATACCAGAAACTGCAAAATAGGATATTTCAGTTCTGAATGTGTTTGAGAAAGGTTCTACTTTGTTTTTGTTACAAAGCACTATTTTCTGAGTCTGGGGCATACTGCAAGGTAAGAACTGAGTCCCACACTAAAAACATCTCCATAAAGAATCAGGGAGGAGTGTAACATTGCACTAGCCTTGTCATTCTCCATAATATAAAATGGAGTCAGCACAAGAAAACTCTTTCTGGCTGCAAGAAACTACACTTACTTGAATAAGAAGAACTTCTTAACTTGCATATGTGCTGTCATCAGCGACTAGCAGCTAGACCTGGTGAGTATTCTGAGGTAACTAGCTACAGACTGGAAAAGAGAAAGGACTCTATCAGAATAATGTGTCCAAAGTACATTCTTGGATACACAGAAGGTCGTACAGTGCTGAAAAGGACACTGTTGTTAATATTAAGAAACTGGAGAGGCTTTTGGGGCATTTGCACAGCACAAATTTGAGATCTGTTAATGAGGCAACCTTTGCATCTATAGTGGTCATGGCACTGTCCATCATTTTTACTGAAGTACCTATTATTTTTTCACAAAATGTGGCTCATGAGACAGGTCATAACATTTACACAGAGATTGTTAGGGCAAAAATGTGCAAACTATCATATTGAGTACCCCTGTGATAAATGGTCTCGTGCAAAATCAATGCGGTGTAATTTCAGACACCCATTGCGATGCCGTAAAAGCTTTTCACCAAAACCGATATCATCTGTGCACCCTTGCCAAGCTTGACAACTGTTTTTGTTTAAAATATCCCTGTTGATGTGTCTTGGAATGCTGTTAACTGCTTTTTTGGTAGATTTTAATGCTTGCAGGAATGCCTGTGCCACTGTGGTGTGGACTAGAGCCAAATTTTTGACTTCAGTAAAATTTTCCCCATTTCCCCAATGGAAAATTCATTCAAAATTGGGAAAAAAGACCAAAAACAAAGCCAAACTAGCTTAAATTATACTCTTTAAGACCATATTTAGGTGTAAAAATGTTCAAATCCTTGAAAAGTAACAATATTTCCATACCCCAGTATGTGAATTAAATGTTTAAGGGCACAGGCTGCAGTCTGGTGTAAGAAAACTGTTTGTCGGCTTTAAATCGGACAATCATACGGTACCTATAGCACATCATTTTCTGCGTAAATATGGATTGCGCGATGCACAAAAACATTGTGGGTACTCATTTGACAAATAATAAGCTTTTCAAATTGCAGTGAATAAGACACCAAAAGTAAACTTGAATTTTTTGCATTTTCCCTTAAGGCATCAGGGGACAGTTAATCGCAGCACTTTTTTTGTCCGCGCCACACCAAGTTTTTGAATCCTTATCGACAACTCCTGGAGAAAGCGATAACTTCTGTTATGGTTTCAAAGTGCTCCACACATACATGAAATCAAAACAGAATACCAAAGAAACACTCCTCTGTTTGCATAGGCTGACAGCAGCATCATTTCACTTACCCCACCCACTATTTTTACATACAAAAAAGCATGACTCAACCTCACTTTGACAGATCCTGTGAATTTTCTCCCAAAACACCAGTACTTGGCACCTGTTGAAATGTCATGTACACTCAGTAACATGCAAAGAAATAGACAGGAAAGTATACCATAACCAGTAAACTTTTTCAGGAATCCTCTTTCAAAAACAGCCACTTTTTAGTGCCAAAGCTACCTTCGTGAATTCAGATATGCCGCTGGACCTTGAACTTGCACAGCATCAAGGCAGCTGGTCTGTTAGTTTCGTATTCCATTTCATAAAAGTTCAGATACTCAGCAAATAAGCCCACATTGGCAAAAAATATCCACATATCACAATTTCTATGAGCAACCATGCCATTCTTGACCCTCCTACTATAATATTTTGAAAAAACGTACCTCAAATGCGAAACTTTCCCCTGATTCCCCTGATGCCATGGCAATCTCGGTCACCGGACACACGAAATCTATCGAAATCACCACAGAAATCATCATGGGTAGCTCAGAAATCACCATTGTATGATTGGATCAGATTAGAATTGTTAACTGGTGACACGGCCTTAGGACCTTCCACCGACCCCGACAGACTTTCGTATGAGTCTTTAAACTGAGGTCCCGTCTCCGTATGACTTCAGCTCACTCACTCGACCGACCCCACCCATAGGGACTTGAAGATAATATGGGCTGCATGATGCTTCCACACAGAGCTGAAACCGACACGCACATGAGTACTGGTAAACCGCCTAGAGGATCAAAGCCTGTCCAGGCAAAGCGGTGCGAGTCGGCCCATCCATGCTTATAAACCCTACTGGTTTCATTGGTCGACAGGGCTTGAGACGTCATTTCATCTCAATATCGGGTAAAAGTCCGACAGAATTGGAAGCAATGCTCCAAATTTACCTTTACAGTGTTGACGGGGACGTTGAACCTCAAATCAAACAAACAAAATCGACCGACAGAACTTGTCCCTAGACCTCACAATTGTTTGTTTGATTTGAGGTTTAACGTTTTGTTTGTTTGATTTGAGGTTTAACGTCACCGTCGGCCCATCCATGCTTATAAACCCTACTGGTTTCATTGGGCGACAGGACTTGCGATGTCATTTCATCGCAATATCGGGTAAATGTCCCACAAAATTGGAAGCAACGTCTCCAAAATGACCTTTACAGTGTTGACGGGGACGTCAAACCTCAAACAAAGAAACAAAATCGACCAACAGAACTAGTCCCTAGACCTCACAAGTTTAACGGGCCTCCGTGGCCTAATGGATAAGAGCGCTGACTCTTAGTCATTAGGTCTCTCACCGCCGTGGGTTCGAGCCTCGCTCGTGTCAGGTGTGAGACGCCAAGTTCTGCAACGGCAGGTCAGGTGGTTTTTCTCCGGGTACTCCGGTTTTCGCCCACCTATGATTAACGATCGGCTCGATATGAGTGAAATAATCTTGAAAGGGCCATAAAACCCAAACCAAAAAAAAAAAAAAAAAAAAGACCTCACAAGTGTTTGTTTGTTAAGAAACAAACAAAATAGACCAACAGAACTAGTCCCTAGACCTCACAATTGTTTGTTTGATTTGAGGTTTAACATCCCCGTCAACACTGTATAGGTCATTTTGGAGAAGTTGCTTCCAATTTTGTGCGACTTTTACCCGACATTGAGATGAAATGACATCTCATCGTCCAATGAAACCAATAGGGTTTATATGCATGGAAGGTCCCACTAGCACCGCTTTGCCTGGGCAGGCTTAAATCCTCTAAGCGGTTTACCAGTACTCGTGTGTTGTCAGACTCAGCTCTGCGTGGAATCATCATGCAGCCCATCTATTTCTTCAAGCCCCGATGGGCGGGGAGCGGGTCTAGAGATGGAGTCATCTGCACCTTCTGCAGACATTTTTTCTCCTATTACTACTACTCGCTCACATTTGAGCATTACGAGCAGGATTCCCTGGGTGGTAACCCCATGGGTTCCATTAACTCCCAAATTTAGGAAGTCCCAGACTTCATACCCTTGAAATCTGGAAGTCCCACTATAAAAATCAGGAAGTCCCAATTTTGAAGCAACGTGTTTGTGGATCACAAAATTGTTTTGATGAAGAAATATATATTATTTAATCTATGAATCTCTTGTTTGCTTTTTCATTCACCTGTATTTATACTTTTAGTTGGATAGATAAACTGACCGGCTCAAAAATGACTTAAATAGTGTTGACTGGGCTCCAAAACAAACAAGCAAAGTTCTGTTTTCAGCCAGTATGAGGAAGTTAAACTACACATAACTGTGACATACATGGGGTAGGTATAATATGCGAAATCAAGTTGATTTCGCGAAATCAGCCCGATTTAGCGAAATCAACTTATAAAATCAACATTTATAAAAACAGGCAAAAAATTGTTATTGCATAATATCTAGAATGTTATTATACATTTATAAGCCAAGTTTCACGAGAAAATTGGACTATTTAGTATGTATTTGATAGGAAATTCTATTCTGCCACTTGATTTCGCTGGCAATCGCATGTGCGAAATCAACTCATTTTAGCAAAATCAATGTATAAAATAAACATTTCCCAAAACTGAATAAAACATATTTGTGCATATTATTAAGAATGTTGTTAATCATTTATGAGGCAAGTTTCATGATGAAATTTGAATGTTTAGTATGTTTTTTGAGAGGAAAATCTATTCTGCCAGTTGATTTCGCTGGAAATCACATGTGCGAAATCGACTCATTTTAGCGAAATCAATGTACAAAATACATATTTCCCAAAACTGAATAAAAATACATATTGTTAAGAAAGTTGATAAACATTTTAGGTCCAAATTTCACGTGAAAATATAAATATTTATTAGGAAAATATATTCTGTCACTTGATTTCGCTGATAAGCACATGTGCTAAATCAACTCCGATCAATGTGTAAAATCATTTGTTTTCCATAACCGATTAAAAATTCTCGTTTTGCCTATTATTAAGAATACTGGTAGTATACATTTATGATCCAAGTTTCATCTGAAACTATTATAATCTGCAATAAAAAACGCATATCAAAATATTGCTAGTTGATCAGTCAAACGAAGTCAAATAGGACTTGGTGAAATCAACAGACATACTCTAATACTTACTATCTGCTTTTTTTCATCCTCATCATCATCGTCGTCGTCCATGTCGTCGTCCTTCTCCTCCTCCCTCTCATCATCGTCATCATAAGCATTATAACCATCATCATTATCATAAGGTAGCTGAATAGTGTGCCAACATCATCATCATCATTATCATAAGGTAATTGAATAGTGTGCCATCATCATAACCACCCACCATCATCATCAACACATAAGGTAATTTAATACTGTGACAAAATCTTTACACTTACCTCTCCTAGACTAAATGAAATTGTTGAGTGGCTTTTTCAGCATTAGTTTTCAGCGATGTCTGTAGCTGCTATTGACAGGCCCCCAATAAGCACAAAATTGAGTAACAGCATTTAATAATTTTATAAGCAGTTTCACATTTTAGACCAAAGGGAACACCTGTCTTAAATCTACACATTGTGTTCTTTGACGTTATCTCACGCGTCGGTGTGTTGTACACCGGTGAGACCCGAAGATCCCCCTTTACCGACGATATGTGAAAGCTGCTGCTTAGATACGTTCGTGTAGCGTTATTTGTAACATATGACGTTGTTGCAGAAGTAGGTTGTTTGACTTTATATGAGATATATCCGTTGTGGTGTGTTGTACACCCGGTAGGACCCGAAGATCCCCCTTACCGACGTTATGTGAAGCATATGACTTTGTTGCAGAAGTATGTTGTTTGACCTAATATGAGATATATCCGTTGTAGTATGTAGTTTGACGTTATCCTTCGCGTCGGTGTGTTGTACACCCGGTAAGACCCGAAAATACCCCTTGCCGACGTTATGTGAAATCTGCCGCTTCTGCGTTAGTGTAGCGTTATTTGTAACATATGACTTTGTTGCAGAAGTATGTTGTTTGACGTTATGTGAGATATATCAGTTGTAGTGTGCTGTTTGACGTTATCTCGCGCGTCGGTGTGTTATCACAAAGTACATTTATGCATTCTGCGGCGTCCGATCTGGGACTGCACTGTTTCCCACGGTACCCCTTTAGGGCTGACAGATTGTATTTTCATCAAAATTTAATTGGAAAATGTCTGAACGTTTAGCAAACAATGGAAGCCCTGATCAGACGCCATGGTACCCCTTTAGGGATTTCTGATACTAAATTGGTTAAATTGCTTATATTTCCATCAAAATTTAATTGAAAAAATGACTCAACTTTTAGCAAACAATGGAGGCCCTGATCAGACGCCGCATTCTGCGGCGTCTGATCTGGGACTGCATTGTTTGCCACGGTACCCCTTTAGGGGTTTCTGATACTAAATTGGTTAAAATGATTGTATTTCCATCAAAATTAAATTGGAAAATGACTGAACTTTTAGCAAACAATGAAGGCCCTGAGTCGCATTCTGCTTCACACAGCAAGTAAAGAGATTAACGAACACTCGCCAAGTAATTAAATCAAACTGCGGTTTACTGACTTTCACACGTTATTACCTGTGATTGTGTGAATAACAAACACACTGTTTATTCACTCCTGTCTATATGTCCATCTATCTAGCCGTCCGACCATTCGTCAGTCAGTCAGTTCGTCCGTCTGTCTGTCCGACGATGCACCCGTCAAATTAGTGCTTATTTAATGCATGTTTTTTTTTTTTTTTTAGAAATGATAATAATAATAATAACAGTTTGATAACGCATCCGTGATAAATAACACGGAAATACAGATTCAATTATATTGAACATTTTGCCACCTTAAAATGAAAATTTTCTGTCGAAAAATTCCGATATTCTTCATATTTGTGCTCTAAACATAGATTGTGGTAACTCCTTCGAACTGGACCAGTGAGGCCGTTCTAACGAGTTACATTCTATGTTTTGAGCAAAAACTAGAAAAATAATTTACAGCCTGTAAGCCCCAGTTTTTCTTTCTGTATACAAATGGGGTTTGAGAGGATCGGCGTGTTTTGGTGATGTATCGCCCGGTCTTTCTAATGATATTTTCCTTTATCTCTTCTTCTTACTTGTTTTGGTGATATAACGCCCGAAACAAAAGCTAGAATTCAACATCAATAATTTCTCTTAAAACGTGGCTCATAAATGTAGAACAACATTCTTAACCTTTTTTTTGTACCAAATGGAATCTTCCTCATGATATATAAGAGGAGTCCATTTCAAAATTTAGGGGTGCCATGCTGTGTTTTCTTCTATTTTTTTTTTTTTTTTTGCAAACAATGTAGGCACGCGTTCTGCGGCGTCTGATCTGGACCTGCACTGTTTGCCAACTACATTATGCATATAAAACGTTTTAGCCAGGTTTGGAAAAAAGATGTGTTATAGATGGATTTCGCTAACATGAGTAGATTTCGCACATGAGACTGCAAGAGAAATCATGTGGCAGAATACTTTTACTCTCAAAAACCTACTAAATATTCAAATTTCATCATGAAACTTGGCTCACAAATGATTAACAACATTCTTAATAATATGCACAAATGTTTTATTCAGTTTTTGGAAATATGCATTTTATACATTGATTTCGCTAAAATGAGTTGATTTCGCACATGCGATTGCCAGAGAAATCAAGTGAGAGAATATTTTCCTCTAAAAAAAACATACTAAATATTCAAATTTCATCATGAAACTTGCCTCATAAATGATTAACAACATTCTTAATAATATGCACAAATGTTTTATTCAGTTTTTGGAAATATGCATTTTATACATTGATTTCGCTAAAATGAGTTGATTTCGCACATGCGATTGCCAGCGAAATTAAGTGGCAGAATAGAATTTCCTATCAAATACATACTAAATATTAAAATTTTGTCATGAAACTTGGCTCATAAATTTATGATAACATTCTGGATAATATGCAATAACAATTTTTTGCCTTTTTTTAAAAAATGTTGATTTTATAAGTTGATTTCGCTAAATCGGGCTGATTTCGCGAAATCAACTTGATTTCGCATATTATACCTACCGTTCATAATGTGCAAAAAGTGGAAAACAATATTCTGAAAATTGTCGAAACCACATGCACATCCTAATACCAGGCCGGCCTCGGTGGCTCAGTCGGATGCGCATCTGACTGGTGATCAGGAGGTCGCGGGTTCGACTCCCGCCGGGGTCGGCAACATTCTTTCGTGGAGATTGATCATGAAATATTTTCTACGGACATTCTCTCCCTTCCGCTGATTCAAGAAGGGCAGTTGTCAGTTTCTGGCGAAAGAATGTGCACTGCACTGGTTAACCGCTTACGTATAAGCTTGCCCAGGAAAGTGTTGATAGGTAAACTGACCGGCTCAAAAATGACCTAAATAGTGTTGACTGGGCCGTTAAACTCCAATACAAATCATACCAGGGAAATGGCAAAAACACACGCAAAGTTTGAAAATAATCGGTATGAAACTGTAGGAGAGGTTGCGATGACAAGACACCCAGTGTAAAATGTTGACGGACAACCGGACGGACCCTTGCACGCCTATGTCTTCCTGCTAAAGCAGGTACGACAATGATCGGTATAAAACTGCAAGAGGAGTTGCGATGACAAGAGGTACCTATCATATATCAATTGTTGGTTAAAAATGACTAAGTTCACAATGTGGAAAAAGTGACAAAAATTGATCGGACGATAAAGTCCAAACCACATGCGCATCCTCATACCATGGCAAAAACACACGCAAAGTTTGAAAATAATCGGTATGAAACTGTAGGAGGAGTTGCGATGACAAGACACCCAGTGTAAAATTTTGACGGAAAGACGGACGGACAACCGGACGGACGGAAACTTGCACGCCAATGTCTTCCTGCTAAAGCAGGTGCGACAAAAAATAAAGAAAAAAATCGCATTACCCATCCCCACATATGCATAGTGGCCCATTTTTGGGTCTTTGCAAACAGTGTAGACCCAGATCAGATTCTACAGAACGCAGCCTCTGATCTGTCCAGACTGTTTGCTAAAGTTGTAGAATTCAAACTGCTTCAGACGAACAGGCTGAAACATGCGCAACTTTGGTTAATTGGAGCGGACTTAGACGAGTCCGCGGTATTTTTTTTTTTTTTTTTTTTTGGTGCTTTTTGGGCTCCTGTTCATCGCTAACAGATCAGTCTGCAGTTCGGACCCTGACGAACCGGCCTGGTCACATTCGTCAGCTTTACGTATTTTCGAGACGCCAAATCGCAGCGACATTTTATAAATTATTTTCTTCATTTCCCATTATAAACACTCCACTAGTGAACACCTGCTTTTTACTCAAGAAAAAAAGTGTATCTATCTTTGAAACTTTTGTCAACTTTGCATCGCTATTTATAATTGTCTTTAAAGTTTAACTGTCTCACTCCCAAACATTAAAATTACGACCCTCTTTAATTTAACAGTAACAAGTTTACAAGATTAAAATTACAATTGTCGTCAATGAGATAATTAGTTTATTCTCAACTGCTAATCCGTTTAAATATATGCAAACACCGAGCAATCACCTCGACACGTTTTTCACACACCGATGACGATCAAAGGCCATGTGCCGCCGCACGTAGTTCTGGCTGTCAATATAATACCACACAAGCGGAAAATGGGACGTCTTTAGTACTCAATAAACACAGAAAGTGGTTTCAGATAAGAGGGTTGAGCAATCTTTTTACAAACCACTAAAAGTGTGCGGGTTAATATGCGCAGGTTGGGACGTCTCGGTAATGATTTCTGGCCGTACAGAGAAATTTTTGGAAGTTCGCCGAACGCCTTTGATGTTTAATTTGGGCGTCCGGAAGCGATTTCAGGACGTAGTATACGCCGTACGTCCGCCTAACGGAAGCCCTGTTAAACCAGTACTTTTTTTTTCAATGAGAGAAGAGGGAAGCTCGTTCCAATCTGAGATTGTACTAGGGATGAAGCTAAATTTGTAGATGTCAGTCCTGGTGCCGATTTTTTGGAGGGCTTATTTCCAAAGTGTTGTCTTTGACGGGGGAACAAGGTCACCCATGGGTATACTGGCGCACCCTTTAGACCTTTATATAAAAGTATCAGCCTACTTTGTTTTCTCTGCTCTTTAAGAGATTCCCACTTTAACTGATCCAAAATTCCAGTCATACTCAGTTTCAAAGAGTAATTCCAAGTTACAAAACGGGCCGCACGTTTTTGGACTTTCTCCAGTTCCTCCTGGAGGGTAACAGTAGGTGGATCTAAGGACGTACTTGCAAAATTAAGGGAATGGACGAACCAGTCCCTTGTATAAAGTAGAAGTAAACAAAGACCAGGAATCGATACAATTAACTTACACCACCCATCAAAGACACCAAGGGGAAAGAAACACAAACATTAAGCGACCAGACCATAATGGAAACCTAAACAAAGGAAGGCCATAAGGACAGTTACTTTCCCACAAAATGGCCATATGGCCATCCAAAATAAAAAGACACAAGTGATACATACAGTAAGTAACAAACAACAACATAAATAAATCGCCATTCTAATGCCATTTCTTTTACGTCTGGTGTGCATGCTGACAGATTCCGTCTCAAGAAGCCAAGGCTCCTATTTGCCTTAGTACAAACATTATTAATATGAGTGTTCCACCTTAAACCATTCGCTATTGTCACACCAAGGTATTTAATGTTTTTTACATTTTCAAGGAGAGTTACTTCCAATTCATAGGTAGCATTGATCTTTTTGATCCGCTTTCTTGTAAGTTGCATCATGTTACATTTACTGGTTGGAACCGCATTCCCCACTTCCTAGTCCAGCTACCCAATCTGTCGATATCATACTGAAGTCTCACTATAAGTAGCAGGGGGTGAATGGACTTTATTTTGACTTCAGAAACCACATTCAACCCATTAAGGCTCCCAGCTTATTTTGACCCAAATATATTCTCTTTTTGGCAACTTAAGCCTCCCAACCCAAACATCAATATTTCCATTTGGCAAATTAAGCCTCCCAACCCTAAAAAAATCCACCCCAACTGGCTGCGACATACCAAGGGCACCCACCGAAAGCCTCGTATAACAATGCGGGCAAAGAACCAGAGACCCAGGGGGCGGCCCACAACCTCGACGGCCCGGGGTTCTAAGACTCTCTGACTTATACGTACGTATATTTACTACGCATATACTTCTTATATTCTACGAATATAACATGGCACTTACCTGTCGCCATTTCGCCCTGTCAGGGCTCATCAGCGTGCCTGCAAGACACGGATTGCTGGGCGCCATCGCCAAGCCGTTGGTGGGAGCAGAGCTCAACCACGGACCGCCACCATTTTTGCGGCCGAAAAATGTGGGAGTTTAGTCACTATCATCCCCTTGCAGAGAGTCCTTTAATCTCCTCACTTCTGCTTTGACAGCCTCATACCCTGTTTCCTGTTCACGCCGCTTGGAAATCAGCGCTGTGACACGTTCCTTGGTCTTCAACATGTTTTGGTACACTTTCTCTTTCCTGTTTTTAGCCCGTGCCAACTCGAGTGGTTTTTTTTTTTTTTTTGATGCGCCACTTTCCAATGCTTCCTCACTAAAAAAAGCGTCAACAT
The DNA here is from genome assembly GCA_963580285.1 of Lucinisca nassula. Classification (NCBI taxonomy): domain Eukaryota; kingdom Metazoa; phylum Mollusca; class Bivalvia; order Lucinida; family Lucinidae; genus Lucinisca; species Lucinisca nassula. The sequence goes on from OY757020.1 coordinate 41,405,074, forward strand.
AACTGCGTTTTTGTGCCATGTTCAGGCTAGAAAATTTTTTTGATATTTTATCCATGTGTGTGTGTGATTAAAACCGATACTTCTATTTTATAGCCCTTATCTGCCTGCTTCTAGAATGTGCGATTATATTTCACCAGATGTAATATGAAATCAATGGGACCTCGTGATATTGGTTAACTCTGCACAAGAAAACGAACCTATCGCTCGCCCATTAAAGAGGCAATATTGTTTTTTATGAGGTAAACAGACAGTTTGTGATACATTTCATTTTCAGTGCTTTGCGATTTAATCATCAGGTATAATCGAAACTGACAAGAAAAACCGAACCTGACAAACTTTATCGGACCTGACAAAAATAATCGTGTTATATGAACAACAATTTATATTTGCGCGACAATAAAATTTTTCACTTTCTCAAGGTCGCTATTCTCTAATAATGTTTTATCGACAGTATAATTGACCCCAAAGCGAGTTTTGTAAATACTTTAGATACTTATACCAGGAAAAAATAACAAGCCATAACCAGCCTGTTGTTCCCATTCGGTCCTAACCTGTCAGTTGTACCCATTTCGTCCTAAAGACACTGATCAGATGTAACCAGCCAGTGATGCCCATTCGGTCCTAACCAGGTTGTACCAGTTTCGTCCTAAATTGGTCTTTGTTGAAAAAAGCTTTGGGAAAATCAAAGGGCTCTTATATGCTAATTCGCAAGAATGAAAAGGACGGCGTGCGATATATGTACTCGCGGGTCGTGACCAGCCTGCGCTCTTTTAAGTTCGCCAGCAAGAAATATTCAAATGCCACTGTGACCAGCTTTGTCAATCTCTTCCAACAGCTTGGTACGGGCAGTCATTAACGCCTCGTCTCTCGCACGTTCAAACTTCTTTTTTATCCTCCGACAAATCAACAGTATGTTTCTGGCGCTGACGAATCTCTCCTTTCATCTGATTGAACTTGTCGATTTCACACAGAATCGGGCGAAATTCTGTTTCAGATATATTATCATCGTTCAGCGCAATAGAAATGCGCTATGCGATTGAGTTCAGCTTTGACTCAGCCAAGATACGAATCTCGTCATGTTTTTGGCTTTTGTTTGAAGCCTCCGGCCAATAAATTTCCCGCCAACACCAAGCAAACCACACACAATCGCCCCAGCTTGAAGGCCAAGGGCTACAGGCACCGTGATGATAGTTGACAAGAGCCCGACGCCAGAAGCAGCGAGCCCTACGCTAGCCGCAGTAAGCGTGGTATCAATCCCATCAACAACATGAGCCCCACGTCTGTATTTCTTGTCGGACCCTGCCCATCGGGGCTTGAAGAAATAGATGGGCTGTATGATGCTTCCACAATTAGATGGGCTGCATGATGCCGACCCGCACACGAGTACTGGTAAACCGCTTAGAGGATCTAAGCCTGCCCAGGCAAAGCGATGCGAGTGTCAGACCGTCTTTGCTTATAAACACTATTGTTTTCATTGGGCGACAGGGTTTGAGATGTCATTTCATCTCAATATCGGGTAAAAGTCCCACAAAATTGAAAGCAACGTCTCGAAATGACCTTTACAGTGTTGACGGGGACGTTAAACCTTAAATCAAACAAATATGTATTTCTTGTACAGTGAGGCTCTGAAGTCTCGTTCTTTTTCGAGACGGAATTTGACCTCGACCACGTGCTGAAGGCGATGTTTGTCTCCAGTATCTAGTGGTGGATAGAGAGTCATCGTACTAATATGATCTAACCTTTCGCTCTAAATGAGTATTACTTATTGGGTGAGCTTATTGGGCGTAAATCTCTGACCTCGGCCACATGCTGAAGTCAGCGATTATCTCCGGTTTCAAGTCCTGGGTAGAGGCCCATCGTGTACTACCCTTCGAGCTGGGTGGGTTTAATAAGACTTCTGGCTAATAAGGACTATAGCTTGGTCTGCTGTGAACGCACTGGTCGTAAATTGCAGCCTTTTGAGAGACACTGGGCCTATAAAAATATTATGTAGGTCTAAATGACGGTATTCAACTTGGTATTCAATGTTTTTATTGCCTTTCCGTTGTTGTCTCTGAGGGGAGCTGTAGGTTGATTGTATCGATTCCTGATCATTGCCTCTACTTCTATTTTGGCGTTGGATTCCTTCAGGAGTGAACTGCACTCGAGGCGTTTCTTGTACTGGTATAAATCCCAACTTCTTTATTAACATTTGCTTGACTCCACTTGAGCTTGAAGCCAGGTAACACATCAACAAAGTCGTCGGGTCTATCTCCGAGAATAAGATCAAGGATGATCGATGATGTTAGCAAGTGTATACCAATGATTCCCGCTGGGGGAATTCGAAGGCTTTTTAGCTCACCAGAGCCGAAGGCTCCGGGGAAGCTTATAGGATAGGCAGTTGTCCGGCGTCGTCGTTGTCGTCGTCGTCTGACGTCAACACTTTCAAACATCTTCTTCTCTGAAGCCACTGGACCGATTCAGCCCAAATTTTATCTGTAGCATCCTTGGGTTGGGGGATTGAAAGTTTGTGTTTTTAGCTCACCTGACCGAAGGTCATGGTGAGCTTTTGTGACAGTAAGATGTCCGGCGTCGTCGTGCGTCGTCCGTCGTCCGTCGTGCGTAAACTTTTTCTTGTGAACACACTAGAGGCCACAGTTTTGGTCCAATTATCATCAAACTTGCTCAGAATGATAATCATGACAATATCTCGGTCAAGTTCGAATTTGGGTCATGTCGGGTAAAAAAGTAGGTCAGTAGGTCAAATCATAGAAAAACCTTGTGAACACTCGAGAGGCCACAATTTTGGTCCAATCATCATCAAACTTGCTCAGAATGATCATTGTGACAATATTTTAGTGAAGTTTGAATATGGATCATGTCGGCTTAAAAAGTAGGTCAGCGGGTCAAATCATAGAAAAACCTTGTGAACACCCTAGAGGCCACAATTTTGGTCCAATCATAATCAAACTTGCTCAGAATGATCATCATGACAATATCTTGGTCAAGTTCGAATATGGGTCATGTCCGGTCAAAAAGTAGGTCAGTAGGTCAAATCATAGAAAAACCTTGTGAACACTCTGAAGGCCACTGTTTTGGTCCAATTATCATGAAACTTGCTCAGAATGACCATTGTGACAATATTTCAGTCCAGTTCGAATATGGGTCATATCGGGTTAAAAAGTAGGTCAGCGGGTCAAATCATATAAAAACCTTGTGAACACCCTAGGGGCCACAATTTTGGTCCAATCATAATCAAACTTGCTCAGAATGATCATCATGACAATATCTCGGTCAAGTTTGAATATGGGTCATGTCCGGTTGAAAAGTAGGTCAGTAGGTCAAATCATAGAAAAACCTTGTGAATACTCAGGAGGCCACAAGTTTGGTTAAATCATTAATCTTGCTCAGAATGGTCATTGTGACAATATCTTGGCTAAGTTTGAATAAAGGTCTTTTCGGGTCAAAAAGTAGGTCAGTAGGTCAAATTAAAGAAAAAACTTGTGAACACTCTAGTTTTACATAGACTTATATAGGGAAAATCTTTAAAAATCCTTTTCTCTGAAACCACAAGGCCTAGGTCTTTTATATTTGGTATGAAGCTTCATCTAAAAGACCCCTAACAAGATTATTCAAATGATAGTGCTGAGGCCAAAAATGTCCCCGCCCCCGGGCCCTTTGGTTTTACATAGGCTTATATAGGGAAAATCTTTAAAAATCTTCTGCTCTGAAGCTGCAAGGCCCAGGACTTTGATATTTGGTATTAAGCTTTATCTAGTGGACCCCTACCAAGATTGTTCAAATTATAGTGCTGGGGCAAAAAATGCCCCCGTTCCGGGGCCCTTTGGTTTTACATGGCCTTATATAGGGAAAATCTTTAAAAATCTTCTTCTCTGAAACCGCAAGGTCCAGGACTTTGATATTTAGAATGAAGCTTCATCCATTGGACCTCTACCAAGATTGTTCAAATTATCGCCCTTGGGCCAAAAATGCCCCCGCTCAGGGGCCCTTTGTTTTTACATAGACTTATATAGGGAAAATCTTTAAAAATCCTTTTCTCTGAAACCACAAGGCCTAGGTCTTTTATTAGCTCACCTGTCACGTAGTGACAAGGTGAGCTTTTGTGATCACTTTTCGTCCGTCGTCCGTCGTCAGTGCGTGCGTGCGTGTGTGCGTGTGTGCGTGTGTGCGTAAACAATTTCTTCAAACGACATCTCCTCCTAAACCACTGATCGGATTTTGACCAAACTTCACAGGAATGATCCTTAGGTGGTCCCCTTTCAAAGTTGTTCAAATGGTTCCGGTCCGTTGCACATCTGGGTCACAGGAGCCAAAAATAGATTTTTTCACCGAAAACTTAAAAAATCTTCTTCTCTGAAACCACAAGGCCCAGGTCTTTGATATTTGGTGTGAAGCTTCACCTAGTGGACCTCTACCAAGATTGTTCAAATTATAGCTCTAGGGCCAAAAATGCCCCCGCCCCGGGGGCCTTTGGTTTTACATAGGCTTATACAGGGAAAATCTTTAAAAATCTTCTTCTCTGAAACCAAAAGGCCCAGATCTTTGATATGTGGTATGAAGCTTCATCTAGTGGACCTCTACCAAGATTGTTCAAATTATGGCCCTTGGGCCAGAAATGCCCCCGCCCCGGGGGCCTTTGGGTTTACATAGGCTTATATAGGGAAAATCTTTAAAAATCTTCTTCTCTGAAACCACACAGCCCAGGTCTTTGATATTTGGTGTGAAGCTTCACCTAGTGGACCTCTACCAAGATTGTTCAAATTATAGCTCTAGGGTCAAAAATGCCCCCGCCCCAGGGGCCTTTGGTTTTACATAGGCTTATACAGGGAAAATCTTTAAAAATCTTCTTCTCTGAAACCAAAAGGCCCAGGTCTTTGATATTTGGTATGAAGCTTCATCAAGAGGACCTCTACCAAGATTGTTCAACTTATGGCCCTTGGGCCAGAAATGCCCCCGCCCCGGGGGCCTTTGGGTTTACATAGGCTTATATAGGGAAAATCTTTAAAAATCTTCTTCTCTGAAACCACAAGGCCCAGGTCTTTGATATGTGGTGTGAAGCTTCACCTAGTGGACCTCTAACAAGATTGTTCAAATTATAGACCTAGGGCCAAAAATGCCCCTCGCCTGGGGGCCTTTGGTTTTACATAGGCTTATACAGGGAAAATCTTTAAAAATCTTCTTCTCTGAAACCCCAAGGCCTAGATCTTTGATATTTGGTGTGAAGCTTCATCTTGTGGACCTCTACGAAGATTGTTCAAACTATAGCCCTAGTGTCAAAAATGGCCCACGCCCTGGGGCCTTTGTGTTTACATAGGCTTATATAGGGAAAATCTTAAAAAATCTTCTTCTCTGAAACCACAAGGCCCAGGTCTTTGATATTTGGTGTGAAGCTTCATCTAGCCGACCTCTATCAAGATTGTTCAAATTATGGCCCCTGGACCTGAATTGCCCCCGCCCCGGGGGCCTTTGGGTTTACATAGACTTATATAGGGAAAATCTTTAAAATTCTTCTTCTCTAAAACCACATGGCCCAGGTCTTTGATATTTGGTGTGAAGCTTCACCTAGTGGATCTCTACCAAGATTGTTCAAATTATAGCCCTAGGGCCAAAAATGCCCCCACCCCTGGGGCCTTTGGTTTAACATAGGCTTATACAGGGAAAATCTTTAAAAATCTTCTTATCTGAAACCACAAGGCCCAGGTCTTTGATATTTGGTGTGAAGCTTCATCTAGTGGACCTCTACCAAGATTGTTCAAATTATAGCCCTGGGGCTAAAAATGTCCCCGCCCCGGGCGCCTTTGGTTTTAAATAGGCTTATACAGGGAACATCTTTAAAAATCTTCTTCTCTGAAACCGCAAGGCTCTGAATTTAATATTTGGTGTGAAGCTTCATCTAGTGGACCTCTACCAAGATTGTTCAAATTATAGCCCTGGGGCCAAAAATGCCCCCATCCCCGGGGCCCTTTGGTTTTTTATAGGCTTATTTTGGGAAAATATTTAAAAAACTTCTTCTCTGAAACCACAAGGCTCAGGTCTTTGATATTTGGTATGAAGCTTCAACTAGTTATAGCCCTTAGGCTAAGAATGTTCTAGAGACACTTATTCTCAGGTGAGCGATTCAGGGCCCTCTGGGCCCTCTTGTATTTGGTATGAAGCTTCATCTAAAAGACCCCTAACAAGATTATTCAAATGATAGTGCTGAGGCCAAAAATGTCCCCACCCCCGGGCCCTTTGGTTTTACATAGGCTTATATAGGGAAAATCTTTAAAAATCTTCTGCTCTGAAACTGCAAGGCCCAGGACTTTGATATTTGGTATTAAGCTTTATCTAGTGGACCCCTACCAAGATTGTTCAAATTATAGTGCTGGGGCAAAAAAAGCCTCCACCTGGGGCCCTTTGGTTTTACATAGGCTTATATAGGGAAAATCTTTAAAAATCTTCTTCTCTGAAACCGCAAGGCCCAGGACTTTGATATTTTGTATGAAGCTTCATCTAGTGGACCCCTACCAAGATTGTTCAAATTATAGCCCTTGGGCCAAAAATCCCCCTGCTCAGGGGCCCTTTGGTTTTACATAGACTTATATAGGGAAAATCTTTAAAAATCTTCTTCTCTGAAACCGCAAGGTCCAGGACTTTGATATTTAGAATGAAGCTTCATCCAATGGACCTCTACCAAGATTGTTCAAACTATCGCCCTTGGGCCAAAAATGCCCCCGCTCAGGGGCCCTTTGTTTTTACATAGACTTATATAGGGAAAATCTTTAAAAATCCTTTTCTCTGAAACCACAAGGCCTAGGTCTTTTATATTTGGTATGAAGCTTCATCTAAAAGACCCCTAACAAGATTATTCAAATGATAGTGCTGAGGCCAAAAATGTCCCCGCCGCCGGGCCCTTTGGTTTTACATAGGCTTATATAGGGAAAATCTTTAAAAATCTTCTGCTCTGAAACTGCAAGGCCCAGGACTTTGATATTTGGAATTAAGCTTTATCTAGTGGACCCCTACCAAGATTGTTCAAATTATAGTGCTGGGGCAAAAAAAGCCTCCGACTGGGACCCTTTGGTTTTACATGGCCTTATATAGGGAAAATCTTTAAAAATCTTCTTCTCTGAAACCGCAAGGCCCAGGACTTTGATATTTTGTATGAAGCTTCATCTAGTGGACCCCTACCAAGATTGTTCAAATTATAGCCCTTGGGCCAAAAATGCCCCCGCTCAGGGGCCCTTTGGTTTTACATAGACTTATATAGGGAAAATCTTTAAAAATCTTCTTCTCTGAAACCACAAGGCCTAGGTCTTTTATATTTGGTATGAAGCTTCTTCTAAAGGACCCCTACCAAGATGATTCAAATTATAGTGCTGGGGCCAAAAGTGGCCCCGTCCCGGGGCCCTTTGGTTTTACATAGACTTATATAGGGATAATCTTTAAAAATCTTCTCTGAAACCACAAGGCCCAGGACTTTGAAATTTGGTATGAAGTTGCATCTAATGGACCTCTACCAAGATTGTTAAAATTATAGCCCTGGGGCCAAAAATGCCCCCACTCTGGGGCCCTATGGTTTTACATAGACTTACATGGGGAAAATCTTCAAAAATCTTCTTCTCTGAAACCACAAGGCCTGGGTCTTTGATATTTGGTATGAAGCTGCATCTAGTGGACCTCTATCAAAATTATTCAAATTATAGCCCTGGTACCAAAAATGTCCCCGCTCCGGGGCCCTTTGGTTTTGCATAGACTTATATAGGGAAATCTTTAAAAATCTTCTCTGAAACTGCAAGGCCAAGGCCTTTGATATTTAGTATGGAGCTTTATCTAGTGGACCTCTACCAAGATTGTTCAAATTATAGCCCTGGGGCCACAAATGCCCCCACCCCGGGCCGGGGCCCTTTGTTTTTACATAGATTTATATAGCCCTGGGGCCATTTGGTTTTGCATAGGCTTATGTAGGGAATATCTTTAAAAAAAATCTTCTTCTCTGAAACTGCAAGGCCCAGGTCTTTGAAATTTGATGTGTAGCTTTATCTAGTGGACCTTTGCCAAGATTGTTCTAATTATAGCCTTTGTTGATGTTTGGTATGAAGCTTCACCTTTAAGACCTCCCTCAACATTATGCACATTAAAACCCTGGGGCCAATAATGGCCCTCTCTGGGGCCCACTTGTTACACTATGGATCAGGTGAGCGATCCAGGGCCATCATGGCCCTCTTGTTTTATGAAATTCGGCTCATTAGTTTGGTTGCTATTGCAACTTAGAGTTTCCATAGACTTATAATGGGGAAAATTGAAAAATGGCATTTACTGCCAAGCCACTGCAGATATTTTGACAAAACTTTCATAGAAATATTCCTTAGGCAATCTACTATCTGCCATATGATTTTAGGCCTACTGCTCATTTGTATTGGTTGCCATGGAAACCAAAATGAAAAAATAGAAAAAAAAATACTTAAAAAATCATCTCCTCAGAAACCGTATGCTCTATGAGGCTGAAAGTTTATGGAAATATTCACCATATTTGCCTTATCAGGTTTTGTGTTTTTTATGAAATTCGGCTCTTTAGTTTGGTTACTATGGCAACTTAGATTTTCCATAGACTTATAATGGGGAAAATTGAAAAATGGCATTAACTACAATGCCTTTGCAGATATTTTGACAATACTTCCATAGAAATGTTCCTTTAGTAAACTTCTCTCAGCCATATGCTTTTATGTCAACCTGGGGGTCCAGTAGGTTGTGCCGGGGCCATGTCCCGCCCCCAGTCCTTCATAAAATGACTTATATCTCAGAAACCTTACAGATCCCCACCCCTAAACCATATATATTCTTGTTCCTATTGATAAGACGCATTCAGTGACACCAACCATGAGGTCCTCCGGGATATGCCGAGGCCATGCCCCACCCCCTCCACTTCATAAAAGGCCCAATATCTCGGAAACCATTCAGATCCCCACCCCTGAACCCTATATACTCTTGTTCCTTATGATAAGACGCATTCAGTGACATCAAACTGGGGGTCCCCCGGGATGCGCCGGGGCCATGTCCCGCCCATCCATTTCATAAAAGGCCCAATATCTCGGAAACCTTACAGATCCCCGCCCCTAAACCATATATATTCTTGCTCCTTATGATAAGACGCATTCATTGACCCCAAATTGGGGGTCTTCCGGGGTGCGCCGGAGCCATGCCCCACCCCTTCACTTCACAAAAGGCCATATATCTCAGAAACTGTTCAGATCCCCACCCCTAAACCATATGGATCATTCCACGGTACTGGTGAGTAAAATTGTGACACGAGGGTCATTTTTTAAACGCAGGTAATATGGATTGAAACTACTTTTACAAGTTGACTTCATGTCTGAGCTTTCTTATTTTTAGATGGAGAAGATAGTATTTTGAAGTACAGAAAAAAAAAAATCTCACTTTTTCCATTGTGGGCAGAAAATGACGCTCGTCACGTGGTGTCCAATTGTGCACAAATTTGTGCAATTTTATCTGATTTTATTCACTAAATTGTTTGTTTTTCATTAGTATTCACGTGTGAGAGTCTTTTCAATTTGAAAGAAGGCTTATTTTTTCAAAACTTTTATTGTTTGAAGTAAAAACAGTCATGGGACATTTTGTCTTTCAAATCCTACTAATTATGTTCAATTCCTAACGTTACTTGTATAAAAAAGATCATCGGCATTGATTTAAATATTGCATAAAGCTATAGTTTAAATAACTATAGAAATAGGATTATGATTAACATGAAAATCGCAAAATTTTAAGACGTTTTTTATAGAACAAGATGCTCGTTTCAGAGGACACCAAAATACTCTCACGGGCCTCCGTGGCCTAGTGGATAAGAGCGCTGACTCTTAGTCATTAGGTCTCTCACCGCCGTAGGTTCGAGCCTCGCTCGGGCCACGTGTGAGACGCCAAGTTCTGCAACGGAAGGTCAGGTGGTTTTTCTCCGGGTACTCCGGTTTTCGCCCACCTCTGATTAACGATCGGCTCGATATGAGTGAAATAATCTTGAAAGGGCCGTAAAACCCAAAACCAAAAAAAAAAAAAAAAAAAAAATACTCTCGTCACATGGTGTCCCTACAGAAAGCATAATTTAATTGGAAAAATGAAACAAATCTCATTTTAAAATACAATTAAGTATCGATTTTGTATTATATATATTAATATTTTAACTTTCAATGGTAATTTTGAGACCATGCGCCTTCCAGATGGTTCATCTATTTTTACAGCTGAAGCCAAAGCAATAGACCTAGCTTTAGATTTTATCAGTTCTTCAATAATTCAAAAAGCAATTATATTTTCTGATTCACTTTCTGTGCTTAAGGCTTTAGACCATTCATCATCTAAAAATCCTCAAATTCAAAAATTGATCGAAAAACATCATGAAATTTCTAAAACACACCAAATCTTGTTTTGTTGGCTTCCGAGCCATATTGGCATTGTCGGCAATGAATATGCTGACAAGAAAGCAAAGGAATCGCTCAATCTTGATCCATCTGTTTTTAAAATTCCCTTTAATAATTTTAAACCATTTATCAACAGATACATCTTGTCGGATTGGCAAGGCGAATGGGACCGTGCAATAAATAACAAACTCCATGCCATTAAACCTGTCGTTAGTACAAAATGCTCTCCTCCACAGTTTTCCAGGAAAGAGGATGTAGTATTAACACGACTGCGCATTGGCCATACTAGAGTTACTCATTCTTTTATTTTTAATGGTGATGATCAGCCTTCTTGTGTAGGTTGTGATCAGCCATTCACTGTGAAACATATCTTAATTGACTGTGTTGACTTTTCAACCTCACGCATTTTATATTTCAAAGCTGACACTTGCCAACAACTGTTTCGAGATGTACCTGTTGATAATATTATTTTATTCTTAAAAGAAATTGGACTTTTTCATAAGATTTAACTGTTTCAGATTTTTATACATTATCATTCTGACTTTTTACTTTTAATATCATCATAATTATTCATGCCGTTTAACCATTAACCGTTTGACGCTTATGACCCACAAAGAGGGTTGACGCGTCGTTAAACACGAAATCATCATCATCATGGTAATTTTGAGTTATTTGGCATCATCATTTCACTAAAGGCGGACACCATGTGACGATCACATTGCACTGCAAACCCGACTGGAAAGCCATAGTCTTGGATACTATCAATCATAGAGGCTGTTTTATTGCTATTTATGACTGTTAACCAACGGAAAGTTCATAGCATGCTCTCCAAAATAAATGTGCACCACACAATGCGAGTTTTCTAGTAAATTTTGTGAACATCTCTCAGTATGTGCCTTTAACCCATTAACTACCCTCTGTTGTATGCTATGGTGCTTGTAACATATCAGCATGGTAGGCGGATGATGTGGATTTAGTGTAAGCATGCATATTTTTTTTTTGCTTTTAGTAGCTAGTAACTTTATATGTTTGCTTATAACCTCATCCTTGCACTTTTCGTATTGGGTTGGGAAGTTTTCAGCAGTGTTTTAATATTATATCATATAATTCACAGGCGTATTAATTGATGTGAAATTATGTGATTAATAACACTGTTACTAGTTCTGAAAACATTCCCCCAGTCAAATAAGTGACTGGTTAGCCAGGAAACCACAGTGCAAGTGGACCTGGGGGCTCACCATAGCAATTATCTTCATTTTGGATATTTTTTCTATAGCAACTTCTTATCCTTAACACCCCCAGGTATTAGACTTCCTGCCTTGCCGTGGCCCTGGGGGCTCAATTCCCACTGGGCACATTGCCGCTGTGGTCTTTGTGCCCACTGGGAAGAGCTAAAGGAAGTACCGCCCGTTTGCCGTGGGTGGCGTCCTGTAAGCCGGAAGAAGGGATCCTGGAGGTTGAGGGTTACCTGAGGTGGCGGTGCTTCAGGTACCCAACACGCCTCTTTGGCCTGGCTTTTCGGTGTAGACGGGTGGCCGTGCGGTCCGGCACGGTCAATCGGCTGGTCGCGCCGAGCCCTAGAGATACCGCTTTGCTTTCTCTTCAACTCTTTTTGTATCTTTCCTGATACCAACCATATGCCCATTTACCTTACCCTTTTCTGTCTTTTTATCTCTAGAAGGCGGTGGCTAAACGGATCAATCGTGTAGGCATTTTGTTTATGCGAGTGTATCTCACGTGTATCTCTAACACCTGCGAGTTGGATAACCACTCCATTATGGTGTTCCCTTGTAGGGCTCCACGGAGGGCGGAGAACACTTGGGACGAAACTAGAATTTTTTCCTTATGCCTCATGGAAAAAAAACATAACCGCAACGCAGCTAAACGCAAAAAAGACGAGGATTCATCCGAAACGGATGAACCCAGTCAGAAGTCAAGTCAGCAGTCAAGTCAGCAAGTTGAAACTCCAAAGCTCAACACTTTTCCACGCTTCTTGGTGATGACATCACGTGATGATACACGTACGGTGTCAGATTTATCACCCTTTGTTATCGAAAAGAGTTTAGTGTCCATTGCCGGACATCCAAAAAGTATAAAAAAAACTGAAGTCAGGTGATCTCCTCTTGGAAGACGAGAGAGAGCAGCAGGTCAAAAACCTGCTTGGTACCACAAAGCTCTTTGATCTCAACGTCAAAGTATCGTTGCACAAAACACTCAATTCATGTAAAGGTGTCATCCGCAGGCCAGAGCTACGTCCGTGCAACGATGCCGAGATTGTTGAGAATTTAAGAGATGAAGGCGTCATTGGTGTACGTAACATCCAAGTTCGTAGAAGTGGTGTATTAAAGCCAACAAGTACCTACGTGTTGACGTTTAATACACCAGTTCTGCCCAAGAAAATAAAAGTTGCATATCTATCTGTTAACGTAGAGGTGTATATACCAAACCCTCTCAGATGTTATCATTGTCAGGTTTTTGGTCACCACGAAAGCAGATGTCAGAAGAAACAACTCTGTCCAAACTGTGGTGAGGAAAAACATGTCGATAACCATCAAAACTGCAAAAATGAACCCAAATGCGTCAATTGTGGTGGCAAGCATGCTGTTTTCTCTCGAGATTGTCCGGCATGGAAAAAAGAAAAAGAAATACTCACTGTCAAATACCAAAGGGGGATAACATTCCCAGAAGCGCGGAAAATTGTTGATGAGCGATACACAACACCAACCACCAGTTACGCCAGCATCACAAAGGGTGCTGGTGTAAAAGTTTCCAGCTCCGAAACACAGACTGCTGAATCATACATATAGTCAGGGATTTGAAATTCGTAGCATCCGTATTTAAGGAGTTTAATGCACCTTATTTTCTCACACTTAACTATGATATGAATTTATTGAGAGGTCTCTCAGCATCTTGAAAATGGAGTTAGAAAATAAAAAAAGTGGGGAAAAAGACATAAAAAGGGGAGATAAATGTACCTACCCTCTTTTCTCATTTGAACATCCAAACAAATCCAAACGACTTCTACTCTGAAACTACAAGGCCAATTGGAACCAAATTACATGTGAAGCCGCCATGGGGTGGAAGAACAAACATATATTCTGAATATCTGGGTCACGTGACCAAAATGTCCACCATGCCCATATATGGTAAAAGCCTTTGAAATCGCCCGTTCTCAGGAACCAATAGACCGATGACCTTGAAACTTGATATACAATATTGGGGTCCCGGTCCCTTTCACATTTCTTCAAATGATAACATTTGGTTGACCTTGACCTTTCTTACGTCAAGGTCACATGCGGTTACTTAGGGCTTTGTATGGCAAAGACAGGATTTTCTGGTTCTGTTGCAGCTAATGACACCAGAGTTGATATTTGCAACCAGCTAAATGATCCTGGGGCAATAAGATTACATATTACTATTTTTCCAAAACTACTAAGCTAACCGATACCAAATTTCATATAGAAGCCTCCGTGGTGTAGTGGTTACGCTACTCGCCTTGTAAACCAGGCATCACAGGATCGATCCCGGGCTTCTCCAGACTTTCGGATGAGTCTTTAAACCGAGGTCCCGTCTCCGTATGACCTTAGCTGTTGGTGGGACGTAAAACTCAAACTCACTCACTCACCAAATTTCATATACTGCATCAGTGTGGTCGAGAAATCAAAGTTTGTTTGAGGGATCTGTGTGATTGTCACACCAATATATGGCCAAAAGTGATTTTGAATTCTGCATCTCAGGAAATACAAGACCTTGGTATGCAACATTTTGGACTTTAGACCTGCTGAGATTGTTCAAAGCTGACCATAATGTATGCGGCGGCAACAAAAACAATGGTTGATCTAAAAATAATTTGGCAGCAATGGTCCTTCGATTGGCCTCTACTAAACCATCATGGTCGATTAAAATAAATGGCCACCAAAGGTGGGATAATTTATGCCCACTTGAGCTCTGGTGAGCGTAGTTTCCCATGGGCTGCTTATTTAAAACTTTATGTTCAGGATAGTTATTAAAAGTCGCGTAAGCTTGATGGCAAGCGTAAACCTTATTTAATTGGCGTTGTCATGATACAGCAGCCACAGTTTTCTGCTTTACTGATTGCGCTTGTTTGGTTATCTTTATTGCTTATCTGCATTTTTCAGCCTTCATAAACCATTTACTCGATAAACAGTGGTAGTTTGGCATGAAGCTACCATGACGGCAATACCTTTGAAAGACGACAACGTTCAGTGAATTTAACACGCGACCCTATTTCGGTCTTTTTTCAAACGGTCCAGTATTTCATAATTGATGGAAAGACGTATGTTTTAATCAGTTTACGCCTTTGAACAATCCAGCCTCCTTTTGACTGAAGGTCTGCGAAATTTGTCTGCAAACAAAAAAGAAACATTATATAGTATTTGCATGGTAGAACGACGATTTTTTCATAAATGTTTTATAGGTTTGTTTTGGTTTTTACCATTAATTTGCTGCAGAAAAAGATACTCTACTTAATTTAAATATCAGCATCTAATTCTCCAACTGCGGATTTGATATACTTCAGCTTATTTGCTGATTGAATGACTCTGGTTTTGGTTGATCTTTTGGCAAACATGCGCAAATTGTGGTGACCACGTTGCATGAAGATACAGAAAAGGTCAGTTGAGAGTCTGTGTTGAACTCGATGTTCCCACCCTTCTTGACAAAAGTGTAGAAGAAGAAGCTTGATTTACATAGGAATCGTTACATTTATTAAGCGAAACATCGTCCCTGTTCAAAATATCTGACCTTTAAGGTGTCAACCTCAAGTTAGATAAACTTTCATTCAGTTCCTTTCATAAGTACGAATGCATTTCCGCCAGAACGCCTGAAGGTAGGTGCCTGATGCTCTGTCTCTGGTATGGCTAACCGGAGCCTAACTATGGGTTCCTTGGCTGCAGCATTCTAACTATTCCTTGCTGTTGAGTCCTTGTCGTTGTCTCCTTATTCGTTTGATTTTATGTTCGCGGAGATGAGCTAGAAATCCATCATGCAGACTGAACAACTAATGGGTTTAACCAAGACAACGAAGGGTGAAGATTGAGGCCACCTTAAATCAATTAAAGTGGCCACCCCAAACCCCAACATCCGTAAAACTTCTTACTGACCCCATTCCAAGGCGGTCCTTCTGTTGTGGTTTCTTATTTTTATAGCTGGTCTTTAAGATGTATGTATTGCTAATGCTTTTTTGTATTTTGGATAGCTGTTTTGCCATGTGGGGAGATAACTGTCCTGACTTTCCATTCGTGACGTTTTCATTTTGGTGTTTTGAATGGGAAGCGCGAGGTACTTTGTATAGGTTCCTGATCATTGCCTACACTCTGTTTGTCAAATCATGATAGAAGGCCCTTTTGGCAAATCTGTATGGAATAATTTGGGTGGTTGGGTGAGGCAAAGGTGATGCCTTTACCTTGCGTCAATAGGGCGTCCAACTGATATTGGCTTACAGCTGGACAAGGCCTGCTTTTCTTGCAGCAGGTAATGGTAGAGGGGAAATACTGTTATTTCTTCTGTTTCTGCACTTATATTTATTTTCTTTTTTTCTCTTCTGTCCCTCACTTTCATCTGCTCTACTATCACTTTTATCGCTTTTCTCTGGGAGAGGACACAAAATGACTTACAAGGGTGGATGTGCCTTTAAACCCAAAACAATCAATATATGGGACAAATATCAGTAAAAGGAAGTAGTAAAAAGTAGATGAAGAACAGATTAATCAGTGCATCACGTGAACAAGTCCGTGTAATGAAGACCCCTAAACCCAACTTTATAGAGAAAACTAGGGTAAACATTATTTTTCTTATTTCTGTTCCAAGACATAGGTTGTGGGCACTCGTTAAAACCGCCTAAGGCGGTAATAACGAGCACCCTCAACCTATGTTTTGAACTTTTATAAAAACATCTCAAGGATTTTCATCAGAAAAGTAGCCATGTTGGAGATGTGAAAAATGCATTATGTCGCACGGGTGAGTTATCGTAATGTGTGACAAGAGACACAGGATAATTAAGAGCTAATGGTGAAAAAAGGGACATGGTTATCGAAGGCAATGAAAAGGTAGAAAGTAAGATGCACGTTTACAGGTTATACAACTACTCTTCGAAAAGGGAAGAAGGAAGAATGTTTAAGGGATGGCTTTACATTACATTAAAGCTCGGGTACTATTTATTTTTAATCGGGCGACTTACCAGAAAATAAGGTACCCAGTAAGATTTCAATAGAGACCAATATTTACGTGTTTAAAATATAATAATATCGATGTTAGTTTGGGAGCCTTCAGCACAAACTGGAACCTTTGGATAATGAAGCTTGAAATATACAATGTATCAATTAAATGTTGATAGATTCAAGTCACCAGTTTAGAATATCACTTGATAGTTCATCGCTGACAAATATGCTTGGTGATGCATATTGAATTCCCTCCACTAAATAAGAACCAGAAGGAAATGGTCATTGGTAATTTTTCAAAACTATATCTGTTGGCCCATGTTATGATACATCTGTGACCAGTCAGTAAAATAATTTATTTTATGTATGTTTTAATATGGATTTTTATCACGATCTCTGACTCAGCAGGAAAAAGCAGCAAAAGGGTCCCTAGGTATCTGAGTCCCTTGTTCATTCCCAGATTGACACAGAGTCATCAAGTTTCACATGCATGTGCAAAAATAACCGTCCTGCGTACTGACGAAAAAGAAATTCTTTCAAAACATACTAAACATCCTTTAGCGCAAAAATAGTGTAAAATTTACCAAATTTCTGGGGGTAAAATTTCAGTGGTCAAAATTTATGGTAACACCGGATGTAGTTACGTCATATCATGAATTTTGGTATCTTCGAGTATTGACAAATACTTTGGCTGATGCAATAAATCAACATTCAGTTGTTAGCGCAAGCTACACATAACTAAACTTAATCAAACTATACCATTCGCATGGGGGTGGGTGTAAACACATAGAATTTTCAACCCCTTTTCCCCATCAGATTTGCTTAATAATTACATGTCATATAGATTAGGCTTCTATCTCAATGAAACAGCACAAACAAAGCGTGAGAATTTTGGGTGCATTAAATTTTTCGAAATCTGGTCTCAAATCCCGGACTAATAGCTGAACTGAAAAAATCTGGTGCGTGGAGTAAATCCACTCCAGCACCACAAAGTTCAACCAGTTTATCAAATGGCGCAATCCAGGTTGCTTCGGATCGGTCGACAGCGACCGTACCGAAGCCAGCGCCGCATGCAAAAGAGAAACTCGACTTAGGTCGAACTAATAAGAGATCAGAAGATCCGAAGAAACAACACTTGTCTCAAAAACAAACAGACAGACAACGTAAAATGGAAAGAGACAATATAAAATTCCAGAACAGATTCGGATCTTTGAGTGACAGTGATATGGAGTTTGAAATTCCATCATCACCAAGCGGCAATAATAGATCGAGGTCAGCAACACCACGAGCTGGTGGTAGCAGATCTATATCACCAATTGCAGCTCCAATATAGTTTCTAGTCTTAATCTCTTCATAAAATGGATTTAAAACACAAAATAATACAATGGAATTGTCGAGGTCTTAAATCAAATTATAATGAACTCTTATTACTTATTTCGTTATTAAACCCATCGGTTTTTTGTTTGCAAGAAACCTTTTTAAAAACTGATGACAACATTGATGTCAGGGGTTTCAATACATACAACTATATCTATTCTGATGGTAACAAACCATCTGGTGGCAGTTCAATTCTTGTTAAATCATGTTTACCACAAAGAGAGATCAAATTAAAAACAGACCTACAAGCTGTAACAGTATCGGTTTCTCTGGATAAAGAAACTACAATATGCTCTTTATATATTCCACCCTCATTTTCTTTAAAGCCCGAACATCTTGACTCATTGCTGAGTCAGCTTCCATCCCCATATCTTTTAGTTGGCGACTTCAATGGTCACAATATTCTATGGGGCTGTAAAGATATCAATAACAGAGGAGCACTTGTTGAAGATTTTATTGCAAAGAGCGATCTTTGCTTGATGAATGATAAATCTTATACTTACCTTCACCAAGCGACAGGTCATTTGTCTTCTTTAGATCTCTCTTTGTGTCACCCATCTCTCTTCTTGGACTATGACTGGTCTGTTCATGATGATCAGTGCGGAAGTGATCACTTCCCTGTTATAATTGAGAGCGTAAACGTACCAGATGAGGACTGTAACCAGAAATGGAAAATGAATAAAGCCGACTGGGAATTATTCCATAATTTATGTGAAGAAGAGTTATCAATTGATCATTTTAATGAATCATCCGACATTGTTTCTGATTTCACAGATACACTTATTAACATATCAGAACAATGCATTCCAAAGACCTCCACAAATACTAAGAAAAGCAAGCCTTGGTTTAATAATGACTGTAAAGAAGCTATTAAAAAGCGTAAACAGGCTCTAAATAAGTTCTGCAAAAATCCCACTTCAGAAAAGCTCAACGACGTAAAAGTTTTTAGAGCTAAAGCTCGGCGAACAATCCGAGCTTCCAAACGAAAGTCATGGAGAGAATATGTCTCCAAATTGAACTATAAAACCCCCATTAAAAAGGTTTGGGATATGGTACGAAAAATTTCAGGAAAAACAAAGTCTTCTAGTTTTACACATTTAAATACTGAATTTGACACAATAGCTTCAACAAAAAAAGATATTTCAGATACTCTTGGGCATACATTCTTGAGAAATTCATCATCGCGTAATTATTCTTACACTTTTAGAAATTTCAAAAAGGACCAAGAGAAAAGAAATCTAAACTTTAAATCACTTAATCACGAAGAATACAACAAACCTTTTAACTTATCCGAACTCGTTGAAGCCATTGAAAAATCACATGATACGGCAACCGGCCCCGATAAAATTCATTATCAGATGCTTAAGCATCTCTTACAACACTTTTAGATATCTTTAATAATATTTGGGAAACGGGGGTATGTCCTGAGAGCTGGCGTGTAGCTACAGTTGTACCAATTCCGAAACCAGGGAAAGATCATGCAGAACCTACAAATTATCGTCCGATAGCTTTGACAAGTTGTTTGTGTAAAACATTGGAGAGAATCATAAACAAGAGATTAGTCTGGTACTTAGAGTCCAACAACCTCATTTCAGAATATCAATCGGGCTTTCGTTCGGAACTTAGTACCAATGACAATTTAATAAGACTAGAAACATTTATACGAGATGCTTTTATTAACAAAGAACACGTAGTAGCTGTCTTTTTCGACTTGGAGAAAGCATATGATACAACATGGCGTTATGGAATACTGAAAGATCTACATAACATTGGCTTAAGAGGAAAACTTCCCAGTTTTATTGAAAGCTTTTTAGGGGAGCGCATGTTTCAGGTGCGTGTGGGGTCTACCCTGTCAGATTTCTATGATCAAGAACAGGGTGTCCCACAGGGTAGTATTCTTTCAACTACGTTATTTAACATCAAAATAAACAATATTGTACAATGTTTGGACGACAAAACTGATTGTTCATTGTATGTTGATGATTTTTGTATATGTTACCGTTCAAAAAATATGAAAACAATTGAACGAAAGTTACAACAAAATTTAAAAAGAATAGAAGAATGGACTGATAAAAATGGTTTCAAGTTCTCCAAGTCGAAAACGCAGTGTGTTCATTTTTGTAAACTACGGAAGAAACACGAACATCCTTCCCTGTTTTTATACGGATCACAAATTCCTGTTGTTGAAGAAGCCAAATTTCTTGGGGTCATATTTGATCAAAAGTTATCTTTTATTCCCCATATTAAATATCTTAAAGCGAAATGCTTAAAAGCTTTGAATCTTTTGAAAGTTTTAGCTCATACAAGTTGGGGAGCAGATCGGTATACTTTATTACATCTTTACCGGTCTTTAATAAGATCTAAATTAGATTATGGGTCTGTTGTTTATGGTTCTGCCAGAAAGTCCTATTTAAAATCCTTGGATACTATCCATCACCAAGGCCTTCGTCTGGCCATGGGAGCCTTCCGTACTTCTCCCGTATTAAGCCTTTATGTAGAAGCAGGTGAACCATCTTTAACCTCGGGCAGAGAGAAACTTTCTCTTCAGTATGCTATTAGACTTGATGCAAATCCATCTAACCCGGCATCCAAAATTTCATTTCGACCTCAATTTGTAGATAGGTATGAAACTAAACCCACAGCAATTAAACCTTTTGGATTACGTATTTTACCACTGCTGGAAAATTCAGGTATCGACCTTAAAAATATTCAAAAACATGAAACCGCCGAAGTTCCATCTTGGTGTATTAAACAACCTTCTATTCTGTTCGACTTACATGATGGCAAAAAATCCGAATCAAATCCGATACTTCTCAAACAAAACTTTCAGGTACTGCAATCACGTTACGATGATTACCAGCAAGTCTATACTGATGGTTCCAAAGAAGGAGATAAAGTTGGTTGTGCGTATGTTTCTAAAGATACGCACAAAACCATGCGCCTTCCAGATGGTTCATCTATTTTTACAGCTGAAGCCAAAGCAATAGACCTAGCTTTAGATTTTATCAGTTCTTCAACAATTCAAAAAGCAATTATATTTTCTGATTCACTTTCTGTGCTTAAGGCTTTAGACCATTCATCATCTAAAAATCCTCAAATTCAAAAATTGATCGAAAAACATCATGAAATTTCTAAAACACACCAAATCTTGTTTTGTTGGCTTCCGAGCCATATTGGCATTGTCGGCAATGAATATGCTGACAAGAAAGCAAAGGAATCGCTCAATCTTGATCCATCTGTTTTTAAAATTCCTTTTAATAATTTTAAACCATTTATCAATAGATACATCTTGTCGGAATGGCAAGGTGAATGGGACCGTGCAATAAATAACAAACTCCATGCCATTAAACCTGTCGTTAGTACAAAATGCTCTCCTCCACAGTTTTCCAGAAAAGAGGACGTAGTATTAACACGACTGCGCATCGGCCATACTAGAGTTACTCATTCTTATATTATTAATGGTGATGATCAGCCTTCTTGTGTAGGTTGTGATCAGCCATTCACTGTGAAACATATCTTAATTGACTGTGTTGACTTTTCACCCTCACGTATTTTATATTTCAAAGCTGACACTTTGCAACAACTGTTTCGAGATGTACCTGTTGATAACATTATTTTATTCTTAAAAGAAATTGGTCTTTTTCATAAGATTTAACTGTTTCAGATTTTTATACATTATCATTCTGACTTGTTACTTTTAATATCATCATAATTATTCATGCCGTTTAACCATTAACCGACTGACGCTTATGACCCACCAAGAGGGTTGACGCGTCGTTAAACACGAAATCATCATCATCATCATCATCATCCTTAACACTCTTATAACGATGTTTCATGAGGGAAAGCTGCCAGTCACTTGCAGCTAGGAAACAAAAAAATAATCTAAAAAACTGGAAGTTTTACAGTTACAAATTTATATTACAAAAACTGCAATAAAAGGTGAAATTGCTAGTTTGCAGCAATTTTTCCTTTTATTGCAATGTTTTTAAAAGTCGTCTGCAACAGCCGGCACTCTATGACACTTGTGGGAGGTATATAGAATACCAGGTTCGTGTCTTTTGATATCAAGTATATCAGGCAAGGCTTTGAGAACGCATGTAGAATCGCGAGGTTTGCCTGATAAACTTGATATCAAATGACACGGACCTGGTATTCTATTTATCAGTTATACGCATTGTACACTCTTTAAATATGCAATTAATAAGCAGATATCGATTGTCATTAAAGCGCAACGTCCAGTTGATGACGTCATGTTGACGACGTCACGTTGACAACGTCACGTTGACCTGATAAACCTCACATGTCCTGAGATAGCCTATCTTTATCAGGTCAATGCACTACAACGTAATTAATATGGGAGGTAACTGATAAATAGTGAATACCAGGTTCGTGTCTTTTGATATCAAGTTTATCAGGTAAGGCTTCGAAAACGCTTGTAGAATCGCGAGGCTTGCCGAGCGATTCTACATGCGTTCTCAAAGCCGAGCCTGATAAACTTGATATCAAATGACACGAACCTGGTATTCTATTTATCAGTTATATGCATTGTACACTCTTTAAATATGCAATTAATAAGCAGATATCGATTGTCATTAAAGCGCAACGTCCAGTTGATTACGTCATGTTGACGACGTCACGTTGACCTGATAAACCTCACATGTCCTGAGATAGCCTATCTTTATCAGGTCAATGCACTACAACGTAATTAATATGGGAGGTAACTGATAAATAGAGAATACCAGGTTCGTGTCTTTTGATATCAATTTTATCAGGCAAGGCTTCGAAAACGCTTGTGGAATCGCGAGGCTTGCCGAGCGATTCTACATGCGTTCTCAAAGCCGAGCCTGATAAACTTGATATCAAATGACACGAATCTGGTATTCTATTTATCAGTTACACGCATTGTTCACTCTTTAAATATGCAATCAATAAACAGGTATTGATTGTTATCAAAGAGCAACGTCATTAAAGCGCAACGTCAAGTTGATGACGTCACGTTGACGACGTCACGTTGACCTGATAAACCTGACAGGTCCTGAGATAGCATAGCATATCTTTATCAGGTAAATGCGTTACAATACATGTATTTAATATGTGAGGTAACTTATAAAATGTGTTAAACATGCAGTGAACTAAAGTCACCACTGATAAGAATCCAGGTAGAACCATCGAAAGACTGACCTCCGTTATATGACCATAGTTATCTATAAGGCTTAAAACTGAGTGTGGTAATTTTGTCATTATTGGTCATGCTTTTCAGCTTTGCCATTTTGTATGTCAAACTGTCACGCCCAAACTTGATGTGATTTTTCTGAATCACAGGTAGATACTGAATGTAAAGCAACTAATGGAAACAAACTGAGCTATGAATCTATCTTTATTTTTTATGAACATTTTCAACACTTAATGTCAGATGATTAGCAACAGGCTACTGTGGATGATGATCTGCATGGGGCTTCAAGGGATATCTGAAAAGATATATATATATATTATATATTTATATTCAAATGTTCCAATTACTTTTTGTAGGTACATGAACAATTCTAAATAGGGAGGTTAAGATTTTTTACTTGTACGCGTACGGGTAGCAATAAAATGTGTGTATACGTCATCAATAATTGCATATCCTCTACCAGTTAGAAGTGATTTCTACACGTGAACTATGTCTAGCAGGCCATTTACATTTAGAAATCACATTTTACTGGTAGAGGGTATGCAATAATTGATGACGTATACACACACTTTGTCGCTACCCGTACGCGTACAAGTTAAAAATCTTAACCTCCCTAATATTCAGGGGGAACAACCTACGTCAGAGCAGTGACGTCATATAACCATTCTTAGGTTTGCCGGCGTTTACTACACAAAAGACATTTGTCACAACAAGTAGGCGCAGTCGGTGCATTAGGTCATAAAAGAATCAAACATACTGAAATCTGTCCCAGAAATGTGGCCTTTTGTTTAAATAATTCGACACAAGCTGATTTGGCAATGATGTCGGAACTATCATTGTTTAGAGCGCCGAATCAAATCTTTGGACGAAGCTATCGAAGCCTTTTCAATGTTTCTAGATGGAATTAGCTCACTGATGGGATGCAAATATTGTTCGTTACCAGCTGAAGTATGTTTTCTGAAGACTCGTAATGTACATATCTAGTTTGAAGCATTTTATTTACCCTATTTACACCAAAATGGCCGCTTCTGAAATGGGTACGACACCTCTGCTATGACATAGGTTGTTACCCCTGATATTGAAACAATGACTTCTAAAATCATTTTATGTAATTTATGGATGAGAACAATCCTATTTAAAATGTAAATGATATGCATGTAAATTTATAATATTTAAAATCAATAAAGATCATTGTTAGTTTCTTTCTTTCTTGAAAAAAAAATTAACAAATTATCTTATTGAGAAGATTTATGACATTCAAAAGTTAGAGAAATAACTTGTGCTTGTATGTGGACATACCAAACTTGTAATATATTCTTGAACCTCTCATCACGAGGGCAGGTGTTTCAAGAACTCGATTAACGTCATCCTGCAGGACTGCATACCGGAGGTCATTTATCTGCCACATGTTCTTCACCTTCGTGAAATAGTTTATCCACGGCCACTCATCAACCTGGAGTGTCACGGGAGACATTTTATTAACCTTTAACCTGCTGAATATCCAAATAAGCCACGCCCATTTTTGATTTTGAACCAATCAGATTACTTGATGCAGTTTAATTCTACATATTCATAAAGTGAATGTCAAACAGTGTAGATCCTGATCAGATGGCTTCTTAAGAAGCCATCTGATCTGGATCTACACTGTTTGCAAAGATAGGGCTTGTCGCCTACAGCATGTCAGGTTATCACATATCAAATCCGTGGACTCAAATGTCAAATCGGACATGTTAACTACATAAAAACGTCTACCGTTTACAGACGAAGAAACGGTAAACGCAGTGCATAAACGTGAACAGCTCCTGCACCTCTTAGCATTGCACTTGGTAATACTAGGATTCATTCCACTTCTCCTGAAAGGAATGGTATAATTCCGAAGAATGGGCGATTTGGAGGACTTCATCCGCCTGCGTAGTTGTGTGAGACAGTGCGATCCTCCTGAGTTCTTTATAGGCATAGAATCTGCTCTTGTTTTGATTCTTATCATGCTCATTTCTCCTAACTTTGGCTGTACAAGATTAGATGAGGAAGTTGTATTAGCCAAGAAGCTGTCCCCTTTTGGCTTTGGGAATGATGCAGGTAGCTGGAACTCAACGCTGTTGGCAGCGAATGCAACTGCCAATTGCCACTGGTCCTGATCCATTTGCTTCTATGCTAGTGGGGGCCAGTTCAAGTTAAGTTCCGCATATATCTATGGCAAGGAGTGTTCCTTTCGCCCAGTCTCTTCTTGCAGGGGCGACCGGTGGCATGAGACCAAACCGTAGAATGTCTTCAGCTGGTTTCTGTAAGGCAACTGCTAGTGATGAACAACTAATGGTGGGCTGACTGGATGTATCGGTCAGAACTGGTAGGGAGTCAGTGTCTGCTGCGGCAGAAGGTACATCTCCAGTGATGTCGGCAGCGCTCTCTGCTGTGCTACCCTGCTCCTTGCAACCATTCAAAATGATGTCTGTTGAGTCTGCAGTAGCCTGATGAGTACTTGTCTCTCCCTCGTACCTTTCAGCTACATGGTCACATACAGACACTTCTGTCCCATTGTCAGTGCTGCTGTCGCTATCTGATGAGCTACTGTAATCAGAACTAGTGTAGTCCAGGGGCTTAGTCGCTGGCCTCCTGTTGGTGTAGCATCTGCCAGTCTGTAGACTTGGTTTGAAGCCAAGCCTTTCTACATGCCTTTGTCACGTTTATTACATAAGTTGGGAGTCACACCAGTGGAGAACGGCTTTCTTCGCCTCATAGCATTCCTCGTTCTCATAAGGAGAGATGTGTACAATCCTCCTGTAGTCCTCTGGGCGGATAGCAAGGTAGAATCCAGTCCCAGTTGTGAAGAATGAAGACGGCAAAGTTTGGAAGATGATTTTTTGGGCAGACTGGGCATGTTGCTTAAGATCATTGGCCCTTGTGAATGTCTTCTGTTTCCCAATGCACCAAGGACAGATCACCGATAGCCTAGTGTGGAGCTTCCCAGACAGATGACGGTGTAGATCATTTTCGGTTGCAAACCTTTTGAGCATATCCAGCATCTCTGGACCCTGAAATGATACAACACGAAAATCCTCCTAGACGCCTTGTATGAAGTAGTATCAATAACTGTTTCAGGGAGGTAGCCTTACTGACTCGATGCTTTAACAGTCCGCTGAGAACATAATGCAAAATTCTGAAGGCTAAAGCTACACGCAACATGCCTTAAACGTGGTCCGGTCCGAAGCCGGCAGGTCAAAACCAAAATACATTCCAGTCCTGTAGGTTGATCAGGCCTACACTGGCAAATCACCCATCACGGTAGCGCTCCCTATACACAGCATTGCAATCCGTTGTATAAGTCATAACACATCCATGCCAGGCTCGAACCACTTCAGCCACTGCCTAAGCAACTATTGCCTTCAGCAGATAAGCATAGTCATATCCATTCTCCAAGAGCCAATTAGCAAACCTCCATTCCATTCCCTAAATTTATGAACTGAAAAATAAAAAATAAAATAATATTCTCAATTTATTTATTTCTGTAAATACAGAATATTTTCAGTTAATATACAAAAAAAAACTTTATTGACTGGTCAACTGTCTACGTTCCCGGATGAGCTGGTAAATGCCTGCCTTCATAAGGCCAGAGTCTATCAATGTGGGAAGCTTCAGCTTTTTCCTTTGCCCCTTGCTTCACTAATATAACACAGTCGTTCTCTGAGCATATAACATATATGACCTATAGTGTTGAAGGGTCGTAAGAAACTAGCCTTATATTATCTATAGTGTTGGTGGGTCGTAGCATATCATATTAACAGTTATTTTACTATCTAAACTGTTTAAGCTTAATTAAGAATCTTTCTTTCTACAAAATATTGGTATTTGCTAACTGGCTATAAAATGATGCATTGGACTTTCTAAACTTGATTTACATGTCTTGCATATATTGGAAAGGATTCAAGTAAATTGGACTGAGTTCAAATCGTCATTTGACATATGAAATATGTGATTACGCAGTAACCACCTGGTGTTTATCAGTTTCTAGAGACATGCAGATTCAGTAAACAAAACTTACATAATTCTAAAATGTATACGCATATGCCACTCAAAAAGGGGTATTTGTATATACATATGCCTATCACCCGAGTACATATTATGGTTTATGTCAGTTATAAGGGTGTGTGTTTTAATGTTATGTCAATTAAACAGGTACAGTAAGGAATTTAGGAAAACAATAACCTTTAAATAGTTGCGTGGTAGCGTCCTGAAAATATGCAGTATGATTGACGTTTGCACAAATAATAAGGGTATAAACGTGAATTGTAAAATGTTAGAAATGCTCAGAGAACATATATAAGGTCCAGTTTTGAAAACGTTAGTTAGATCTGAATTTGGGTTTTAAAGATGTAAAGAGATCCGAGCTGGTTACGACAAGATCTCATTTTTGAAAGTATTAGATTGAAATTAATCTGATACACATTTTGGGCTGTCGCTGAAATGAAATGAAAATTAAAACTTAGAAACTTTTGTATGACTTTAATTTTTTGTGTTATAAAAAGCGAAGTACTAAAACAAGAACACTATATGACATAGTTCTACGGTACCCCACTACGTAACACTAAGCATATGAAATCATCCAATACTCTGGTAATTATAAATGGTCCCCTCCAATGATTTCGAAGTTTGAACAAAGTTCAACAAACACCAATTTTCCTACTTGGGTCGTGTATCCACACAAGTTGCCCTTGAGAAAATGATTTCCGTGTTGACCTTGTGTCATAATGCCTCTTCTGGTATGACGCTGCTTTCCCCAAATTAATCCACCCCAATTCGTGTGCTTCCGTCAGCTTATCATTATCAACAGACACATCTTGAAACAATTTTTGCAAAGTGTCAGCTTTGAAGCATAAGTTACGGGACGGTGAAAAGTCTACACATTCAATTAAGGTATGTATAACATTGAAAAGCCGATCACAGCCTACACAAGAAGGCTGGTCATCACCATTTGTATATAAGAATGAGTAACTCTAGTATGGCCAATGCGCAGTCATGTTTATACAACATCCTCTTTTCACGTTGAGATCAAATAGCTTTATGGTACCAAGCAAACTTTCACTTTGGTGTCTCTGATGGGAGCTGTGGGTTAATTGTATCGATTCTTGATCATTGCCTCCACTTCTATTTTTTAACCTGCCATTTTCTCTTGACTTCCAAGAAGAGATCACCTGACTTTTAAGCTTGCTGATGCTTTTTGGATATCCGGCAAAGGACACTATGCTCTTTCCGATTACAAGCCCCCGCCCATAGAGGCTTGAAGAAATATATGGGCTGCATGATGCTTCCACGCAGAGCTGAATCCGGCCCGCACACTAGTACTGGTAAACCGCTTAGAGGATCTAAGCCTGTCCAGGAACCGCGGTGCGAGGCGGACCGTCCATGCTAATAAACCCTATTGGTTTCATTGGGCAACAGGGCTTGAGATGTCATTTCATCTCAATGTCGGGTAAAAGTCCCACAGAATTGGAAGCAACGTCTCCAAAATGACCTTTACAGTGTTGACGGGGACGTTAAACCTCAAATCAAACAAATCTTTCCGATTACAAATGGCCCCCAGGTATTAGACATCCTGCCTTGTCGTGGCCCTGGGGGCTCAATTCCCACTGGGCACATTGCTGCTGTGGTCTTTTTGCCACTGGGAAGACCTAAAGGAAGTACCATCCGTTTGCCGCGGTCGGCGTCCTATAAGCCGGAAGAATGGATCGTGGAGGTGAGGGATACCTGAGGTTGCGGTGCTTTAGGTACCCAACACGCCTCTTTGGCATGGCTTTTCGGTGTAGACGGAAGGCTGTGCAGTCCGGCACGGTCAATCGGCTGGTCGCGCCTTGCCCTAGAGATACCGCTTAACTTTCTCTTCCATTCTTTTTGTATCTTTCGTGATACCAACCTTGTGCCCATAATATACCTTACCCTTTTCTTTATCTCTAGAAGGCGGTGGCCAAACGGACCAATCGTGTAGGCATTTTGTTTATGCGAGTATATCTCGCGTGTATCTCTTAACACCTGCGAGTCGGATAGCCACTCCATTATGGTGTTCCCTTGTAGGGAGAAACGAAAAAAAAAAGATCTAAGAGTAAAGGTGTCCTTACACAATACACTGAATTCAAGTAAAGGTGTCATACGCAGCCCAGAATTACGCCCTTGCAGCGATGAAGAAATCATCGAAAACTTAAAAGATCAAGGCGTAATTGGTGAACGTAACATCCAAAGTAGAAGTAAAACAAAAATCAGGAATTGATACAATTAACTTACTCCATCCATAAAAGACACCAAAGGGAAAGAAATACAAACATTAAGCGACCAGACCATAATGGAAACCTAAACAAAGGAAGGCCATATGGACAGTTACTTTCCCACAAAATGGCCATATGGCCATACAAAATTAAAAGACACAAGTGATACACACAGTAAGTAACAAACAACAACATAAATAAATCGCCACAGAAGAGCCGCCTTGGAACGGTCAGTGGAAAATTTCCACTGGGGGGCTTAAATCGATTTTACGTGGCCACAATCCTCGCCCTTACTTCCGTCGCGATTTAGACAAATAATTTGTTCAGTCCGCATGAAGGCCTCCGAACTCATCAGTGCAACATCTCCGTGAACACAGAAATCAAAGAACAACAGAGGTGAGACAACGGTGAGGACTCGACAGCAAGAAACCACTGAAATGCTGGAGCAAAAGAAAACCAACAGTTAGACTCCGATGAGCCCGACCAGAGACAGAGCATCAGGCACCAACCAACATTATCTCTTTAATTTTTTAATAAGCCTTTACGTTGGAGCCGTCATAGAATCTGAGGCCTGACCCACCGGCGTGCAATTAAAGAGGGAAGCAAAGTTGCCAACCGTGATTGGGTTAACTACCATGCATGCAGTCTGTCGTATAATATCCATGTTGTACCCAATCTTTTTATATCGAAGAATGATTTTACGAAATTGGGTGCTGAAGTCATTGCGGTTATATATTTTTCTGAATTTATATACTAAGTCACCATAAAATTCGGGTTCCGATAGACCTTGTTGCAGAAGAGATTTAAGTCCAATATTGAATTTTGAAATAAAATCAGAATGGCGTCTATTAAATTTTGAAAAGGCTTTGCGTAGTTTATGGTACCGATAACCCTGATTAAGGAGTTTAGCCGTTAATAATTTATTACGAGTGTTGAAGTCAGTTACATGACTACACACTCTAGCAAATCGAATTAATTGCGAAATATAAACGCCATAGGATGGCGCACGAGGAACATCACCATCCAAAAAAGGAAAATTTACAATCTCAAAATCAAAGTCATCGCGTTTATCATAAATTTTGCACGAAACAAATCCATCTACAATAGATAGATGTAAATCCAAAAACGGGGCCTCGGTATCAGAAGAATTTGTTATTTAACTGAAGTTCTAGGGGGTAAATCTGACTGATCAAACCATCAAAATAGGTATTATCAATATTTAATAAATCATCTAAATATCTAGAAGTAGAGCTAAAAGCTTCAATAATTTCAGATTGGTTATCAATGGAAAGCGACAAAATGAAGTCTCTTTCATAACAATACAAGAACAGATCAGCCACAAGAGGTGCGCAATTAGTACCCATCGGAATACCCACAATTTGTCTAAATAACTTAGTACCGAATCTAATATAAATATTGTCAAGTAGAAAGGTGAGGGCATCACACACTTTCTGACATGACCAAAGTGTATAATTCTTATGCTCTTTAGAAGTGAAAAATGCATTTCTGACATTACATGCAAGATAGAGAGAATCTTCTCTGTGAAAAGCCCATTCAATTAAATCATTAAGCTTTTCTTTTATAAGATTATGAGGAAGTGTAGTGTAAAGAGTGGAAAAATCGTAGGTAGACAGACTAAAAGCACGAAACTGTCTAGATTTCAATTTATTTAAAACCTCGTTCGAATTTTTATAGACCAAAACAGACTTCTTCCTGATCTTTCAAAGACTTTATCACAATATTTAATTACATGCGTTTTAATAGCAGTAAGACAGGAAGTTAATAATTTAGAAAGTTCAGTGGTAGTGCAAGAACTAGAATTTGCAATAAACCGTGCTTTGTAAGGTTTTTTATGAAGTTTTGGTAACCAGTATAGCGTAGGAAGCTTGTCTTGGCCTTCGTTAACACACACAGCAAACTTGGTGGCTGAAAGACAAACATGTTTATCTACTATAGCTCTCTCTTCAGCCAAAGGCTGAAGTTCATAGGCCTTAGTACCACCAAGCTCCTGCTTAAGCGTGTTAACATAGTGGAGCCGTCACACAACGACGACGTTGTTAGCGGCCTTGTCTGCAGGGGCCAAAACAAACTTCTTATGAAATTCTTGAATACCTAGTTTAAGATGACGTAAAGACGTCTTGGGCTTAGGAGGTAATAAGTTAGTATTTTCAGAATAGAAAGAAATGCGTTTATTCACTAGTCTTAAAATGCTAAGTTTCCAGTCCTTTAGGGCTTTACACTCAACATACTCTCGCTTACACCATCGATTACCGAATTCATTCAAGGAAGCAGCGATTTCATCTCTACATTTACTGAAATCAATTTTAGAAGGAAACCGATATTTCGGTCCTTTAGAAATTATATTCCTTATCCTAGAATCAGGAATAATTTTCAAATTACCAGTAATTACATGACCAGCAGCAGGATAGCAATACTTTGAGTTTTTACAATCACGTGAATCAGGAGTATTAGTATCAATATCAAGATCTGAAACAAGTTTATTGAAATTAAAAATGATAGATCTAACAGGTTTGTTATATTTATAGCAAATTATAGGTGTTTCAGTATTTTGAAAATAAGCAGGAATGGAAGAAAGCACCGATCTCTCACGGAAGATACTGGGCAAATCTATAAAATCCATACCCTTATTAATGAAGGATATTTTGAAGAAATGACGTTTATGATTAATTTCAGAATCAATGTAAGGACGGAGAGTATGCTGAGTATAGCCTCTAGTTAAGAGAGCCGCATCATATAACTGATGAGAACTATCGTAGAATTTATTCGCCTCGGTGTCCAGAAGACGTAAAACAGAAACGGGTAATGAACTTAAAAATGAAAGCATAGAGTGGCGTCCATGATTTAATAATATAATTGACAGTCACTTCAGTCTAGTATTGTTTCGTTTAAACGCACGTGATTTACGTTTAAAGTTACCATTTTTCCTGGTGCCGTGAGATCTAGTTCTGCGTTTTCGACATTCCAGGAGTGAGAAAATATCAAAGTCGGGCATTCTGGAAATATTACCCTCATGATAAATGTTGTCATTAAATCCCAGTGGAAAAGGGGTCTG
Source organism: Lucinisca nassula (assembly GCA_963580285.1). Lineage (NCBI taxonomy): Eukaryota > Metazoa > Mollusca > Bivalvia > Lucinida > Lucinidae > Lucinisca > Lucinisca nassula. The sequence continues at coordinate 41,437,542 of OY757020.1, forward strand.
TAAACATTTAATCCATTTCAGTTCAGCTTCATGTCTTTTGATTATTTTGAATCTAGATGTAGAATTTGCATCGTAATAAAGTTTTTCCACTGGTTGTATAATAATGTTATTTACAGAATGACCCCCAGGTATTAGACTTCCTGCCTTGCCGTGGCCCTGGGGGCTCAATTCCCACTGGGCACATTGCTGCTGTGGTCTTTGTGCCCACTGGGAAGAGCTAAAGGAAGTACCACCCGTTTGCCGTGGGTGGCGTCCTGTAAGCCGGAAGAAGGGATCCTGGAGGTTGAGGGTTACCTGAGGTGGCGGTGCTTCAGGTACCCAACACGCCTCTTTGGCCTGGCTTTTCGGTGTAGACGGGTGGCCGTGCGGTCCGGCACGGTCAATCGGCTGGTCACGCCGAGCCCTAGAGATACCGCTTTGCTTTCTCTTCAACTCTTTTTGTATCTTTCCTGATACCAACCATATGCCCATTTACCTTACCCTTTTCTGTCTTTTTATCTCTAGAAGGCGGTGGCTTAACGGATCAATCGTGTAGGCATTTTGTTTATACGAGTATATCTCAGGTGTATCTCTAACACCTGCGAGTTGGATAACCACTCCATTATGGTGTTCCCTTGTAGGGCTCCGTGGAGGGCGGAGAGCATTTGGGACGAAACTAGGATTTTTTTCTTATGGCTCCTAAAAACAAACATAACCGCAACCACGCACCTAACCGCAACGCACCTAAACGTAAAAAAGACGAGGATTCATCCGAATCGGATGAACGCAGTCAAAAATCCAGTCAGCAGTCAAGTCAACAATCGAGTCAGCAGTCTGCTGAACCAAACTTTGACAATGTTCCGCGTTTCTTGGTCGTCACGTCGCTTGACGATACACGAACTGTGTCAAGCCTTTCTCCCTTTGTTATCGAGAAAAGTATTGTCGCCATAGCCGGACACCCAAAGAGTATTAAATCACTCAAATCAGGTGACCTTCTCTTGGAACTCGAGAGAAAACCGCAAGTTGTAAGCCTGCTCGCCACCAAAAAACTCTTTGATCTTTCGGTAAAAATATCTCTTCACAACACACTAAACTCATCTAAAGGAGTGATTCGCAGTCCAGAACTGCGTCCTTGTTCAGACGAAGAGATCATTGATAACCTGAAAGATCAAGGGGTTATTGGTGTTCGTAACATCAAAGTCCGTAGAAATGGTGTACTAAAACCAACAGCAACTTATGTGTTGACTTTTAATACACCAATTCTACCCAAGAAAATCAAAGTAGCATATCTTTCCATTAACGTAGAGGTATACATCCCAAACCCTCTTAGATGTTACTCTTGTCAGGCTTTTGGCCATCACGAAAGCAGATGTCAGAGAAAACAACTCTGTCCTAATTGTGGTGAAGAAAAGCATGTTGATAATCACCTCAACTGCAAAAATGAACCCAAATGCGTAAATTGTGATGGCAAACATGCTGTTTTCTCCCGAGACTGTCCGGCGTGGAAAAAAGAAAAAGAAATACTTACCGTCAAATACCAAAGGGGGATAACATTCCCAGAAGCGCGGAAGATTGTCGAAGAGCGATACATAACACCAACCACCAGTTTCGCCAGCATCACAAAGGGTGCTAGTGTAAAATGTACCAGCTCCGCAACACAGACTGCTGAATCATACATTGCTGAACTGAAAAAGTCTGGTGCATGGAGTAAATCCACTCCAGCACCACAAAGTTCAACCAATTTATCAAAAGGCGCAATCCAGGTTGCTTCGGATCGGTCGACAGCGACCGTACCGAAGCCAGCGCCGAATGTAAAAGAGAAACCCGACTCAGGTCGAACTAATAAGGGGTCGCAAGATCCGATCAAAAAACATCAATTGTCTCAAAGACAAACAGACAGACAACGTAAAATGGAAAGAGACAATATAAAATTTCAGAACAGATTCGGATCTTTGAGTGACAGTGATATGGAGTTGACTGAAACTCCATCATCACCAAGTGGCAATAACAGATCGAGGTCTGCCACACCACGAGCTGGTGGTAGCAGATCTATATCACCAATTGCACCTCCATAATAGTTTCTAGTCTTTAAATATCTCTCCTTAAAATGGATTTAAAACACAAAATAATACAATGGAATTGTCGAGGTCTTAAATCAAATTATAATGAACTCTTATTACTTATTTCGCTACTAACCCCATCGGTGTTTTGTTTGCAAGAAACTTTTTTAAAAACTGATGACAACATAGATGTCAGGGGTTTCAATACATACAACTATATCTATTCTGATGGTAACAAACCATCTGGTGGCAGCTCAATTTTTGTTAAATCATGTTTACCACAAAGAGAGATCAAATTAAAAACAGACCTTCAAGCTGTAGCAGTATCGGTTTCTCTGGATAAAGAAACTACAATTTGCTCTCTATATATCCCACCCTCATTTTCTTTAAAGCCCGAACATCTTGACTCATTGCTGAGTCAACTTCCATCGCCATATCTTTTAGTTGGCGACTTCAATGGTCACAATATTCTATGGGGCTGTAAAGATGTCAATAACAGAGGAGCACTTATTGAAGATTTTATTGCACAGAACGACCTTTGCTTGATGAATGATAAATCTTATACTTACCTTCACCCTGCGACAGGTCATTTGTCTTCTTTAGATCTCTCTTTGTGTCACCCATCTCTCTTCTTGGACTATGACTGGTCTGTTCATGATGATCAGTGCGGAAGTGATCACTTTCCTGTTATAATAGAGAGCGTAAACGAACCAGATGAAGACTGTAACCAGAAATGGAAAATGAATAAAGCCGACTGGGAATTATTCCATAATTTATGTGAAGAAGAGTTATCAGTTGATCACTTAAATGAATCATCTGACATTGTTTCTGATTTCACAGATACACTTATTAATATATCAGAGCAATGCATTCCAAAGACCTCCACAAATACTAAGAGAAGCAAGCCTTGGTATAATAATGACTGTAAAGAAGCTATTAAAAAGCGTAAACAGGCTCTAAATAAGTTCTGCAAAAGTCCCACTTCAGAAAAGCTAAACGACGTAAAAGTTTTTAGAGCTAAAGCTCGGCGAACAATCCGAGCTTCAAAACGAAAGTCATGGAGAGAATATGTCTCCAAATTGAACTACAAAACCCCCATTAAAAAGGTTTGGGATATGGTACGAAAAATTTCAGGAAAAACAAAGTCCTCTAGTTTTACACATTTAAATACTGAATTTGACACAATAGCTTCAACAAAAAAAGATATTTCAGATACTCTTGGTCACACATTCTTGAGAAATTCATCATCGCGTAATTATTCTGACACTTTTAGAAATTTCAAAAAGGACCAGGAGAAAAGAAAACTTAACTTCAAATCCCTTAATCACGAAGAATACAACACACCTTTTAACTTATCCGAACTCGTTGAAGCCATTGAAAAATCACATGATACGGCAACCGGCCCCGATGAAATTCATTATCAGATGCTTAAGCATCTGCCAAAAAGTTCTCTTACAACACTTTTAGATATCTTTAATAATATTTGGGAAACGGGGGTCTGTCCTGAGAGTTGGCGTGTAGCTACAGTTGTACCAATTCCGAAACCAGGGAAAGATCATGCAGAACCTACAAATTATCGTCCGATAGCTTTGACAAGTTGTTTGTGTAAAACATTGGAGAGAATGATAAACAAGAGATTAGTCTGGTACTTAGAGTCCAACAACCTCATTTCAGAATATCAATCGGGCTTTCGTTCGGAACGTAGTACCAATGACAATTTAATAAGACTAGAAACATTTATACGAGATGCTTTTATTAACAAAGAACACGTAGTAGCTGTCTTTTTCGACTTGGAGAAAGCATATGATACAACATGGCGTTATGGAATATTGAAAGATCTACATAACATTGGCTTAAGAGGAAAACTTCCCAGTTTTATTGAAAGCTTTTTAGGGGAGCGCATGTTTCAGGTGCGTGTGGGGTCTACCGTGTCAGATTTCTATGATCAAGAACAGGGTGTCCCACAGGGTAGTATTCTTTCAACTACGCTATTTAACATCAAAATAAACAATATTGTACAATGTTTGGACGACAAAACTGATTGTTCATTGTATGTTGATGATTTTTGTATATGTTACCGTTCAAAAAATATGAAAACAATTGAACGAAAGTTACAACAAAATTTAAAAAGAATAGAAGAATGGACTGATAAAAATGGTTTCAAGTTCTCCAAGTCGAAAACGCAGTGTGTTCATTTTTGTAAACTACGGAAGAAACACGAACATCCTTCCCTGTTTTTATACGGATCACAAATTCCTGTTGTTGAAGAAGCCAAATTTCTTGGGGTCATATTTGATCAAAAGTTATCTTTTATTCCCCATATTAAATATCTTAAAGCGAAATGCTTAAAAGCTTTGAATCTTTTGAAAGTTTTAGCTCATACAAGTTGGGGAGCAGATCGGTATACTTTATTACATCTTTACCGGTCTTTAATAAGATCTAAATTAGATTATGGGTCTGTTGTTTATGGTTCTGCCAGAAAGTCCTATTTAAAATCCTTGGATACTATCCATCACCAAGGCCTTCGTCTGGCCATGGGAGCCTTCCGTACTTCTCCCGTATTAAGCCTTTATGTAGAAGCAGGTGAACCATCTTTAACCTCGCGCAGAGAGAAACTTTCTCTTCAGTATGCTGTTAGACTTGCTGCAAATCCATCTAACCCAGCATCCAAAATTTCATTTCCACCTCAATTTGTAGATAAGTATGAAACAAAACCCACAGCAATCAAACCTTTTGGATTACGTATTTTACCACTGCTAGAAAATTCAGGTATCGACCTTAAAAATATTCAAAAACATGAAACGGCCGAAGTTCCATCTTGGTGTATTAAAAAACCTTCTATTCTGTTCGACTTACATGATGGCAAAAAATCCGAATCAAATCAAATACTTCTCAAACAAAACTTTCAGGTACTGCAGTCACGTTACAATGATTACCAGCAAGTCTATACTGATGGTTCCAAAGAAGGAGATAAAGTTGGTTGTGCGTATGTTTCTAAAGATACGCACAAAACCATGCGCCTTCCAGATGGTTCATCTATTTTTACAGCTGAAGCCAAAGCAATAGACCTAGCTTTAGATTTTATCAGTTCTTCAACAATTCAAAAAGCAATTATATTTTCTGATTCACTTTCTGTGCTTAAGGCTTTAGACCATTCATCATCTAAAAATCCTCAAATTCAAAAATTGATCGAAAAACATCATGAAATTTCTAAAACACACCAAATCTTATTTTGTTGGCTTCCGAGCCATATTGGCATTGTCGGCAATGAATATGCTGACAAGAAAGCAAAGGAATCGCTCAATCTTGATCCATCTGTTTTTAAAATTCCTTTTGATAATTTTAAACCATTTATCAACAGATACATCTTGTCGGAATGGCAAGGCGAATGGGACCGTGCAATAAATAACAAACTCCATGCCATTAAACCTGTCGTTAGTACAAAATGCTCTCCTCCACAGTTTTCCAGAAAAGAGGACGTAGTATTAACACGACTGCGCATCGGCCATACTCGAGTTACTCATTCTTATATTTTTAATGGTGATGATCAGCCTTCTTGTGTAGGTTGTGATCAGCCATTCACTGTGAAACATATCTTAATTGACTGTGTTGACTTTTCACCCTCACGTATTTTATATTTCAAAGCTGACACTTTGCAACAACTGTTTCGAGATGTACCTGTTGATAATATTATTTTATTCTTAAAAGAAATTGGACTTTTTCATAAGATTTAACTGTTTCAGATTTTTATACATTATCATTCTGACTTTTTACTTTTAATATCATCATAATTATTCATGCCGTTTAACCATCAACCGTTTGACGCTTATGACCCACAAAGAGGGTTGACGCGTCGTTAAACACGAAATCATCATCATCATCATCATTTACAGAATGACCTGTACGTCGAAAGTGACGGTACAAGAAAGTGTCAGTTTTCTTAGGCTTACTCATTCTACGATAATGCTCGTTCAATCTAGTTTTAAGCATGCGGTTAGTTTGACCGACGTACTGCATATTACAGTTTGCAGCACGTCAAGTAATTAGATAAATTAAATCTGTAGACTGTCATGTCAAATCAGACATGTTAACTACAGAGAAGCGTCTACCGTTTACAGATGAAGTAACGGTAGACGCAGTGCTTAAATGCGAACAACATCTGCACCTCTTGGCATTGCACTTAGAAATACTAGGATACATTCCACTTCTTTTCCACGGATTAGTATATTTTCGAAGGATGGGTGATTTGAGAGGAGATAGTCTTATATGAAGACTACTCCCAAAAACATTGGTATTGCCTGCTCCTTTGAGATTAACTGAAGTTACAGAAGACAAATTTAAGGGTCTAACCAATACCGAAGGCAACATAGTATTAAAGTTCTTAATAGAATGGGGAATCCGTACAGAAGAAGCAGAGTGTAACCTAAGGGATGATATTGATATTTTAAATGTATTTGTAATACTCATTTTGGTTAGTAAGGTTGTGATACCGTCAACCCTAAAGCGATGTTCATACCGGTTATTAAATAAATAAAATTACTGAAGAAGATTCCTTCGAATAGAAGGTCGGTACAACAAAAGCCCACAAAACATCCTAGTCTACTTAAAGTACAGGGATGTCAAACAAGCAGTTGTTATACAACGAGGAACGAACATCGGTTTAATAATGACCTTCAACAGGTATCTAAAGGATGTCAATTGATGGAACAGTGAAAAGCAATTGCATAAGCAATCCCTGAGGATTGAAAAAATAAGAGCATTAAATGCATGTACGGGGAGACCTTTTACAGCCGCCACACGGCACAAACAAAACAGCCCTGATATGCAAAGTAGAAGTAATACAAAGATCAGGAATTGATACAATTAACTTACTCCATCCATAAAAGACACCAAAGGGAAAGAAATACAAACATTAAGCGACCAGACCATAATGGAAACCTAAACAAAGGAAGGCCATATTGACAGTTACTTTCCCACCAAATGGCCATATGGCCATACAAAATTAAAAGACACAAGTGATACACACAGTAAGTAACAAACAACAACATAAATAAATCGCCTCAGAAGAGCCGCCTTGGAACGGTCAGTGGAAAATTTCCACTGGGGGGCTTAAATCGATTTTACGTGGCCACAATCCTCGCCCTTACTTCCGTCGCGATTTAGACAAATAATTTGTTCAGTCCGCATGAAGGCCTCCGAACTCATCAGTGCAACATCTCCGTGAACACAGAAATTAAAGAACACAGAGGTGAGACAACGTTGAGGACTCGACAGCAAGAAACCACTGAAATGCTGGAGCAAAAGAAAACCAACAGTTAGACTCCGATGAGCCCGACCAGAGACAGAGCATCAGGCACCAACCAACATTATCTCTTTAATTTTCAATAAGCCTTTACGTTGGAGCCGTCATAGAATCTGAGGCCTGACCCACCGGCGTGCAATTAAAGAGGGAAGCAAAGTTGCCAACCGTGATTGGGTTAACTACCATGCATGCAGTCTGTCGTATAATATCCATGTTGTACCCAATCTTTTTATATCGAAGAATGATTTTACGAAATTGGGTGCTGAAGTCATTGCGGTTATATATTTTTCTGAATTTATATACTAAGTCACCATAAAATTCGGGTTCCGATAGACCTTGTTGCAGAAGAGATTTAAGTCCAATATTGAATTTTGAAATTAAATCAGAATGGCGTCTATAAAATTTTGAAAAGGCTTTGCGTAGTTTATGGTACCGATAACCCTGATTAAGGAGTTTAGCCGTTAATAATTTATTTCGAGTGTTGAAGTCAGTTACATGACTACACACTCTAGCAAATCGAATTAATTGCGAAATATAAACGCCATAGGATGGCGCACGAGGAACATCACCATCCAAAAAAGGAAAATTTACAATTTCAAAATCAAAGTCATCGCGTTTATCATAAATTTTGCACGAAACAAATCCATCTACAATAGATAGATGTAAAAACAAAAACGGGGCCTCGGTATCAGAAGAATTTGCTTTATTTAACTGAAGTTCTAGGGGGTAAATCTGACTGATCAAACCATCAAAATAGGTATTATCAATATTTAATAAATCATCTAAATATCTAGAAGTAGAGCTAAAAGCTTCAATAATTTAGATTGGTTATCAATGGAAAGCGACAAAATGAAGTCTCTTTCATAACAATACAAGAACAGATCAGCCACAAAAGGTGCGCAATTAGTACCCATCGGAATACCCACAATTTGTCTAAATAACTTAGTACCGAATCTAATATAAATATTGTCAAGTAGAAAGGTGAGGGCATCACACACTTTCTGACATGACCAAAGTGTATAATTCTTATGCTCTTTAGAAGTGAAAAATGCATTTCTGACATTACATGCAAGATAGAGAGAATCTTCTCTGTGAAAAGCCCATTCAGTTAAATCATTAAGCTTTTCTTTTATAAGATTATGAGGAAGTGTAGTGTAAAGAGTGGAAAAATCGTAGGTAGACAGACTAGAAGCACGAAAATATAACAAACGCTTATAGCTTCTTACTTTATTAAACCCATCGGTTTTTTTGTTTGCTGAAAACTTTTTTGAAAACTGATGACAACATCGATATTAGGGGTTTCAATACATACAACTATATCTATTCTGATGGTAACATACCATCTGGTGGCAGTTCAATTATTGTTAAATCTTGTTTACCACAAAGAAAGATCAAATAAAAAACAGAACTACAAGCTGTAGCAGTGTCGGTTTCTCTGGATACAGAAACCACAATTTGCTCTCTATATATTCCACCGTCATTTAAAGTCTGAACATCTTGAATCATTGCTCTGTCAACTTCCGTCGCCGTGACTTCAATGGTCACACCATTCTATGGGTTTGTAAAGATAACAACAGAGGAGCTCTTATTGAAGGTTTTATTTGATGAATGATAAATCTTATACTTTCCTTCAACCTGCGACAGGTCATTTGACTTCTTTAGATCTGTCTTTGTGTCCCCCATCTCTCTTTTTAGACTATAACTGGTCTGTCTATGATGATCAGTGCGGAAGTGATCACTTAACTGTCATAATTGAGAGCGTGAACGAAGCAGATGAGGACTGCAACCAGAAATGGAAAATGAATAAAGCCATATATTCCATAATTTATGTAAAGAAGAGTTATCATTTGGTCGTTATGGTGAATCATCTGACATTGTTTCTTATTTCACAGATTCGCGTATTAAAATATCAGAAAAATGCATTCCAAAGACCTCCACAAATCCCAAGAACAGCAAACCTTGGTTTAATAATGACGGTAAAGAAGCTGTCAAAAACGCAAACAGGCTATAAATAAGTTCTGCAAATGTCCAACTGCAGAAAAAGTAAACGACGTTAAAGTTTTTTGAGCTAAAGCTCGGCGAACAATCCGAGCTTCAAAACAAAAGTCATGGAGGGAATATGTTTCAAAACGGAACTTCAAAACCCCTATTAAAAGGTTTTGGAATATGGTTTTGATTTGTTTAATTTGAGGTTAAACTTCGCCGTCAACACTGTAAAGTCATTTTGGAGACTTTGCTTCCAATTTTGTGGGACTTTTACCCGACATAGAGATGAAATGACATCTCAAGCCCTGTCGCCCAATGAAACCAATAGGGTTTATAAGCATTGCCGGTCCGACTCTAGGGCATGCTTAGATCCTCTAAGCGGTTTACCAGTACTCGTGTGCGGGTCAGATTCAGCTCTGCGTGGAAGCATCATGCAGCCCACATACATCTTCAGGCCCCAATGGGCGGGGGCCGCTTGGGATATAGTACGAAACGTATCAGGAAAAACAAAGTCCCCTAGTTTTACACATTTAAATGCTGGATTTGACACAAAAGCTTCAGCTAAAAAAGATAATTCAGATACTCTTGGTAGCACATTCTTGAGAAATTCATCATCGTGAAATCATTCTGACACTTTTTGAAATTTCAAAAAGACCAAGAGAAAAGAAATCTAACCTTGAATCCCCATTCACGAAGAATACAACAAACCTTTCACCACCAGATGCTGAAGCATCTACCAAAAAGTTCTTTTTCAACACTTTTAGATATCTTTAATAATATTTGGGAAACGGGGGCTGTCCTGAGAGCTGGCGTTTAGCTACAGTTGTACCAATTCCAAAACCAGGGAAAGATCTACAAATTATCGTCCGAAAGCTTTGAAAAGTTGTTTGTGTAAAAACATTGGAGATATTGATGAACAAGCGATTTGTCTGGTACTTAATTTAATGTCCAACAACCTCATTTCAGAATATCAGTCCGGTTTCCGTTTAGAACGTAGTACCAACGACAATTTAATTAGACTAGAGACATTTATACGAAATGCTTTTATTAACAAAGAACACGTAGTAACTGTCTTTTTCGACTTGGTGAAAGCATATGATACCACATAGCTTTATTGAAAGACCTCCATAACTTCGACTTTAGGGGAAAACTTCCCAGTTTTATTCAAAGTTTTTTAGGTGAGCGCGAATTTCAGCTGCGTGTGGGATCTACCCTGTCAGATCTCTATGAACAAGAACAGGGTGTCCCATAAGGAAGAATTCTCTCAACTAAGCTATTTAACATCGAAATAAATAATAGTGTACAATTTTTGGACGACAAAACAGATTGTTCATTGTTTGTTGATGATTTTTGTATATGTTACCATTCAAAAAATATGAAAACAATTGAACGAATGTTACAACAAAATTTAAAAAGAATAGACGAATGGACTGATAAAAATGTTTTCAAGTTCTCCAAGTCGAAAAGGCAGTGTGTTCATTTTGTAAGCTACGGCAGAAACAAGAACATCCTTCCTTGTTTGTATACGGGTCACAAATTCCTGTTGTTGAAGAAGTCAAATTTCTTGGGGTCATATTTGATAAAAATTATCCTTTTTTCCCCATATCAAATATATTGAAGCGAAATGCTTGAAGACACATATTTTTCTCTATATAAAAGGGGTGGTTTGTCTAATGGTCTGCAATAAATAAGTCCTTGGGACCATAGTGCACATCAAAGGCTTATTTTATCTAAGTGATTATGAGCACAGACTCTCTGAGAGATATGTTAAAAAAGGGCTGTATAAGGGATAATGTGTGATGGCATATTTTTTAATTTATTTAGATTGTTTCCAACAAAATGTTGTTTTAAATTACTTCTTTATTTAAAAAAAAAGTAAAGGAAAACACTGACAAGCATTGTTTCATTGACTCAAACATGAAAACAAGTAAACTAAATGAACCGACTAATTCAAGATTAAATCGATCAATTAACATTTATTTATTTATTAATTTATTTATTTATTTATTCATTATGTTTGAAAGTACGTTATACAAAGCATACAATGTCTAACACATAATATAGCATTTTAATAAGTTTCAGTCAAGATGCAACTATTAAGTGTTTCTTGTTTTTAGACACAATCATATCAGAAAAGAGATCAATCCCGCACATTTTTATTCAGTAAAACAGGGGCCCAGAGGATTGTGCAATATTTTTCTAATTTCTACTGAAAACATAACATACATTAGGGGACCTCGTTAGAACCACCTCGCAGAGGCCGTTCAAACTAGTATTCGCAATGTAAAAATATATTGTACGATAAAATGGAATTTAGAGAGGTATACATTATTTTTCTTATATATTGTGGTCCTCGGTAGAACCCCCTCGCAGAGGCTGTTCTAACGAGTACTCACAATTTAATAATATTGTACAGTAAAACTGGGATTTAGAGGGGGTAAACATTATTTTTTATTTCTACTCAAAAACATATATTGTGGGTCCTCTTTAGAACGCCTCACCGAGGCGGTTCTAACAAGTACCCACAATATATGGTTTAAGCCGAAATATTAAAGATATCAGGATTTTTATCATTTTGGTCATAAAATTTTACCAAGATATTTGAATGTGCATGTTTTTGTAATGATTTTTAATAATGGTGTCTAATATCAAAACCAGGACGTAGTTAAGCAAGCAAATTAATAGATGTGAATTTTCTCTAGGTGATTGAATGCCCTCTCTTGGCCCACTACCTTTATGACAATCAGAAAACACCCCAAATTTATCTTATCTCAAAACTGAACTTTTCAATAAACGGTCATTAGGGTGTTATGCAATAAAAATGTGTCTTTCAAAGCTTTGAATCGTTTGAAAGTTTTATCTCATACAAGTTGGGGAGCAGATCGGTATACCTTATTACATCTTTACAGGTCTTTAATAAGATCTAAATAAGATTAGGGGTCTGTTGTTTATGGTTCTGCCAGAAAGTCCTATTTAAAATCTTTGGATACTGTCCACCACCAAGGCCTTCGTCTTGCTATAGGAGCCTTGCGTACTTCTCCCGTATCAAGCCTTTATGTTGAAGCAGGTGAAACATCTTTAACTTCGCGCAGAGAAAAACTTTCTCTTCAGTATGCTATCAGACGTGCTGCTGATCCATCTAATCCGACTTTCAAAATTTCATTTCCACCTGAAGTTGTAGACACGTATGAAATCAAACCCACAGCAATCAAAATAGAAGTAGAGGCAATGATCAGGAATCGGTGCAATTAACCCACAGCTCCAATCAGAGACACCAAAGGGAAAGAAACACAAACATGAAGCAACAGACCCAAACGGACCCAAACGGAAAACAACAGCGGAAAACCTTTTGGATTACGTATATTACCACTGCTAGAAAATTCATGTATCGAGCTTAAAAATATACAAAAACATGAAACTGCCAAAGTTCCATCTTGGTGTATTAAAAAAAAAAGTGGAGGCCATGATCAGGAATCGATACAATTAACCGACTGCCCCATCAGAGACACCAAAGGGAAAGAAACACACAAAAAAAACCTTCTATTCTGTTTGACTTACACGATGGAAAAGACTTAGAATTATATCCAACACTATTCAAACTTTCTGGTACTGAAGTCACGTTATGATGATTACCAGCAAGTCTTTACTGATGGTTCCAAAGAAGGAGAAATAGTTGGTTGTGGGTATGCCTCTATAGATACGCACCAAACCTTGCGTCTTCCAGATGGTTCATCTATTTTTAGAGCTGAAGTCAAGGCGATAGACATCGCTTTAGATTTTATCAGTTCTTCAACAATTAAAAAAGCATTTATATTTTCTGATTCACTTTCTGTGCTTAAGGCTTTAGACAATTCATCATCTAAAAATCCTCAAATACAAAAATTGATCTAAAAATATAATGAAATTTCTGAAACACACCAAATCTTGTTTTGTTGAATTCCGAGCCATATTGGCATTGTCGGCAATGAATATGCTGACAAGAAAGCAAAGGAACCGCTCAATCTTGATCCGTCTGTTTTTAAAATTCCTTTTAATAATTTTAAACCATTTATCAACAGATAACATTTTGTCTGTATGGCAAGGCGAATGGGGCCGTGCAATAAATAACAAACTCCACGCCGTCAAACCTGTTGTAACAAAATGCTCTCCTCCACAGTTTTCCAGGAAAGAGGATGTAGTGTTAACGCGACTGCGCATTGGCCATGCAAGAGTTACGCATTCTCACTTTTAAAGTGGTGATGATCAGCCTTCTTGTGTAGGTTGTGATCAGCCATTTAAAGTTAAACATATCTTAATTGAATGTATAGAATGAACTCATTTTCGATTTTTATTTGCCTTCACTGCAGCTGGTGTTGTGCCGTGTGGCGGCCGTAAAACGTCTCCCCGTACATCAACCATAGTGCAGTTTATATTTTACTTTTGGTCCTTTGAGATCAGCGTGAATATACTGAGAAATCGGAAATAAATTATTGGTTTAGACTCATATTCTAGACAGGTTTTTAATTATTTGGACCCAATTTTGATTTATATTAGTCTTTGAATCGACTGCCTTTTCGGAATTCGCAAAATTGCAGAATGTTGGCAGTTGGCACGTCGTTAAACACGAAAACACCATCATCAATTACAAATGGCGATTAAATTGACACAGTGCGTGTATCTTCAACGGATGTCATATCCAAGAAACGTGGAAAATTGAAGAACTTTAGTGCTGCTGACTGCTGACTAAATTGCTGACTGAGTTCAATCCATTCGGATGAATCCTCGTCTGTTTTACGTTTGATTGCGTAACGGTCATTAGTTTTGTGCTTCCCCATGACGACCCCCAGGTATTAGACTTCCTGCCTTGCCGTGGCCCTGGGGGCTCAATTCCCACTGGGCACGTTGCTGCTGTGGTCAATGTGCCCACTGGGAAGAGCTAAAGGAAGTACCACCCGTTTGCCGTGGGTGGCGTCCTGTAAGCCGGAAGAAGGGATCCTGGAGGTTGAGGGTTACCTGAGGTGGCGGTGCTTCAGGTGCCCAACACGCCTCTTTGGCCTGGCTTTTCGGTGTAGACGGGTGGCCGTGCGGTCCGGCACGGTCAATCGGCTGGTCACGCCGAGCCCTAGAGATACCGCTTTGCTTTCTCTTCAACTCTTTTTGTATCTTTCCTAATACCAACCATATGCCCATTTACCTTACCCTTTTCTGTCTTTTTATCTCTAGAAGGCGGTGGCTTAACGGATCAATCGTGTAGGCATTTTGTTTATACGAGTATATCTCACGTGTATCTCTAACATCTGCGAGTTGGATAACCACTCCAGTATGGTGTTCCCTTGTAGGGCTCCACGGAGGGCGGAGAGCACTTGGGACGAAACTAGAATTTTTTTCTTATGGCTCCTGGAAAAAAACATAACCGCAAATCACCTAACCGCAAATCACCTAACCACAACGCACCCAAACGTAAAAAACAAGAAGATTCATCCGAATCGGATGAACACAGTCAACAATCCAGTCAGCAGTCAAGTCAACAATCTAGTCAGCAGTCTGCTGAACCAAATTTTGACAATGTTCCGCGTTTCTTGGTCGTTACGTCACTTGACGATACACGAACTGTATCTAGCCTTTCCCCCTTCGTCATCGAGAAAAGTATTCTCTCCATTGCCGGACACCCTAAGAGTATAAAACAACTCAAATCGGGTGATCTTCTCTTGGAAGTCGAGAAAAAACAGCAAGTGGTAAGCCTGCTAAACACCAACAAACTCTTTGATCTAAAAGTTAAAGTCGCTTTACATAACACGCTCAATTCATCTAAGGGAGTGATTCGCAGTCCAGAACTGCGTCCTTGCTCAGATGAAGAGATAGTCGATAACCTTAAGGATCAGGGAGTTGTTGGTGTTCGTAACATTCAAGTTCGTAGAAATGGTGTACTAAAACCAACAGCAACTTATGTGTTGACTTTTAATACACCAATTCTACCCAAGAAAATCAAAGTAGCATATCTTTCCATTAACGTAGAGGTATACATCCCAAACCCTCTTAGATGTTACTCTTGTCAGGCTTTTGGCCATCACGAAAGCAGATGTCAGAGAAAAAAACTCTGTCCTAATTGTGGTGAAGAAAAGCATGTTGATAATCACCTCAACTGCAAAAATGAACCCAAATGCGTAAATTGTGATGGCAAACATGCTGTTTTCTCCCGAGACTGTCCGGCGTGGAAAAAAGAAAAAGAAATACTTACCGTCAAATACCAAAGGGGGATAACATTCCCAGAAGCGCGGAAGATTGTCGAAGAGCGATACATAACACCAACCACCAGTTTCGCCAGCATCACAAAGGGTGCTGGTGTAAAATGTACCAGCTCCGCAACACAAACTGCTGAATCATACATTGCTGAACTGAAAAAGTCTGGTGCATGGAGTAAATCCACTCCAGCACCACAAAGTTCAACCAATTTATCAAAAGGCGCAATCCAGGTTGCTTCGGATCGGTCGACAGCGACCGTACCGAGGCCAGCGCCGAATGTAAAAGAGAAACCCGACCCAGGTCGAACTAATAAGGGGTCGCAAGATCCGATAAAAAAACATCAATTGTCTCAAAGACAAACAGACAGACAACGTAAAATGGAAAGAGACAATATAAAATTTCAGAACAGATTCGGATCTTTGAGTGACAGTGATATGGAGTTGACTGAAACTCCATCATCACCAAGTGGCAATAACAGATCGAGGTCTGCCACACCACGAGCTGGTGGTAGCAGATCTATATCACCAATTGCACCTCCATAATAGTTTCTAGTCTTTAAATATCTCTCCTTAAAATGGATTTAAAACACAAAATAATACAATGGAATTGTCGAGGTCTTAAATCAAATTATAATGAACTCTTATTACTTATTTCGCTACTAACCCCATCGGTGTTTTGTTTGCAAGAAACTTTTTTAAAAACTGATGACAACATAGATGTCAGGGGTTTCAATACATACAACTATATCTATTCTGATGGTAACAAACCATCTGGTGGCGGCTCAATTTTTGTTAAATCATGTTTACCACAAAGAGAGATCAAATTAAAAACCGACCTTCAAGCTGTAGCAGTATCGGTTTCTCTGGATAAAGAAACTACAGTTTGCTCTCTATATATCCCATCCTCATTTTCTTTAAAGCCCGAACATCTTGACTCATTGCTGAGTCAACTTCCATCGCCATATCTTTTAGTTGGCGACTTCAATGGTCACAATATTCTATGGGGCTGTAAAGATGTCAATAACAGAGGAGCACTTGTCGAAGATTTTATTGCAAAGAACGATCTTTGCTTGATGAATGATAAATCTTATACTTACCTTCACCCTGCGACAGGTCATTTGTCTTCTTTAGATCTCTCTTTGTGTCACCCATCTCTCTTCTTGGACTATGACTGGTCTGTTCATGATGATCAGTGCGGAAGTGATCACTTTCCTGTTATAATAGAGAGCGTAAACGAACCAGATGAAGACTGTAACCAGAAATGGAAAATGAATAAAGCCGACTGGGAATTATTCCATAATTTATGTGAAGAAGAGTTATCAGTTGATCACTTAAATGAATCATCTGACATTGTTTCTGATTTCACAGATACACTTATTAACATATCAGAACAATGCATTCCAAAGACCTCCACAAATACTAAGAAAAGCAAGCCTTGGTTTAATAATGACTGTAAAGAAGCTATTAAAAAGCGTAAACAGGCTCTAAATAAGTTCTGCAAAAATCCCACTTCAGAAAAGCTCAACGACGTAAAAGTTTTTAGAGCTAAAGCTCGGCGAACAATCCGAGCTTCCAAACGAAAGTCATGGAGAGAATATGTCTCCAAATTGAACTATAAAACCCCCATTAAAAAGGTTTGGGATATGGTACGAAAAATTTCAGGAAAAACAAAGTCTTCTAGTTTTACACATTTAAATACTGAATTTGACACAATAGCTTCAACAAAAAAAGATATTTCAGATACTCTTGGTCACACATTTTTGAGAAATTCATCATCGCGTAATTATTCTGACACTTTTAGAAATTTCAAAAAGGACCAGGAGAAAAGAAAACTTAACTTCAAATCCCTTAATCACGAAGAATACAACACACCATTTAACTTATCCGAACTCGTTGAAGCCATTGAAAAATCACATGATACGGCAACCGGCCCCGATGAAATTCATTATCAGATGCTTAAGCATCTGCCAAAAAGTTCTCTTACAACACTTTTAGAGATCTTTAATAATATTTGGGAAACGGGGGTCTGTCCTGAGAGTTGGCGTGTAGCTACAGTTGTACCAATTCCGAAACCAGGGAAAGATCATGCAGAACCTACAAATTATCGTCCGATAGCTTTGACAAGTTGTTTGTGTAAAACATTGGAGAGAATGATAAACAAGAGATTAGTCTGGTACTTAGAGTCCAACAACCTCATTTCAGAATATCAATCGGGCTTTCGTTCGGAACGTAGTACCAATGACAATTTAATAAGACTAGAAACATTTATACGAGATGCTTTTATTAACAAAGAACACGTAGTAGCTGTCTTTTTCGACTTGGAGAAAGCATATGATACAACATGGCGTTATGGAATATTGAAAGATCTACATAACATTGGCTTAAGAGGAAAACTTCCCAGTTTTATTGAAAGCTTTTTAGGGGAGCGCATGTTTCAGGTGCGTGTGGGGTCTACCGTGTCAGATTTCTATGATCAAGAACAGGGTGTCCCACAGGGTAGTATTCTTTCAACTACGCTATTTAACATCAAAATAAACAATATTGTACAATGTTTGGACGACAAAACTGATTGTTCATTGTATGTTGATGATTTTTGTATATGTTACCGTTCAAAAAATATGAAAACAATTGAACGAAAGTTACAACAAAATTTAAAAAGAATAGAAGAATGGACTGATAAAAATGGTTTCAAGTTCTCCAAGTCGAAAACGCAGTGTGTTCATTTTTGTAAACTACGGAAGAAACACGAACATCCTTCCCTGTTTTTATACGGATCACAAATTCCTGTTGTTGAAGAAGCCAAATTTCTTGGGGTCATATTTGATCAAAAGTTATCTTTTATTCCACATATTAAATATCTTAAAGCGAAATGCTTAAAAGCTTTGAATCTTTTGAAAGTTTTAGCTCATACAAGTTGGGGAGCAGATCGGTATACTTTATTACATCTTTACCGGTCTTTAATAAGATCTAAATTAGATTATGGGTCTGTTGTTTATGGTTCTGCCAGAAAGTCCTATTTAAAATCCTTGGATACTATCCATCACCAAGGCCTTCGTCTGGCCATGGGAGCCTTCCGTACTTCTCCCGTATTAAGCCTTTATGTAGAAGCAGGTGAACCATCTTTAACCTCGCGCAGAGAGAAACTTTCTCTTCAGTATGCTATCAGACTTGCTGCAAATCCATCTAACCCGGCATCCAAAATTTCATTTCGACCTCAATTTGTAGATAAGTATGAAACAAAACCCACAGCAATCAAACCTTTTGGATTACGTATTTTACCACTGCTGGAAAATTCAGGTATCGACCTTAAAAATATTCAAAAACATGAAACCGCCGAAGTTCCATCTTGGTGTATTAAACAACCTTCTATTCTGTTCGACTTACATGATGGAAAAAAATCCGAATCAAATCCAATACTTCTCAAACAAAACTTTCAGGTACTGCAGTCACGTTACAATGATTACCAGCAAGTCTATACTGATGGTTCCAAAGAAGGAGATAAAGTTGGCTGTGCGTATGTTTCTAAAGATACGCACAAAACCATGCGTCTTCCAGATGGTTCATCTATTTTTACAGCTGAAGCCAAAGCAATAGACATAGCTTTAGATTTTATCAGTTCTTCAACAATTCAAAAAGCAATTATATTTTCGGATTCACTTTCTGTGCTTAAGGCTTTAGACCATTCATCATCTAAAAATCCTCAAATTCAAAAATTGATCGAAAAACATCATGAAATTTCTAAAACACACCAAATCTTGTTTTGTTGGCTTCCGAGCCATATTGGCATTGTCGGCAATGAATATGCTGACAAGAAAGCAAAGGAATCGCTCAATCTTGATCCATCTGTTTTTAAAATTCCTTTTAACAATTTTAAACCATTTATCAACAGATACATCTTGTCGGAATGGCAAGGCGAATGGGACCGTGCAATAAATAACAAACTCCATGCCATTAAACCTGTCGTTAGTACAAAATGCTCTCCTCCACAGTTTTCCAGAAAAGAGGACGTAGTATTAACACGACTGCGCATCGGCCATACTAGAGTTACTCATTCTTATATTTTTAATGGTGATGATCAGCCTTCTTGTGTAGGTTGTGATCAGCCATTCACTGTGAAACATATCTTAATTGACTGTGTTGACTTTTCACCCTCACGTATTTTATATTTCAAAGCTGACACTTTGCAACAACTGTTTCGAGATGTACCTGTTGATAATATTATTTTATTCTTAAAAGAAATTGGACTTTTTCATAAGATTTAACTGTTTCAGATTTTTATACATTATCATTCTGACTTTTTACTTTTAATATCCTCATAATTATTCATGCCGTTTAACCATCAACCGTTTGACGCTTATGACCCACAAAGAGGGTTGACGCGTCGTTAAACACGAAATCATCATCATCATCATTCCCCATGACGAAAGCTTTAATGTTCGTCTCCAGTGCTCTCCGCCCTCCTTGGAGCCCTACAAGGGAACACCATAATGGAGTGGTTATCCGACTCGCAGGTGTTAGAGATACACGCGAGACATACTCGCATAAACAAAAAGCCTACACTACTGGTCCATATGGCCACCGATTTCCAGAGATAGAAAGACAGAAAAGGGTAAGGCAAAGGGGCATAAGGTTGGTATTAGAAATGATACAAAAAGAATAAAAAAGAAAGCAAAGCGGTATCCCTAGGGCTTGGCCCGGCCAGCCAATTGACCGTGCCGGATCACACGGCCATACGTCTTCACCAAAAAGCCAGACAAAAGAGGCGTGTTGGGTACCTGAAGAACTGCAACCTCAGGTAACCCTCAACCTCCAGGTTCCTTTCTTCCGGCTTCCAGGGGGCCACCAACGGCAAACGGGTGGTACTTCCTTTAGGTCTTCCCTGTGGGCACTTATGGTTCTGTCAGAAAGTCCTATTTAAAATCTTTGGATAATCTCCATCACCAGGGCCTTAGTCTCGCTTTGGGAGCCTTTCGTACGTCCCCATATTAAGTCTTTATGTGGAAGCAGATGAGCCATATTAAATTTCGCACAGAGAAAAACTTTCTCTTCAGTATGCTATCAGACTTGCTGCTTATCCATCTAACCCGGCTTTCAAAATTTCATTTCTACCTGAATTTGTAGATAAGTACGAAATTAAACCCACAGTAATCAAACCTTTTGGATTGCGTATATTACCACTGCTAGAAAGTTCAGGTATCGACCTTAACAATATTTAAAAAACATGAAACCTCCGAAGTTTCATCTTGGTTTATTAAAAAAGTAGACGTGGTGGCAATGATCAGAAATCGATGCAATTTACTCACAGCTCCTATCATAGACACCCAAGGGAAAGAAACACAAACACAAAACAACAGACCTTTATGGAAACATCAATAGCAGAAAACCAAAAGGACAGTTCCTTTAATCACAAAATGGAAAATAGGCTATCCAAAATAAACTAATATAAACGACACATACACCAAAAGACAAACTATAACAAAAATAAATTGCGACAGAATAACCGCCTTGGAACGGTCAGCGGAAACGAATTCGACTGGGGGGGGGCTTAAATCGATTTTAGGTGCTATACTTCCGTCGCGATTAAAACAAATAATTTATTCAGTCCACATGAAGGCCTCCTTACTCATCAATGCAACATCCCCCTTTTATTCTTTTGACTTACATGATGGCAAAAATCCGAATCAAATCCAATACTACTGAAACAAAACTTTCAGGTGCTGCAGTCACGTTACAATAATTACCAGCAAGTCTATACTGATGGTTCCAAAGGAGATAAAGTTTGTTGTGCGTATGTTTCTAAAGATACGCACCAAACACTGCGCCTTCCAGATGGTTCATCTATTTTTACAGCTGAAGACAAAGCAATAGACCTAGCTTTAGATTTCATCAGTTCTTCATCATTTCAAAAAGCAATTATATTTTCTGATTCACTTTCTGTGCTTAAGGCTTTAGACCATTCATCATCTAAAAATCCTCAAATACACAAACTGATCGAAAAACATCATGAAATTTCTAAAACGCACCAAATCTTGTTTTGTTGGCTTCCGAGCCATATTGGCATTGTCAGCAATGAGTTGGCTGACAAGAAAGCAAAGGAATCGCTCAATCTTGATCCGTCTGTTTTTAAAATTCCTTTTAATAATTTTAAACCATTTATCAACAGATACATCTTGTCGGAACGGCAAGGCGAATGGGACCGTGCAATAAATAACAAACTCCATGCCATTAAACCTGTCGTTGGAACAAAATGCTCTCCTCCACATTTTTTCAGGAAAGAGGATGTAGTATTAACACGACTGCGCATTGGCCATACTAGAGTAACTCATTCTTATATTATAAATGGTGATGAACATCCTTCCTGTGTAGGCTGTGATCAGCCATTCACTGTGAAACATATTTTAATTGAATGTGTAGACTTTTCACAGTCCCGTAACTTATACTTCAAAGCTGACAATTTGCAACAATTATTTCAAGATGTACGTTTTGAAAATATTATTTTATTCTTAAAAGAAATTGAAATTTTTCATAAGATTTAACTGTTTAAGATTTTTATACATATCTTACTTTTTACTGTTAATATCCTCATAATTCTCAATGCCGTTAACCATTAACCGTTTGACGCTTATGACCCACAAGGAGGGTTGACGCGTCGTTTAACACGAAATAATCATTATCATCATCGATAATTCAAAAAGCAATTATATTTTCTGATTCGCTTTCTGTACTTAATACTTTGGACCATTCATCCAAAAATCCTCAAATATAAAATTGATTGAAAAACGTCACCAAATTTCTATAACACACCAAATCGTGTTTTGTTGGCTTCCGAGCCACAATGGAATTGTCAGCAATGAGTATGCTGACAAGAAAGCGAAGGAATCGCTTAATATTGATCCGTCTGTTTTCAAGATACATTTTAATAATTTAAACCATTTATCAACAGATACATCTTGTCGGAATGGCAATGTGAATGGGACCGTGCAATTGATAACAAGCTGCAGCCCATTAAACCTGACGTTGGAACAAAATGTTCACCACCACGGTCTTCCAGAAAAGAGGATGTAGCATTAACGCGACTGCGCATTTGCCGTACTAGAGTTACTTATTCGTATATTTTAATGGTGATGATCAGCCTTTGTGTGTAAGCTGTGATCGCCCTTTCACTGTTAAACGTATCTTAATTGAATGTTTAGACTTTTCACCGTCCCGTAACTTATGCTTCAAAGCTGACACTTTGCAAGAATTGTTTCAAGATGTGAATGTTGATATTATCTTATTCTTTAAACAAATAGGATTTTTTCATATGATTTAATTTTGTTTAAGATTTTTATACATTATCATTCTGACTTTTTTAACTTTTAATTTCCTCATATTCCTACATACCTTTTGATCATTAACCGATTGACGATTATGACCCACAGAGAGGGTTGACGCGTCGTTAAACACGAAATCATCATTATGGGCACTTAGACAACAGCAGCAACGTGCGCAGTATGAATTGAGCCCCCCAGGGCCACGGCAAGGCAGGAAGTCTCACACCTGCGGGTGGGGTATCGTTGAGTGTGTGTTTCGCTTATATTATTTTGTTTTGTATACAAATTGCCCATTATTTTGGGAAAGTGTTTGTCCTTTTGGCTTTTCGCTATTGAGGTTTCCATTAGGGTCTAGTTGTTTAATGTTTGTGTTTCTTTTCCTTTAGTGTCACTGCTGTGAGCTGTGTGTTAATTTGATCATTGTCTTCACTTCTATTTAGACCCCTAAGCAGTTTACCAGTAATTTTGTTCGTCCGGTTTCAGCTCTGCGCGTAAGCTCAATGTCTTCAAGTCCCGATGGGCGGGTCGATAGGGGCAATCTTGAAGTGAACCTTGGATATTCTTCACCACCAAACCAAGTTTTAAAACAATTTGGACAATCACAAGTTCTATTTGGGTGGGGGCAAAGTTCCTGGAACACATTTTAGACGTGTCTGCTATCCTGTCTCCTACTTCAGAAGAGGGGTGAGTGAGTGAGTGTTTAAGTTTTACGTTCCACAAACAGCTAAGGTCATACGGAGACGGGACCTCGGTTTAAAGACCCATCCGAAAGTCTGGAGAAGCCCGGGATCGATCCTGCGACCCCTGGTTTACAAGGCGAGTAGCGTAACCACTACGCCACGGAGGCTTCTAAAGAAGAGGGGTGAACATATATTCGAAGTGTCCAAAAATTCTAAAGAACACACCCCAGTAGATGGTTCGAGGGCAAGCCTTGAGAGAAGAGAAAAGGATTGGCAGAGGTCATCGAGAGCCTACCGCGTGTAGTTTCAGCAGAGAATGTTAAGATGTGCATTCTTCATGCAGTCACATGATGTACATATGTACTTCTTTCTTTGGAAATGACGAATATACTCTCTGATGCGAAATTAGTATCTGAGAGGTCCTCAGGTCAAGTTGATTTGATTCGCCATTCTGCTCTTAGTAATTTCGAGGTTAACATTAGCAACAGGCGCCTGCGTCAAAGAAATTTTCGGATTCGGTTCAACAAAAATAGTGCGCCAGATCCTATTACTTTGAACAAATATGTTCTATAAAGGGTTATCCTTTGAAAGCTAGGAATACATCACAGAACCGAAAAATATGGAATGTGCATGTTTTCTGGGCCAGACTAGCTAGTTTCGGCCAATTAGACTGCACTGGCCTAGCTTTATCCAGAGACGGATGATTCCAGCATCCACTCCACAATGTTAGTCGTAAGGATAGTGTGTTGAAAAGAGGTGACCCTCCCAGCTAACGTTGAACACATCCTTAACTTAGAAGAGAAGAATGTGGAAGAAGAGCTCTGTGGTGTATTATTCGCTTCCAATTAAGGGGTAACTATTCCAAATGATGACGAATATACATATTTGTCAAAAAGTTATGGTCTAGTGTCTGGAATATGGTGTTGATTCTTACTTCTTAGAAAAGACGATGTGCCTTGAACAGGTTCCGTCTTTAAAAGCAGTCCCAGATCATGACTGGGGATACACTGAACCAGATAATCAGCTTTTTTGGCGATACATGGTGCAGCGGCTCTTACACCATACATGGTTGACTACGGCTGGTTGACTATGGCTGATTGACTGTGTGCCTAAGTTCGTGATAGATCTGACGTTCCCTGTTACAAGATTGAGTCAGAAGGTGATACACGTACTTTGATCACATAAGATAACAAGGCATGGCGGCAGTTTCAGGAAAATAGGCAACATAGACAGTCAAACATGCTCTACCGTATCCACGAGCACAAGATGAAGACAGACAGAGAGTCACCTGTAATCCTATCTTTATCGTAAAGACATCTGGCAGCTTCAAGATTACAGAAAATTTACTTTGAATACACAGTGCGCAGGAAGTTAAATGATCAATGATGGACGGTACATAAGACTTACTTTTCTTGTCCTTTGGGATCATTGATTCCATTGTGGAATTTTGAAAATATCTGAGGGTCACTGATGAGGCCTAATTGGCCGAATCTAGCTAGTCTGGCCCAGAAAACATGTACACTTCATATATTTCAGTTCTGTGGTGTATTCCTTGCTTCCAAAGGATAACCCTTTTATAGAACGTATTTAGCTTCACTACAGCTGGTGTGGCAATGTGTGGCGGCGGTAAAACGTCTCCCTGCCCTACATCATAGTGTAGATTATATTTTCTTGTCCTTTGGGATCCTTGATTCCATTGTGGAAGAGTTAGCGTAGAAGTTTACATTCCGAACCCGTTACGCTGCCACAATTGCCAGAAATATGGGCACCATGAAAACAGGTGTACAAAGGACCCTATCTGTGCAAATTGTGGCGAACCAGCTAACCACACGGAACAAAGTTGCAAAAATGCACCCAAATGTTTTAACTGCGGTGAAAGACACAGCGCTAATTCTAAAGAGTGCCACATTTGGCATAAAGAAAAAGAAATTCTAACCGTAAAATACAAGAGAAACATCTCGTTCCCAGAAGCGCGGAAAATCGTTGAGTCGTCTACTCCTATTCCTGGTGTCAGCTATGCAAGCGTCGCTCAGTCACCTATGAAAAAGGTACCTGTGGAAGATGCTGCCATTCAAACCGATCCTATACCTGGTCTCAAACCTTTACAAAAATTAAAACCTAAACAACAAACTGAAGATCAACCGAACATTGCCAAAATTCAAACACCACCACCACAGCCAGTACAAGACAAAAAATCAGAAAAATTATTGAAAAGCGCTACTTTGGAAATGATAAAAAATGATTTAAAAAAACAGCATCAAAAACAACAAACATCTCAAAAACAACAAACATCTCAAAAACAAACAGACAGACAACGTAAAATGGAAAGAGACAGTATAAAATATCAGAACAGATTCGGATCTTTGAGTGACAGTGATATGAAGTTCACTGAAACTCTATCACCACGAAGTGAGCATAGCAGATCGAGGTCAACAACATCACGAGGTGGTAATAACAGATCAATATCACCAGTTGCACCTCCAAAATGATTTCTAGCCTTATATAACTCTCCATACAATGGATTTAAAACACAAAATAATACAATGGAATTGTCGAGGTCTTAAATCAAATTATAATGAACTCTTATTACTTCTTTCTTTATTAAACCCATCGGTTGTTTGTTTGCAAGAAACTTTTTTAAAAACTGATGACAACAGTGATGTCAGGGGTTTCAATACATATAACTATATATATCCTGATGGTAACAGACCATCTGGTGGCAGTTCAATTTTTGTTAAATCATGTGTACCACAAAGAGAGATCAAATTGAGAACAGAACTACAAGCTGTTGCTGTATCGGTTTCTCTTGATAAAGAAACTACAGTTTGCTCTCTATATATACCACCTTCATTCTCTTTAGAGCCCAAACATCTTGACTCATTGCTGGATCAACTTCCGTCGCCATATCTTTTAGTTGGTGACTTCAATGGTCACAACATTTTGTGGGGTTGTAAAGATAACAACAACAGAGGAACACTTATTGAAGATTTTATTGCAGAGAACGATCTTTGCTTGATGAACGATAAATCTTATACTTACCTTCATCCTGCAACAGGTCATTTGTCTTCTTTAGATCTCTCTTTGTGTCACCCATCTCTCTTCTTGGACTATGACTGGTCTGTTCATGATGATCAGTGCGGAAGTGATCACTTCCCTGTTATAATTGAGAGCGTAAACGAACCAGATGAGGACTGTAACCAGAAATGGAAAATGAATAAAGCCGACTGGGAATTATTCCAAAATTTATGTGAAAAAGAGTTATCAATTGATCATTTTAATGAATCTTCTGACATTGTTTCTGATTTCACAGATACACTTATTAACATATCAGAACAATGCATTCCAAAGACCTCCACAAATACTAAGAAAAGCAAGCCTTGGTTTAATAATAACTGTAAAGAAGCTATTAAAAAGCGTAAACAGGCTCTAAATAAGTTCTGCAAAAATCCCACTTCAGAAAAGCTCAACGACGTAAAAGTTTTTAGAGCTAAAGCTCGGCGAACAATCCGAGCTTCCAAACGAAAGTCATGGAGAGAATGTCTCCAAATTGAACTATAAAACCCCCATTAAAAAGGTTTGGGATATGGTACGAAAAATTTCAGGAAAAACAAAGTCTTCTAGTTTTACACATTTAAATACTGAATTTGACACAATAGCTTCAACAAAAAAAGATATTTCAGATACTCTTGGGCACACATTCTTGAGAAATTCATCATCGCGTAATTATTCTGACACTTTTAGAAATTTCAAAAAGGACCAAGAGAAAAGAAATCTAAACTTTAAATCCCTTAATCACGAAGAATACAACAAACCTTTTAACTTATCCGAACTCGTTGAAGCCATTGAAAAATCACATGATACGGCAACCGGCCCCGATGAAATTCATTATCAGATGCTTAAGCATCTGCCAAAAAGTTCTCTTACAACACTTTTAGATATCTTTAATAATATTTGGGAAACGGGGGTCTGTCCTGAGAGCTGGCGTGTAGCTACAGTTGTACCAATTCCGAAACCAGGGAAAGATCATGCAGAACCTACAAATTATCGTCCGATAGCTTTGACAAGTTGTTTGTGTAAAACATTGGAGAGAATGATAAACAAGAGATTAGTCTGGTACTTAGAGTCCAACAACCTCATTTCAGAATATCAATCGGGCTTTCGTTCGGAACGTAGTACCCATGACAATTTAATAAGACTAGAAACATTTATACGAGATGCTTTTATTAACAAAGAACACGTAGTAGCTGTCTTTTTCGACTTGGAGAAAGCATATGATACAACATGGCGTTATGGAATATTGAGGGATCTACATAACATTGGATTAAGAGGAAAACTTCCCAGTTTTATTGAAAGCTTTTTAGGGGAGCGCATGTTTCAGGTGCGTGTGGGGTCTACCGTGTCAGATTTCTATGATCAAGAACAGGGTGTCCCACAGGGTAGTATTCTTTCAACTACGCTATTTAACATCAAAATAAACAATATTGTACAATGTTTGGACGACAAAACTGATTGTTCATTGTATGTTGACGATTTTTGTATATGTTACCGTTCAAAAAATATGAAAACAATTGAACGAAAGTTACAACAAAATTTAAAAAGAATAGAAGAATGGACTGATAAAAATGGTTTCAGGTTCTCCAAGTCGAAAACGCAGTGTGTTCATTTTTGTAAACTACGGAAGAAACACGAACATCCTTCCCTGTTTTTATACGGATCACAAATTCCTGTTGTTGAAGAAGCCAAATTTCTTGGGGTCATATTTGATCAAAAGTTATCTTTTATTCCCCATATTAAATATCTTAAAGCGAAATGCTTAAAAGCTTTGAATCTTTTGAAAGTTTTAGCTCATACAAGTTGGGGAGCAGATAGGTATACTTTATTACATCTTTACCGGTCTTTAATAAGATCTAAATTAGATTATGGGTCTGTTGTTTATGGTTCTGCCAGAAAGTCCTATTTAAAATCCTTGGATACTATTCATCACCAAGGCCTTCGTCTGGCCATGGGAGCCTTCCGTACTTCTCCCGTATTAAGCCTTTATGTAGAAGCAGGTGAACCATCTTTAACCTCGCGCAGAGAGAAACTTTCTCTTCAGTATGCTATTAGACTTGCTGCAAATCCATCTAACCCGGCATCCAAAATTTCATTTCCATCTCAATTTGTAGATAGGTATGAAACTAAACCCATAGCAATTAAACCTTTTGGATTACGTATTTTACCACTGCTGGAAAATTCAGGTATCGACCTTAAAAAAATTCAAAAACATGAAACGGCCGAAGTTCCATCTTGGTGTATTAAAAAACCTTCTATTCTGTTCGACTTACATGATGGCAAAAAATCCGAATCAAATCCAATACTCCTCAAACAAAACGTTCAGGTACTGCAGTCACGTTACAATGATTACCAGCAAGTCTATACTGATGGTTCCAAAGAAGGAGATAAAGTTGGTTGTGCGTATGTTTCTAAAGATACGCACAAAACCATGCGCCTTCCAGATGGTTCATCTATTTTTACAGCTGAAGCTAAAGCAATAGACCTAGCTTTAGATTTTATCAGTTCTTCAACAATTCAAAAAGCAATTATATTTTCTGATTCACTTTCTGTGCTTAAGGCTTTAGACAATTCATCATCTAAAAATCCTCAAATTCAAAAATTGATCGAAAAACATCATGAAATTTCTAAAACACACCAAATCTTGTTTTGTTGGCTTCCGAGCCATATTGGCATTGTCAGCAATGAATATGCTGACAAGAAAGCAAAGGAATCGCTCAATCTTGATCCATCTGTTTTTAAAATTCCTTTTAATAATTTTAAACCATTTATCAACAGATACATCTTGTCGGAATGGCAAGGCGAATGGGACCGTGCAATAAATAACAAACTCCACGCCATTAAACCTGTCGTTAGTACAAAATGCTCTCCTCCACAGTTTTCCAGAAAAGAGGACGTAGTATTAACACGACTGCGCATCGGCCATACTAGAGTTACTCATTCTTATATTTTCAATGGTGATGATCAGCCTTCTTGTGTAGGTTGTGATCAGCCATTCACTGTGAAACATATCTTAATTGACTGTGTTGACTTTTCACCCTCACGTATTTTATATTTCAAAGCTGACACTCTGCAACAACTGTTTCGAGATGTACCTGTTGATAACATTATTTTATTCTTAAAAGAAATTGGTCTTTTTCATAAGATTTAACTGTTTCAGATTTTTATATATTATCATTCTGACTTGTTACTTTTAATATCGTCATAATTATTCATGCCGTTTAACCATTAACCGACTGACGCTTATGACCCACCAAGAGGGTTGACGCGTCGTTAAACACGAAATCATCATCCATTGTGGAATTTTGAAAATATTTGAGGGTCACTGATGAGGCCTAATTGGCCGAAACTAGCTAGTCTGGCCCTGAAAACATGTACACTTCATATATTTCAGTTCTGTGGTGTATTCCTTGCTTCCAAAGGATAACCCTTATATAGAACGTTATTACAACTGTTTTTTCCTGGAGCAGTTGCGAAAGCCAAAGATAAAGCTTTGCTAGGCATGAACTTTTTTCATTCCAGTTTTTTCCATCTAGCACAAAAAGCTTGTCAAACACAGTTCCCTAGGAATCTCTCGTGGTGAAGTGGTTATGCTACTCACCTTATCAACCAGGGGTTGTGTAATCGACGACGGGCTTCTCCTTACTTTCGGATGAGTTTTTAAACCGAGATCCCGTCTCAGTATGACATTAGCTGTTGGTTGGATGTACAACGCAAACACTCACAGTTCCTTGATAAAGGTTATTGTAGAAAACCGAGGTACAGTTAAGGACCATATTCTATATAGGACTAAATCCCTCTCTGAAAAGAAATATGTTGTTATTTTGTAAGAGAAAACTTGCAGAATAAATTACCGCGGCCACTGCATCATGTTGTTAGAAGAGGATTTGCTGTGGTGACGCTAGTATGCATGTTGATTCAGTTGAGCAGAAACAAAAACCAGAACTTAATAAGTACTCAGCTGCCGTCAAAACTTCTCTATATGTGCCAGTGACCAGACAGCATTCCTCCAGAGCACGTATATTTTGTTGTTGTTGTTCTTTTTTTTTGGCTTTGGTTTTACGGCCCTTTCAAGATTATTTCACTCATATCGAGCCGATCGTTAAGTTCCATAGATGGGCGAAAACCGGAGTACCCGGAGAAAAAACACCTGGCCTTCCGTTGCAGAACTTGGCGTCTCACATAAGACCGGAGCGAGGCTCGAACCACAGCGGTGAGAGACCTAATGATCAAGAGTCAGCGCTCTTAACCACTAGACCACGGAGGCCCGTTCCAGAGCAGGTATTATGAGAACCTTGCTTAAGGAAAAGGAGACTCCTTCAAAATATGCATAAACGAAACGCCCTAGGTACTTGAACCAATCCACCTTCTATGTGGCAATAAAATTACGAGTCTCTGAATGGTCAAAGACGTATATTTGACGAACGTGTTTTGGGATGGAATCAATTAAGTGATTGTCTTTGAGTGTGTGTATCGCTTATATTATTTTGTTTTGGATAGCCACTTGAAAGTAACTGTCCTTTTGGCTATCCGCTATTGATGTTTCCGTTAGGGTCTAGTTGTTCCATGTTTGTGTTTCTTTTCCTTTGAAAAATCAACACGGTCAATTAAGGTATGTTGAACAGTGAAAGGCTGATCACCACCATTTAAAATATAAAAATGTGTAAGTTTAGTATGGCTAATGCGAAGTCGCGTTAATACAGTCACACTTCAATGGCTCGAACACCTTTGGGACCATGAAAATCTGTTCGAGACACGGGCAGTTCGAGCCATTGAGAGTTACCGCCAGGAGGCATAATGGAATTAATTTTGGGACATCTTTTCGGTGTTCTGTAATAAAAATGTATGCCGTGTGTACTCATTAGAATCGCCTCATAGAGGCGATTCTAATGAGAACACCCAAAATGCATTTGCAAGACAAAAGTCGACAATCACCGTAATTATCCCACACTACTTCTTATGTAGAAGCATTCCCTAGGGACTCGAAAACGGTTCGACTCAGCCATGGTAAACGAGCCATCGAAGTTCTACTGTACTACATTCTCTTTCCTGGATGGCTGTGGAAGAGAGCATTTTGTTCCAACGCCAGGTTTAATGGCACGGAGTTTGATATCAATTACACGGTCCAATTCGCCTTGCCATTCCGACAAGATGTATCTGTTGATAAATGGTTTAAAATTATTTAAAGGAATCTTAAAAACAGACGGATCAGGATTAAGCGGTTCCTTAGCTTTCTTGTCAGCATATTCCATCACGAAAACACGCCTATATAATTTTGACACCCCTTGAACCTCACTTTTATATAGTAAAACTGGGGTTTCCGGGGGTATACCTTATTTTTCTTAGCCGTATTTGTGTTTTACGTCTCACCAACAGCTAAGGTCATACGGAGACGGGACCTCGGTTTAAAGACTCATCTTATTTTTCTTATTTCTGCTCTAAAATATAGATAGTTGGTACTCGTTAGAACCGCCGCACTGAGGCGGTTCTAACGAGTGCCCACTATCTATATTTTGAGCAGATATAAGAAAAATATCACAATTTTTCATCATAAAATTTTCATTTTTTCGGCGATAAAGGTGGCAACATTTTTTCGGCGATAAAGGTGGCAATGTATTTGTATAGGCGTGTTTTCGCAATGCATTGCGGACAATGCCAGTATGGCGCGGAAGCCAACAAAACAAAATATGTTGTGTTTTAGAAATTTCGTGATATTTTCGATCAATTATTGATTTTGAGGATTTTTGGATGATGAACAGTCTAAGCTAAAATCATTTAAAAATAGAAGTGGATGCAATGATCAGGAATCGATACAATTAACCCACAGCTCCCATCAGAGACACCAAAGGGAAAGTAACACAAACACGAAACAATAGACACTTACGGAAACATCAATAGCGGAAATCCAAAAGACTTAACTTAATCTCGACTTCTAGTTATTTGGATGATTTATTAGATATTGGCATTACCTATTTCGATGGTTTAATTAGTCAAAGTTACTCCCCACAACTTTATTTAAATAAACCAATTTCTTATGATACCGAGGCCCGTTTTTAGATTAACATCTATCTATTGTAGATGGTTTGTTTCCTGCGATGATTTTGATTTTGAGATTGTAAATTTTCCCTTCTTGGATGGTGATATTCCTCTTGTCGCATAGTATGGCGTTTCTATTTCGCAATTAATTAATTCGATTTGCCAGAGTGTCTAGTCATGTAACTGACTTCAACGCTCGTAATAAATTGTTAACTGCTAAACTTCTTAATCAGGGTTATCGGTGTCATAAACTACGCAAAGCCTTGTCAAAATTTTATAGACATCATTCCGATTTAATTTCAAAATTCAATGTTGGACTTCAAAATCTTCTGCAACAAGGTCTATCGGAACCCGAATTCTATGGAGACTTAGCATATAAATTAAGAACAATACAAATATGACTTCAGCACCAAATTTCGTAAAATCATTCTTCGATATTAAAAGCGGCCCCCGCCCATAAGGGCTTGAAAAATATACGGGCTGCATGATGCTTCCACGAAGAGCTGAATCCGGCCTGCACACTAGTACTGGTAAACCGCTTAGAAGATCTAAGACTGTCCAGGAACCGGGTGTCCTTGGGTGTTTGTGTCGCTTATATTATTTTATTTTGGATAGCCTTTTGGCCATTTTGTGGGAAAGTAACTACCCTTTAAGATTTCCGCTATTGATGTTTCCGTTAGGGTCTAGTTATTTTATGTTTGTGCATTTTGTGGGAAAGTAACTACCCTTTAAGATTTCCGCTATTGATGTTTCCGTTAGGGTCTAGTTATTTTATTTTTGTGTTTCTTTCCCTTTGGTGTCTCTGATGGGAGCTGTGGGTAAATTGTATCGATTCCTGATCATTCCCTTCACTTCTATTTTTGAAAGTATACTTCATTCATTCTTGAATGAAGGGTCTATGAGCAACTGCAGAAATTATTTTGACAGCGAGGCAGGTAGATAAAAGTTGGTCGTCACATCTTCTGATTTGAAAAGTATACTTACTGGCTTTCACGAGTTCTTTTCAAGCCAGATGACGTATGTCTGAATCTTCTGTAGCTTGGCTAGCTTGAGTTCTGGGAAGAGCTCTCTCTGGTGCCTCTTAAAGACGTCGATTTCACCATCAGAAACTGGTTCAATTACAACAAAGGCTCTTCCTTCAAAGACAACCTGGTAAATCTGTTCCTTTTGGTGCTTTGGATAGAAGAAATGATTTTTTACACTTGCGCCCCCCCCCCTCCCCGACCCCGACAGAGCTTTGCTTTACGTACATACTTCTTACGTTAGCCACATATTTAAACACCTTTTTCAGTGTGATCGTCTTTAGGGAATGCCAGAGCACAGTTCCAAATTCATTTCCAAAAAAAAAAATGATGAGGAGGATGACCTTGTGTTTAACGACGCGACAACCCTCTTTGTGGGTCATAAGCGTCAAGCGGTTAATTTTCAAACTGTATGAAAAATTATGAGGGTGAAAAATAAAAAGTCATAAAGTTAATGTAAAAAAATCTGAAACAGTTAAATCTATGAAAAAGTCCAATTTCGTTTAAGAATAAAATTATACTATCAATAGCTACAGCCTCAAACAATTTTTGCACATTGTCAGATGCCAGCGTATTACGTTGGTCCTCCCCGCCACTGCCATACAGTGGTATTTCTTAAGAAATTATTTTGACAGCGAGGCAGGTAGATAAAAGTTGGTCGTCACATCTTCTGATTTGAAAAGTATACTGGCTTTCACGATTGCTTTTCAAGCCAGCTGACGTATGTCTGAATCTTCTGTAGCTTGGCTAGCTTGAGTTCTGGGAAGAGCTCTCTCTGGTGCCTCTTAAAGACGTCAATTTCACCATCAGAAACCGGTTCAATTACAGCAAAGGCTCTTCCTTCAAAGACAACCTGGTAAATCTGTTCCTTTTGGTGCTTTGGATAGAAGAAATGATTTTTTTTTTCACTTGCGCCCCCCCCCCCACACACACACAGAGCTTTGTTTTACTTACATACTTATTACGTTAGCCACACATTAAACACCTTTTTCAGTGTGATCGTACCCTTTAGGGAATGCCAGAGCACAGTTCCAAATTCATTCCCCCCAAAAAAAATGATGAGGAGGATGACCTTGTGTTTAACGACGCGTCAACCCTCTTTGTGGGTCATAAGCGTCAAGCGGTTAATGATCAAACTGTATGAAAAATTATGAGGGTGAAAAATAAAAGTCATAATGATAATGTATAAAAATCTGAAACAGTTAAATCTTATGAAATAGTCCAATTTCTTTTAAGAATAAAATTATACTATCAACAGCTACAGCCTGAAACAATTTTTGTAAATTGTCAGAGGCCAACGTATTACGTTGGTCCTCCCCGCCACTGCCATACAGTGGTATTTCTTAAGAAATTATTTTGACAGCGAGGCAGGTAGATAAATGTTTGTCTTCACATCTTCTGATTTGAAAAGTATACTGGCTTTCACGAGTGCTTTTCAAGCCAGCTGACGTATGTCTGAATCTTCTGTAGCTTGGCTAGCTGGAGTTCTGGGAAGAGCTCTCTCAGGTGCCTCTTGAAAACGTCCATTTGACCATCAGAAACTGGTTCAATTAAAGCAAAGGCTCGTCCTTCAAAGTCAACCTGGTAAATCTTGTTTCTTTTGGTGCTTTGAATAGGAGCAATGATGTCTTTCCACTTGCGCCCCCCCCCCCCCTTATTACTTATATACTTCTTACGTTAGCCACACTCCCCCATTTTAACACCCGTTTCCATGTGATTGTCTCCTTTTGGGGATTCCAGAGCACAGTTCCAAATTTATTTCATAACAAAAAAACAACAGATGATGAGGAGGATGATCTCGTGTTTAGCGACGCGTCAACCCTCTTTTGGGTCATAATCGTCAAGTGGTTAATGATCAAACTATATTAAAAATTATGAGGATTAATAATAAAAAGTCATAATGATAATGTATAAAAATCTGAAACAGTTAAATCTTATGGAAAAGTCTAATTCGTTCAAGAATAAAATTATAGTATCAACAAGTACATCTTGAAACAATTGTTAAAAATTTTCAGATGCCAAGAATTACGTTGGTCCTCCCCGCCATCTTTAAGTTCAACAAGACCTCCGCAGTATTGCGATCCATGGTGTGACATGCCTAAATGATACTTGCGCCCCCCCCCCCCCCCCCCCAGGTATTAGACTTCCTGCCTTGCCGTGGCCCTGGGGGCTCAATTCCCACTGGGCACATTGCTGCTGTGGTCTTTGTGCCCACTGGGAAGAGCTAAAGGAAGTACCACCCGTTTGCCGTGGGTGGCGTCCTGTAAGCCGGGAGAAGGGATCCTGGAGGTTGAGGGTTACCTGAGGTGGCGGTACTTCAGGTACCCAACACGCCTCTTTGGCCTGGCTTTTCGGTGTAGACGGGTGGCCGTGCGGTCCGGCACGGTCAATCGGCTGGTCACGCCGAGCCCTAGAGATACCGCTTTGCTTTCTCTTCAACTCTTTTTGTATCTTTCCTGATACCAACCATATGCCCATTTACCTTACCCTGTTCTGTCTTTTTATCTCTAGAAGGCGGTGGCTTAACGGATCAATCGTGTAGGCATTTTGTTTATACGAGTATATCGCCGGTGTATCTCTAACACCTGCGAGTTGGATAACCACTCCATTATGGTGTTCCCGTGGAGGGCGGAGAGCATTTGGGACGAAACTAGGATTTTTTTCTTATGGCTCCTAAAAACAAACATAACCGCAACCACGCACCTAACCGCAACGCACCTAAACGTAAAAAAGACGAGGATTCATCCGAATCGGATGAACGCAGTCAAAAATCCAGTCAGCAGTCAAGTCAACAATCGAGTCAGCAGTCTGCTGAACCAAACTTTGACAATGTTCCGCGTTTCTTGGTCGTCACGTCGCTTGACGATACACGAACTGTGTCAAGCCTTTCTCCCTTTGTTATCGAGAAAAGTATTGTCGCCATAGCCGGACACCCAAAGTGTATTAAATCACTCAAATCAGGTGACCTTCTCTTGGAACTCGAGAGAAAACCGCAAGTTGTAAGCCTGCTCGCCACCAAAAAACTCTTTGATCTTTCGGTAAAAATATCTCTTCACAACACACTAAACTCATCTAAAGGAGTGATTCGCAGTCCAGAACTGCGTCCTTGTTCAGACGAAGAGATCATTGATAACCTGAAAGATCAGGGGGTTATTGGTGTTCGTAACATCAAAGTCCGTAGAAATGGTGTACTAAAACCAACAGCAACTTATGTGTTGACTTTTAGTACACCAATTCTACCCAAGAAAATCAAAGTAGCATATCTTTCCATTAACGTAGAGGTATACATCCCAAACCCTCTTAGATGTTACTCTTGCCAGGCTTTTGGCCATCACGAAAGCAGATGTCAGAGAAAACAACTCTGTCCTAATTGTGGTGAAGAAAAGCATGTTGATTATCACCTCAACTGCAAAAATGAACCCAAATGCGTAAATTGTGATGGCAAACATGCTGTTTTCTCCCGAGACTGTCCGGCGTGGAAAAAAGAAAAAGAAATACTTACCGTCAAATACCAAAGGGGGATAACATTCCCAGAAGCGCGGAAGATTGTCGAAGAGCGTTACATAACACCAACCACCAGTTTCGCCAGCATCACAAAGGGTGCTGGTGTAAAATGTACCAGCTCCGCAACACAGACTGCTGAATCATACATTGCTGAACTGAAAAAGTCTGGTGCATGGAGTAAATCCACTCCAGCACCACAAAGTTCAACCAATTTATCAAAAGGCGCAATCCAGGTTGCTTCGGATCGGTCGACAGCGACCGTACCGAAGCCAGCGCCGAATGTAAAAGAGAAACCCGACTCAGGTCGAACTAATAAGGGGTCGCAAGATCCGATCAAAAAACATCAATTGTCTCAAAGACAAACAGACAGACAACGTAAAATGGAAAGAGACAACATAAAATTTCAGAACAGATTCGGATCTTTGAGTGACAGTGATATGGAGTTGACTGAAACTCCATCATCACCAAGTGGCAATAACAGATCGAGGTCTGCCACACCACGAGCTGGTGGTAGCAGATCTATATCACCAATTGCACCTCCATAATAGTTTCTAGTCTTTAAATATCTCTCCTTAAAATGGATTTAAAACACAAAATAATACAATGGAATTGTCGAGGTCTTAAATCAAATTATAATGAACTCTTATTACTTATTTCGCTACTAACCCCATCGGTGTTTTGTTTGCAAGAAACTTTTTTAAAAACTGATGACAACATAGATGTCAGGGGTTTCAATACATACAACTATATCTATTCTGATGGTAACAAACCATCTGGTGGCAGCTCAATTTTTGTTAAATCATGTTTACCACAAAGAGAGATCAAATTAAAAACAGACCTTCAAGCTGTAGCAGTATCGGTTTCTCTGGATAAAGAAACTACAATTTGCTCTCTATATATCCCACCCTCATTTTCTTTAAAGCCCGAACATCTTGACTCATTGCTGAGTCAACTTCCATCGCCATATCTTTTAGTTGGCGACTTCAATGGTCACAATATTCTGTGGGGCTGTAAAGATGTCAATAACAGAGGAGCACTCATTGAAGATTTTATTGCACAGAACGACCTTTGCTTGATGAATGATAAATCTTATACTTACCTTCACCCTGCGACAGGTCATTTGTCTTCTTTAGATCTCTCTTTGTGTCACCCATCTCTCTTCTTGGACTATGACTGGTCTGTTCATGATGATCAGTGCGGAAGTGATCACTTTCCTGTTATAATAGAGAGCGTAAACGAACCAGATGAAGACTGTAACCAGAAATGGAAAATGAATAAAGCCGACTGGGAATTATTCCATAATTTGTGTGAAGAAGAGTTATCATTTGATCAATTTAATGAATCATCCGACATTGTTTCTGACTTCACAGATACACTTATTAATATATCAGAACAATGCATTCCAAAGACCTCCACAAATACTAAGAAAAGCAAGCCTTGGTTTAATAATGACTGTAAAGAAGCTATTAAAAAGCGTAAACAGGCTCTAAATAAGTTCTGCAAAAGTCCCACTTCAGAAAAGCTAAACGACGTAAAAGTTTTTAGAGCTAAAGCTCGGCGAACAATCCGAGCTTCAAAACGAAAGTCATGGAGAGAATATGTCTCCAAATTAAACTACAAAACCCCCATTAAAAAGGTTTGGGATATGGTACGAAAAATTTCAGGAAAAACAAAGTCCTCTAGTTTTACACATTTAAATACTGAATTTGACACAATAGCTTCAACAAAAAAAGATATTTCAGATACTCTTGGGAGCACATTCTTGAATAATTCATCATCGCGTAATTATTCTGACACTTTTAGAAATTTCAAAAAGGACCAAGAGAAAAGAAAACTTAACTTCAAATCCCTTAATCACGAAGAATACAACACACCTTTTAACTTATCCGAACTAGTTGAAGCCATTGAAAAATCACATGATACGGCAACCGGCCCCGATGAAATTCATTATCAGATGCTTAAGCATCTGCCAAAAAGTTCTCTTACAACACTTTTAGATATCTTTAATAATATTTGGGAAACGGGGGTCTGTCCTGAGAGCTGGCGTGTAGCTACAGTTGTACCAATTCCGAAACCAGGGAAAGATCATGCAGAACCTACAAATTATCGTCCGATAGCTTTGACAAGTTGTTTGTGTAAAACATTGGAGAGAATGATAAACAAGAGATTAGTCTGGTACTTAGAGTCCAACAACCTCATTTCAGAATATCAATCGGGTTTTCGTTCGGACCGCAGTACCAATGACAATTTAATAAGACTAGAAACATTTATACGAGATGCTTTTATTAACAAAGAACACGTAGTAGCTGTCTTTTTCGACTTGGAGAAAGCATATGATACAACATTGCGTTATGGTATATTGAAAGATCTCCATAACATTGGCTTAAGAGGAAAACTTCCCAGTTTTATTGAAAGCTTTTTAGGGGAGCGCATGTTTCAGGTGCGTGTGGGGTCTACCCTGTCAGATTTCTATGATCAAGAACAGGGTGTCCCACAGGGTAGTATTCTTTCAACTACGCTATTTAACATCAAAATAAACAATATTGTACAATGTTTGGACGACAAAACTGATTGTTCCTTGTATGTTGACGATTTCTGTATATGTAACCGTTCAAAAAATATGAAAACAATTGAACGAAAGTTGCAACAAAATTTAAAACGAATAGAAGAATGGACTGATAAAAATGGTTTCAAGTTCTCCAAGTCGAAAACGCAGTGTGTTCATTTTTGTAAACTACGGAAGAAACACGAACATCCTTCCTTGTTTTTATACGGATCACAAATTCCTGTTGTTGAAGAAGCCAAATTTCTTGGGGTCATATTTGATCAAAAGTCACCTTTTATTCCCCATATTAAATATCTTAAAGCGAAATGCTTAAAAGCTTTGAACCTTTTGAAAGTTTTAGCCCATACAAGTTGGGGAGCAGATCGGTATACTTTATTACATCTTTACCGGTCTTTAATAAGATCTAAATTAGATTATGGGTCTGTTGTTTATGGTTCTGCCAGAAAGTCCTATTTAAAATCATTGGATACTATCCATCACCAAGGCCTTCGTCTGGCTATGGGAGCCTTTCGTACTTCTCCCGTATTAAGCCTTTATGTAGAAGCAGGTGAACCATCTTTATCTTCGCGCAGAGAGAAACTTTCTCTTCAGTATGTTTTAGAATTGCTGCAAATCCATCTAACCCGGCATCCAAAATTTCATTTCCACCTCAATTTATAGATAAGTATGAAACTAAACCCACAGCAATCAAACCTTTTGGATTACGAATTTTACCACTGCTAGAAAATTCAGGCATCGACCTTAAAAATATTCAAAAACATGAAACCGCCGAAGTTCCATCTTGGAGCATTAAACAACCTTCTATTCTGTTCGACTTGCATGATGGCAAAAAATCTGAATCAAATCCGATACTTCTCAAACAAAACTTCCAGGTACTGCAGTCACGTTACAATGATTACCAGCAAGTCTATACTGATGGTTCCAAAGAAGGAGATAAAGTTGGTTGTGCGTATGTTTCTAAAGATACGCACAAAACCATGCGCCTTCCAGATGGTTCATCTATTTTTACAGCTGAAGCCAAAGCAATAGACCTAGCTTTAGATTTTATTAGTTCTTCAACATTTCAAAAAACAATTATATTTTCTGATTCACTTTCTGTGCTTAAGGCTTTAGACCATTCATCCTCTAAAAATCCTCAAATTCAAAAATTGATCGAAAAACATCATGAAATTTCTAAAACACACCAAATCTTGTTTTGTTGGCTTCCGAGCCATATTGGCATTGTCGGAAATTAATATGCTGACAAGAAAGCAAAGGAATCGCTCAATCTTGATCCATCTGTTTTTAAAATTCCTTTTAATAATTTTAAACCATTTATCAACAGATACATCTTGTCGGAATGGCAAGGCGAATGGGACCGTGCAATAAATAACAAACTCCATGCCATTAAACCTGTCGTTAGTACAAAATGCTCTCCTCCACAGTTTTCCAGGAAAGAGGATGTAGTATTAACACGACTGCGCATTGGCCATACTAGAGTTACTCATTCTTTTATTTTTAATGGTGATGATCAGCCTTCTTGTGTAGGTTGTGATCAGCCATTCACTGTGAAACATATCTTAATTGACTGTGTTGACTTTTCAACCTCACGTATTTTATATTTCAAAGCTGACACTTTGCAACAACTGTTTCGAAATGTACCTGTTGATAATATTATTTTATTCTTAAAAGAAATTGGACTTTTTCATAAGATTTAACTGTTTCAGATTTTTATACATTATCATTCTGACTTTTTACTTTTAATATCATGCCGTTTAACCATTAACCGTTTGACGCTTATGACCCACAAAGAGGGTTGACGCGTCGTTAAACACGAAATCATCATCATCATCATCATCATCCACTTGCGCCCCCCCCCCCCCTTATTACTTATATACTTCTTACGTTAGCCACACTCCCCCATTTTAACACCCGTTTCCATGTGATTGTCTCCTTTTGGGGATTCCAGAGCACAGTTCCAAATTTATTTCATAACAAAAAAACAACAGATGATGAGGAGGATGATCTCGTGTTTAGCGACGCGTCAACCCTCTTTTGGGTCATAATCGTCAAGTGGTTAATGATCAAACTATATTAAAAATTATGAGGATTAATAATAAAAAGTCATAATGATAATGTATAAAAATCTGAAACAGTTAAATCTTATGGAAAAGTCTAATTCGTTCAAGAATAAAATTATTGTATCAACAAGTACATCTTGAAACAATTGTTAAAAATTTTCAGATGCCAAGAATTACGTTGGTCCTCCCCGCCATCTTTAAGTTCAACAAGACCTCCGCAGTATTGCGATCCATGGTGTGACATGCCTAAATGATAACGAAGCTTGGAATATCGAATCATTCACTACTGTTATCAGGGACAAATTATCTGCCAGTATATCAGGAACCTCGAATTCCAAACAAAGTCTAAACTGACCGTTCCAAGGCGGTTCTTCTGTCACGGTTTTTGTTATGGCTTGTCTTGAGTGTGTGTATCGCTGGTGTTGTTTTGATTTGGATAGTCCCCCAGATATTAGACTTTCTGCCTTGGCGTGGTCCTGGAGGCTCAATTAACATTGGGCAATTGGCTGCTGT
Organism: Lucinisca nassula; assembly: GCA_963580285.1. Lineage (NCBI taxonomy): Eukaryota > Metazoa > Mollusca > Bivalvia > Lucinida > Lucinidae > Lucinisca > Lucinisca nassula. Next base: position 41,479,835 of record OY757020.1, read on the forward strand.
GGTCTCTGTGACCACTGGGAAGAGCTAAAGGAAGTACCATCCGTTTGTCGAGGGTGGCGTCCTGTAGGCCGGAGGAAACGATCCTAGAGGTTGAGACCTCATGAGGTTTGGTGCTTCAGGTACCCAACACTCCTCTTTGGCCTGGCTTTTCGGTGTAGACGGGTGGCCGTACAGTCCGGCACGGTCAGTTAGCTGGTCGCGCCAAGCCCTAGAGATGCCGCTTTGTTTTCTTTTTCATTCTTTTTTTTACCAACCATTTCTTAATTTTACCTTACCCTTTTCTGCCTTTTTATCTCTAGAAGGCGGTGGCCAAACGGACCAATCGTGTAGGCATTTTGTTTATGCGAGTATATCTCACGTGTATCTCTAACACCTGCGAGTCGGATAACCACTCCATTATGGTATTCCCTTGGAGGGCTCCAAGGAGGGCGGAGAGCACATGGGATGAAACAGCGTTATATTCCTCATGGGGAATGATAAAAAAATAAGCACCAAACAAGAAACGTAAACAGAACGAAGAGTCCGATGACTCTTGTGACATAATTCAACAGTCTGTTGTACCAAAGCCTTCAAATATTTCTCGTTCTGGTCATTACATCAATAGACGATTCATGCACTGTGTCAGACATGTCTCCTTTTGTTATCGAGAAAAACATCCAGTCCATAGCCGGACATCCAAAAAGCATCAAAAAGCTTAAATCAGGTGATCTTCTCTTAGAAGTCGAGAAACACCAGCATGTTGCAAACCTGCTCAGCACCAAAAAGTTGTTTGATCTGACTATCAAGGTATCACTACACAATACACTCAAGTCATCGAAGGGTGTCATTCGCAGCCCGGAACTACGTCCTTGCAGCGATCAACAGTTTTTTGACAAGCTTAGGTATCAAGGCGATGTTGGTGTTCGTAACAAACAATTTCGTAGAAGTGGTGTACTTAAATCGACAAGCACGTATGTTTTGACACTTAATACATCAGTTCTACCCAAGAAAATCTAAGTAGCGTATCCTTTCCGAACCCATTTAGATGTTACAACTGTCAGGAATTTGGTCCCCGCGAACAAAAATGTCCGAACAAATCTTTCTGTGCCCATTGTGGTGAACATAGACACGTAACTATGCATTAAACTGCTAGAATGAAGCCAAATGTGTCAAAAGTGGTGGCAAACGTGCAGTTTTTTTTTTTTTTTTTTTTTTTTTTTAAGAATGTCCGGCTTGGAAAAAAGAAAAAGAGATGCAGTTTTAGTACCAACAATCGTTATAGTTTCCAGAAGCTCGGAAAATTGTTAAACAGCGATAAACAACATCAATCACAAGTTACGCCAGCATCACAAAGGGTGCTGGTGTAAAAGTCACAAAATATGGTACACAGACTATTGAATCGTACATTGCTGAACTGAAAAAAAATCTGGGGCATGGAGTTAATCTACTCCAGCACCACAACTTTCAACCAATTTGACAAATGGGGCAGTCGATAGCGACGGACCTCATGTAAAAGAGAAATTCGACTCAGGTCGAACCAGTAATGGATCGGAAGATCCGATCAAATTACATTATTCTCAAATACCTCTTGACGAGGACTATGAGGAAATAATGGATGATGATATTGCTCCAACCAGTCTTGCAAGTGTAGCAGAATAATCAGGATACCAACTTCAAAGTAGGTAATTTCCTTGAAAACGACGCATTAGTTTCTAGTCATGTAAATATCTCTCCATAAAATGGATCCAAAACACAAAATAATATAGTGGAATTATCAAGGTCTTAAATCAAATTATAATGAACTCTTATTACTTCTTTGGCGCCTGCCCATAAGGGCTTGAAGAAATATACGGGCTGCATGATGCTTCCACGCAGAGCTGAATCTGGCCTGCACACTAGTACTGGTAAACCGCTTAGAGGATCTAAGCCTGTCCAGGAACCGCGGTGCGAGCCGGACCGTCCATGCTAATAAACCCTATTGGTTTCATTGGGCGACAGGGCTTGAGATGTCATTTCATCTCAATGTCGGGTAAAAGTCCCACAAAATTGGAAGCAACGTCTCCAAAATGACCTTTACAGTGTTGACGGGGACGTTAAACCTCAAATCAAACAAACAAACAAAACTTATGACTTCTTTCTTTATTAAACCCATCGTTTTTTTGTCTGAAAGAAACTGTTTTAAAAACTGATGACAACATTGATATTGATATTGTAATATGAAGCCGTTTTCCTGTTCCTACCATATATTCCCCACCCCCACGTTTCCTGATATATTTTCAGTGTTCTTTCTGACGCGCCAGGTTAGTCTTGTTCTTGCAATTATAATTTTATAGCTCACATATTTATGATGTGCCATCTCTAACACAGAAACCGGCGACTATCCGTTTGAATCCCATCAAACCAACTTTTAATTTGCTTCCTGTATAGTTAATACTTAAGGTAATTCAATGTGCTTACCTCAAAGGAAATGTTATGTCGTGTACTTTTAATGTGTAAGGTTCATTTTATCCAATATCATTCATAGGCATCATCATTTGTATTTATTTAATCCGCTAACTTTGATTTTATCCGCTCAAACTATTCCTGTTGATGCAGCATTTTTAGTATTGCATGACAGCTGTGTTCCTTTCGTGTCTACAAACGTTTAATATCAGTTTTGCTTAAAAAGGCTGTTTGTGTCAAGTTTCTTTGAAGTTCTAGCTATGGTTTGCATGTATTTAATGTCTGACGGTATCAGGATAGCCATTGGTCAATTGCCTGACTTGAATTCATAGCCCCGATAGCTCAGTTGGTACCGGGGAAGGGGAGGTCACGGGTTCGATCCCGGGTCGCGACATACCATAGTCGTTAAGAGACTGTCCGGCGTGAAAAAAAGAAAAATAAATACTCACTGTCAAATACCAAAGGGGGGTAACATTCCCAGAAGCGCGGAAAATTGTCGAAGAGCGATACACAACACCAACCACAAGTTACGCCAGCATCACAAAAGATGCTGGTGTAAAATGTACCAGCTCCGCAACACAAACTGTTGAATCATGCATAGCTGAACTGAAAAATATCTGGTGCCTGGAGTAAATCGACTCCAGCACCACAAAGTTCAACCAATTTATCAAATGGCGCAATCCAGGTTGCTTCGGATCGGTCGACAGCGACCGTACCGTAGCCAGCGCCGCATGCAAAAGAGAAACTCGACTCAGGTCGAACTAATAAGAGATCGGAAGATCCGAAAAAGCAAATGTCTCCAAAACAAACAAACAGACAACGTAAAATGGAAAGAGACAATATAAAATTTCAGAACAGATTCGGATTTTTGAGTGACAGTGATGATATGGAGTTCACTGAAACTCCATCATCACCAAGTCGCAATAACAGATCGAGGTCAGCAACACCACGAGCTGGTGGTAGCCGATCTATATCATCAATTGCAGCTCCAAAATAGTTTCTAGTCTTAATCTCTTCATAAAATGGATTTAAAACACAAAATAATACAATGGAATTATCGAGGTCTTAAATCAAATTATAATGAATTCTTATTACTTATTTCGTTATTAAACCCATCGGTTTTTTGTTTGCAAGATTTTTTAAAAAAAAAACTGATGACAACATTGATGTCAGGGGTTTCAATACATACAACTATATCTATTCTGATGGTAACACACCATCTGGTGGCAGTTCAATTTTTGTTAAATCATGTTTATCACAAAGAGAGATCAAATTAAACACAGACCTACAAGCTGTAGCAGTATCGGTTTCTCTGGATAAAGAAACTACTATTTGCTCTCTATATATCCATCCCTCATTTTCTTTAAAGCGCGAACATCTTTACTCATTGCTGAGACAACTTCCATCGTCATATATTTTAGTTGGCGACTTCAATGGTCACAATATTCTATGGGGCTGTAAAGATATCAGTAACAGAGGAGCACTTGTTGAAGATTTTATTGCAAAGAGCGATCTTTGCTTGATGAATGATAAATCTTATACTTACCTTCACCCTGCGACAGGTCATTAGTCTTCTTTAGATCTCCATTTGTGCAACCCATCTACCTTTTTGAACTATGAATGGTCTGTTCATGATGATCAGTGCGGAAGTGATCACTTCCCTGTTATAATTGAGAGCGTAAACGAACCAGATGAGGACTGTAACCAGAAATGGGAAATGAATAAAGCCGACTGGGAATTATTCCATAATTTATGTGAAGAAGAGTTATCAGTTGATCACTTAAATGAATCATCTGACATTGTTTATGATTTCACAATGCATTCCAGAACAATGCATTCCAAAGACCTCCACAAATACTAAGAAGAGCAAGCCTTGGTTTAATAATGACTGTGAAGAAGCTATTCAAAAGCGCAAACAGGCTCTAAATAAGTTGTGTAACAGTCACACTTCAGAAAAGCTAAACGACGTAAAAGTTTTTAGAGCTAAAGCTCGGCGAACAATCCGAGCTTCCAAACGAAAGTCATGGAGAGAATATGTCTCCAAATTGAACTACGAAACCCCCATTAAAAAGGTTTGGGATATGGTACGAAAAATTTCAGGAAAAACAAAGTCCCGTAGTTTTACACATTTAAATACTCGTTTTGACACAAAAGCTTCAACTAAAAAAGATAGTTCAGATACTCTTGGTAGCATATTCTTGAGTAATTCATCACCGCGAAATTATTCTGACACTTCTAGAAATTTCAAAAAGGACCAAGAGAAAAGAAATCTAAACTTCAAATCCCTCAATCACTAAGAATGCAACAAATCTTTTAACTTATCCGAACTAGTTGAAGCCATTGACAAATCACATGGTACGGCAACTGGCCTCAATGAAATTCATTATCAGATGCTTACGCATCTGCCAAAAAGTTCTCTTTCGACACTTTTAGATATCTATAATAATATTTGGGAAACGGGGGTCTGTCCTGAGAGCTGGCCTTTTGCTACTGTTATACCAATTCCAAAACCAGGGAAAGATCATGCAGAACCTACGAATTATCGACCGATAGCTTTGACAGGTTGTTTGTGTAAAACATTGGAGAGAATGGTAAACAAGAGATTAGTCTGGTACTTAGAGTCAAACAACCTCATTTCAGAATATCCGTCAGGTTTTCGTGTGGAACGTAGTACCAACGACAATTTAATAAGACTAGACATATTTATACGAAATGCTTTTATTAACAAAGAACACGTAGTAGCTGTCTTTTTCGATTTTGATACCACATGGCGTTATGGAATATTGAGAGATCTCCATAACTTCGGCTTAAGGGGAAAACTTCCCAGTGTTATTCAAAGTTTTTTAGGTGAGCGTGTGTTTCAAGTGCGCGTGGGATCTACCCTGTCAGATCTCTATGTACAAGAGCAGGGTGTCCCACAAGGTAGTATTCTCTCAACTACGCTATTTAACATCAAAATAAATAATATTGTACAATGCTCGGACGACAAAACAGACTGTTCATTACATGTTGATGATTTTTGTATATGTTATCGCTCAAAAATATGAAAACAATTGAACGAAAGTTACAACAAAATTTAACAAAAATAGAAGAATGGACTGATAAAAATGGTATCAAGTTCTCAAGTCGAAAACGCAGTGTGTTCATTGTTGTAAGCTACGGAAGAAACACGACCATCCTTCCCTGTTATTATACGGATCACAAATTCCTGTCGTTGAAGAAGCCAAATTTCATGTGGTCATATTTGATCAAAAGTTATCTTATATTCCCCATAATAAATATCTTAAAGCGAAATGCTTAAAAGCTTTGGATCTTTTGAAAGTTTTAGCTCATACAAGTTGGGGAGCAGATCGGTACACTTTATTACATCTTTACCGGTCTCTGATAAGATCTGAATTAGATTATTGGTCTGTTGTTTATGGTTCTGCCAGAAAATCTTATTTAAAATCTTTGGATACTATCCATCACCAAGGCCTTCGTCTGGCTATGGGGGCCTTCCGTACTTCTCCAGTATTAAGCCTTTATGTAGAAGCAGGTGAACCATCTTTTACTTCGCGCAGAGAGAAACTTTCTCTTCAGTATGCTATCAGACTTGCTGCTTATCCATCTAACCCGGCATTCCAAATTTCATTTCCACCTGAATTTGTAGATAAGTATGAAACTAAACCCGCAGCAATCAAACCTTTTCTATTATGTATTTTACAACACTGCTAGATAATTCAGGTGTCAAAAACATGAAACCGCGGATGTTCCATCTTGGTGTATTAAAAAACCTAATATTATGTTTGACTTACATCAAACCCAATACTACTCAAACAAAACTTTCAGGTACTGCAGTCACGTTAAAATGATTACCAGCAAGTCTATACTGATGGTTCGAAACAAGGAGATAAAGTTGGTTGTGCGTATGTTTCTAAAGAAACGCACCAAACTTTGCGCCTTCCAGATGGTTCATCTATTTTTACAGCTAAAGCCAAAGCAATAGACCTAGCTTTAGATTTTATCAGTTCTTCAACAATTCAAAAAGCAATTATATTTTCTGATTCACGTTCTGCGCTTAAGGCTTTAGACTATTCATCATCCAAAAATCCTCAAATGCAAAAATTTATCGAAAAACATCACGAAATTTCTGAAACTCATCAAATTTTATTTAGTTGGCTTCCGAGCCATATAGGCATTGTCGGCAATGAGTATGCTGACAAGAAAGCAAAGGAATCGCCCAATCTTGATACGTCTATTTTTAAAATTCCTATTAATAATTTTAAACCTTTTATCAACCGATACATCTTGTCGGAATGGCAAGGCGAATGGGATCGTGAAATAGATAACAATTTCATGCCATTAAACCTGGCGTCGGAACAAAGTGCTCTCCTCCACAGTTTTCCAGGAAAGAGGATGTTGTATTAACACGATTACGCATTGGCCATACTAGAGTTACTCATTCTTATATTCTAAATGGTGATGATCAACCTACTTGTGTAGGCTGTGATCAGCCATTCACTGAAAAACGTGTCTTAATTGACTGTGTTGACTTTTTACCCTCCCGTAACATATACTTCAAAGCTGACACTTTGCGACAATTGTTTCAAGATGTACCTGTTGATAATATTATTTTATTCTTAAAAGATATTGGACTTTTTCATAAGATTTAACTATTTCAGATTTTTATACGTTATCATTCTGCCTTTTTAGCTCACCTGTCACGTAGTGACAAGGTGAGTTTTTGGGATCACTTTTTGTCTGTCGTCCGTCGTGCGTGCGTCCGTGCGTGCGTCCGTAATCTTTTCTTCAAACGACATCTCCTAAACCACTGATCGTATTTTGACCAAACTTCACAGGAATGATCCTTAGGTGGTCCCCTTTCAAAGTTGTTCAAATGGTTCCGGTCCGTTGCACAAATAGGTCAAAGTAGCCAAAAATAGATTTTTTTCACCGCAAACTTAAAAAATCTTCTTCTCTGAAACCGCAAGGCCCAGGTCTTTGATATTTGGTATGAAGCTTCATCTAGTGGACCCCTACCAAGATTGTTCAAATTATAGTGCTTGAGCTAAAAATGCCCCCACACGGGGGCCCTTTAGTTTTACATTGGCTTATATAGGGAAAATCTTTAAAAATATTCTCTGAAACCGCAAGGCCCAGGTCTTTGATATTTGGTATGAAGCTTCATCTAGTGGACCCCTACCAAGATTGTACAAATTATAGTGCTGGGGCCAAAAATGCCCCCGTACCAGGGCCCTTTTGTTTTACATAGGCTTATATAGGGAAAACTTGAAAAATCTTCTTCTCTGAAACTGCAAGGCCCAGGTCTTTGATATTTGGTATGAAGCTTCATCTTGTGTACCTCTACCAAGATTGTTCAAATTATAGCCCTGGGGCCAAAATTGACCCTGCCCGGGGCCCACTTGTTATACATTGGATCAGGTGAGCGAACCAGGGCCCTCTTGTTTTACTTTTAATACCCTCATAATTCTTCATGCCGTTTAACCATTAACCGTATTACGCTTATGACCGACAAAGAGGGTTGACGCGTCGTTAAACACGAAATCATCATCATCATCAACATGTCGGAATGGCAAGGCGAATGGGACCATGCAATAAATAACAAAATCCATGCCATTAAACCTTTCCTTGGAACAAAATGCTCTCCTCCACAGTTTTCCAGGAAAGAGAATGTAAATTAACGCGAATGCGCATTGACCATACTAGAGCTACTCATTTTTATATTTTTAATGGTGATGATCAGCCTTCTTGTATAGGATGTGATCAGCCATTCACTGTGAAACATATCTTAATTGACTGTGTTGACTTTTCACCCTCACGTAACTTATATTACCTTTTGATAATATTATTTTTTTCTTTAAAAAATGGGACTTTTTCATAAGATTTAGCCGTTTCAGATTTTTATTCATTATCATTCTGGCTTTTTTACTTTCAATATCCTCATAATTCTTCATGCCGTTTAACCATTAACCGTTCGACGCTTTTGACCCACAAGGAGGGTTGACGCATCTTTAAACACGAAATCATCATCATCGTCAAGCAGCCCATATGTTTCTTCAAGCCCCTATGGGCGGGGCCCGAATACTCGAAAGATGACACTAGTTTGTGACAACAAAGTTAAATAAGTACAAGATAAGGTGTCGTATTTTCTGTTGACTCGCGGCTTCACATCACGTGAACAAGTCCGTGAAATGAACACCCCTTAACCCCACTTTATATAAAGAAAACTGGGGTTTACGTGGGTATACATTATTATACTCATATCTGCTCCAAGACATAGGTTGTTGCTACTCGTTAGAACCGCCTCATTGAGGCGGTTCTAACGAGCACCCACAACCTATGTTTGCAGTATAAATATATCACTTATTTTCACAAAAAAGTAGCCAAAAATGTCGCACGGGTAATGAGTAATAATGCAAATTACATCCGAGGGAGTTTCGATTATACCAAATGGGTATTCCCTGCCCTTTTTCGACGTATTTGGGTACATCCCAGCACTATAGAAAGTACAATACAATATTCTTTGTGCGACAAATATGATAAACTGCGTATATGCGAGTTCGGTCATAGTAGGTCTTGTATCACATTAACAAGGCAGTGTAATGAATGCCCTGCAATGGCCACATAATACAGCGAAAAACGAGGTTCACAGGGTGAAGCGGTTCTAACGAGTACCCATATCCTATGACTTAGAACATAAATAAGAAAAATAATGAATACCCTTGTAAACCACATTTATCTCTTTATAAAGGTGTTCATTTAATGGATTCGTATGAATCACATTATTAAATCCATGAAATGATACATTTAGCCAGGCGAACCCTCGAGCGTGATATGTGTAAACAGTACAGGCCAAGAACTATCACTGTTGGCCAAAAGTCGAGTCTTTTCCAGTTATTTTTTTTTTTCCTTATTTTTGCTCAAAAACAAGTTTTTTTGGGGTGCTGGCTAGAACCACCGCATTCTCAACGCCTCACTGCGGCGGTTCTAACAAGCACTAGCAATTTATGTTTGTACAAGAAATAAGAAAACTATATTTTGTTCTGAAAAATGCTCATGCTGGAACTATGAAGTATGAAACACACCATTTTTACATAAGGGTGGGTTATCGTAATGCAAAGTTACCTTCGCATATTTTACTTTTGCGTCCAGTAATGTTTCTGATAAGCCTAAGCAAAGGTCAAGGTTCGCCGAAATCTTTAATTTTGTCTGTGCGATAAAATGTCCTTTTTAAAATGATGGAGAAGCAAACAACGTCTTCACGCTTTCACGAACTCGTGCAGAATGAAACATTTGCATCGCAAATGGCATATATCTACCCGCGTGTTTCTGTGGTATGTGCGGTTTCTGAAACAGCGGTAATTCTGGTCGAGGCGTCAGTTTGTGCTTTCTTCACCTTCTTACGCCATGAGCAGAAGAGTTGTATTGTGTTCTGCCGGTATTTCCTCCCAGAGAGGAAATAAAGATAGAAGTTGACGCTGTTCTGCAACTCTGACATAGTTATTGCTATCGTATTCACAAAAATCCAGTTAGCCTCTTCTTCTCCGACAACCTCAAGCCTCATAAAGGCGAAACAGTTGTAGATCGCTGCTGGAGTATGTAGAATTAGAAAGGCAAAGGATACAACAAGGAGAGTGATTGTGAGATTTCTCTGTTCTCGTTCCCTAGTTTTTCTCGACTCCTCGCTGCTCGTCATCTCCTTGTGTCGCTTTGTTGACTGGCGAAGCCGGTAGATGATCGTGACGTTAGACAAGAAAATAGTCAGCATCGGGATGAAGATGTACATTGGTATTTCTATGTACAACCAGATCTTGTAGGTAAAATATTTCCAATCTACTGCGATGTCACAAACGCCTCTCTCAGGATTGTTTTCGTGCATCATTCCCCATGGGAGATTGTACAAGCTGGCCATTATTCCGACACATGAGACCGCCACTGCTGAATTTCTGAGTCGGCACCATTCACCAACCTTCAAGGGAAACTGAACGGCTATGAGGCGTTCGATTGTCCAACAAACGAGGATGTAATTAGAATAGACTGGCAGAACGTTGTTCCAGTACCAATAAACGTTACACATATCCGATGTTGACATCTCCATTTCTTTGAAGGGAATTCTGAAACATATCAGAATGAGATCGACGACTGCCAGTGACGTCATGAACAAACTCGACGAGTTGAATGGTTTCATCCTCAGCGTCACGATAATGACGATGATATTGCCGAAAATTCCCGGAGGAGCGTATATCTGCCAGCTATGCAGATATATCCACTTTGCTGCTTCGAAAATATCATATTCCCAGAAAGGCTTTACAAGGCTAGGTGTCGTAGTTTCTGTGCTCGAATTAGAAGACAAACTGCCACTAGAAACTGTCGGAAAATCGTCCGTTGTTCCAACAGAATCGTCAATAGTGTCAGCTGCCTTAAGAAGTGCGTCGAAAGAAGTCGTCATCTCTGAAATTACAAAGAGGGTCTTACATGAGTGTTCATTCATATATCATTGCATTTATCAAACACGTTGAGGAAAAGGAATACAATGCGAGTCGTTGCCGAGCATTATATCCCTTTTCCTCAACTTGTTTAATAAACTGTTGATATAGAGGATTTTACATGAGTGTTCATGTATTATTGAATTTATTAAACAAGTTGAGGAAAAGGGATAAAATGCGAGGCTTTGCCGAACATTTTAAAGCCTCGCATTTTATCCCTTCTCCTCAACTTTAATAAATTCAATAATACATGAGCACGATTCCATTTATCATATGACATTTAAAACGTATTTTATTCACGATTGTTTTCAAAAATATCAATATTCCGCCCTTAGTAAACGCGACGTTGTTATGGACATCGTACATGTAACGTAACGGGACGTATCTAAGTAATTTGCATATTTAATCCACTAGTGGATTATCAAAACTATTACATGGCGTTATTACATTCTCAGAAGCGACATCATATGATAAAATACATGTTCAATCGAACTTCAATATTTCGAATAATTTTGGGACCATGAAATTTTGTTTGAAATAGAGACAAACTACTAAGGTTTAACCATAGCGGCATATTATGAAGCATAACTTATAATGGAGATCATTTAAAAATAAAGGTACGTTTTGTCTACTCATTAGAATCGCCTCATTGAGACAATTCAACTGTACACATTGAATACTGTTTCAAGATTAAACCTGAAATACGCTCGTACCTCTCCATTACGAAAACCTGCCTACTCAAATATATTATAAATTTTACCAACCCACAAAATGAAATTTTCAGATACAAATGCTGATATTTTTCATATATCTGCTCAAAACATTGATTGTGGGTACTCGTTAGAACCGCGTTAGTGGAGTTAAAGGGGGAAAATATATAGGTGAGTTTTCGTGATGTTAATAAGTCCAAATATAGGGATATTAGGAGCTATTTGAAGTATTTTCAGGGATTTTACCTCCAGTGCAGTCCTCGCGCATTGAAGAAATAGATGGGCTGCATGTTGCTTCCACGCAGAGCTGAAACCGGCCGCACACGAGTACTGTTAAACCGCTTAGAGGATCTAAGCCTGCCGAGGCAAAGCGGTGCGAGTCGTATCGTCCATGCTTATAAACCCTATTGGTTTCATTGGGCGACAGGGCTTGGAATGTCGGGTAAAAGTCCTACAAAATTGGAAGCAGCGTCTCCAAAATGACAAATACAGTGTTGACTAGGACGTAAATACCTCAAATCAAACAAACAAGACAGCCAGTTCGAATTGGCAAAGGTAAACCACTTTACCGGTTTGACAATTTATTAAAAAAATATACAGCATGCAAATGTTTTTTATTTTTCTTATTTAAACTCCAAACACAAACATACAAACAGCGAGGCGTTTTACGAGTACCCTCAGTGAGGCGTTTTACGAGTACCCTCAGTGAGGCGTTTTAACGAGTACCTACAACCTATGACTTAGAACATAAATAAGAAAAATAATGAATACCCCTGTAAACCCCAGTTATCTCTATGAAGGTGTTCATTACACGTATTCGTATGAATCACGTTATTATTAAATTCACGTAATGATAGCCAGGGCAACCCTCGAGCGTGTGTTAACAGTACAGGCCAAGAACCTTCACTGTTGGCCAAAAAGTTGAGTCGTTTTCGTTGCTTTCATTTTTTTTCAAACTATTGTTTTCTGTTTTCTTAAAGCTGTTTATTTGCAGCTTTCTAAATATTTTTCTAGAAGCCCGCGTGGTGTAGTAGTTATGTTACTCGCCTCATAAATCAGGGTTCATGTGTTCGATCCTGGGCTACTCCAGACTTTCGCATAAGTCTTTAAACCGATGTCCCGTCTCCGTATGAACTCAAACACACACACACACACTATAAATATTATTCTAAAAATAACTCAACCTGTTATATGCATCGGAGTAGAGTTGGGCAATAAACTTCACTTGAGATAAACGGCACCTTTTCCTCACACATGCCTATACAAATACATTGTAAATTTTACGGCCGAAAAAAATGAAAATTTTAGACGAAAAATTGTGATATATTTCTTATTACTGCTCATAAGCTAGATTGCCGGTACACATTCGAAACGCCTCATCGAGGCGGTTCTTAGATGAGGTGTTTCTAACGAGTACACACAGTCTATATTTTAGAGCAGAAATAAGAAAAATAAGGTTTATCCCTGTAAACCCTAGTTTAGTTTTACTATATAAAAAGTGTTGTTCAAGGGGTCAGAATTATGTAGGTGTGTTTTCCTGATGGATAGTGGGCGCAAATTAAATGTATGTTACAATAGTTATACGTTGTCACTTATGTTTAATAATAATTTGTTTTGTATCAAGTGAGATAATAATTTTAAAATATAGCTCATTTTGCCTATTTACACCGCGAGTTATTTATAATGTCCTCGTATAAAGATGAAAACAGTTTTGGAAACTTAGTGTCCTCTTTCATCCTGCACTATACAGATACAAAATATTTCGACTTTTTGGCAATTGTATGCAGGTTCTTTTTTAGCAAATTAGGATCGACATCCTATGACCATATGAGTCCAGTGTCTTGCATGGCCTACAAAATTATATTTTTATAATATCTGTATCTTGGCACCGCTTTTGTTCTTGACCATTTCGAAAACACGCCTATACCAATGCATTGTAAACTTAACCGCTGAAAACACGAACATTTTAATTTGCCCCCGACCATCGGGGCTTGAAGACATAGATGGGTTGCATGATGCTTCCACGCAGAGGTGAAACCGACCGCACACGAGTACTGTTAAACTGCTTAGAGGATCTAAGCCTGCCCAGGCAAAGCGGTGCGAGTCGGACTGTCCATGCTTTTAAAACCGGGCTGTCCATGCTTTTAAAACCGGGCTGTCCATGCTTTTAAAACCGGGCTGTCCATGCTTCCACGCAGAGCTGAAACCGGCCGTACACGAGTACTGTTAAACCGCTTAGAGGATCTAAGCCAGCCTAGGCAAAGCGGTGCGAGTCGCATCGTCCATGCTTTTAAACCCTATTGGTTTCATTGGGCGACAGGGCTTGCGATGTCATTTCATCTCAGTGTTGCGTCAAAGTCCCACAAATTTGGAAGCAACGCCTCCAAAATGACCAATACAGTATTGACGGGGACGTTTAACTTCAAATCAAACAAACAAAACACTAAAATTTTTAGATGAAAAAGTGTGATATTATTCTTATTCTTATTTCTGCTCAAAATATAGATAGTGGGTATTCGTTATAACCGCCTCATCGAGGCCGTTCTAACGAGTACCAACAATCTATATTTTAGAGCAGAAATTAGTCAAAATAAGGTTTACCCCTGTAAACCCCAGTTTTACTTTATAAAAGGGGGGTATATGGGGGCGTGTTTTCGTGATGCGGGCCACACACGAAAATCTGGGCTTTGTAAGACTTTGAGATCAGCGTGAATATTCTGAGAAATCGGAAATAAATTATTGGTTTAGACTCATATTCTAGACAGGTTTTTAATTATTTGTACCCTATTTTGATTCATATCAGTCTTTGAATCGACTGCCTACTCGAAATTCGCAAAATTGCAGTATGTTTCCTCTGGCTTTCTTTGCCGGATCATTACAGGGTCACTGATGAGGCTTTATTAGCCGAAACTACGTAGTATGACCCATTTTCTTTCTTATGAATGTTTTCATTGCTCTTAAAAGAACTCATTTTTGATTTTTATTTGCAATATTTTTTCAAATTTCTGCACTTGAACATCGAAAACCGGCCTTTTCAAATATATTGTTAATTTGACTTCCATCTGAAAGTGATGCTTTTCAGACATATTTTTTCTTATTTTTTCATATTTCTGTTCAATACTTTGATTTTGGGAGTTATAGTTAGAATCGCCACGGTAAGGCGGTTCTAACGAGTACCCACAATATATGTTTGGGCAGAAACAAGAACAGTAATGTTTTCCTACGTAAATCCTATTTTTGTTCTTTAACAGTAGGATTTAGGGGTGGGGGTCAAACCTTTATAGATGCGTTAGATACACCTCATTGGTGCAACTGTCACGAAATCTCGCCTATATAATTTGACCCCATTGAACCCCACTTTCACAATGTAAAACTGGGGTTTACAGGGTTAAACCTTATTTTCGTATCTATGAGGCTGTTCTGAGTACCCAGAATCTATAGTTTAGAGCAGAGATAAGAAAAATATCAAAATTTGTCATCTCAGAATGTTCGTTTTTTCGGCGGTAAATTTTACAATGTATAGGCGTGATTCTGTAATTATTTAAAGGTATTTAAAGGGAAAAAACATATTGTTATTAGACCATAGGGGATCTTTCATGGGTGTTCATCTATTATTGCATTTATTAAACGAGTTGATGAAAACGGATAGAATGCGAGGCTTCGCCGAGCATTATTCCAAGTTTTCCTCAACGAGTTTAATAAATTCAATACATTTGTAATACATGATCACGAATGCTAGTTTCTATCAAATGACATTCAAAAAGCATTTTGTTAACGATTATATTTACAAAAAGTCAATATTCCGCCATTTGGTAAACGCGACGTCGTTAAGGACATCGTATGTGTAACGTTATTTTGCATAGTGGATTATCGAATTTATTACACGACGTTATAACATTCTCAGACGCGACGTCATATGATAAAAAGGATTACCTTTTCATAGAACAAATTTCGCGTTTTGAACGAAAATGCAATCTGATATGGGTAGGGAGAGGGGGTGTTAATTGAAAACGATAATATGAGGAATAGAGATTCACATTCTTTTCCTCATCGTATAGCTTTCCATTGGGAAACCGCACCCGTGCGCATTATGATAACTCACTTGTGCAACATAGTGCATTTTCACATCTCCAAAATGGCTACAATTCTGATGAAAATCCTTGATATTTTTCTTATAAATACTCAAAACATAGGTTGGGGTGCTCGTTAGAACCGCCACAATTATTTATGTCACACAGTTTACCATATTTACCCTAAGTATTCGTAGGTGTCACATCTCTACCGTGCTTGTTCTAAAATTTTAACAAGTGCAATCTAACGTCCAGTTGTGTCCACAAATAGCTGTATGAGTGGCAAACAGTGTAGTCTCTGATGAGATGCGCGGGATCACGTCGGGGTCTATACTTTTGCACAAGCCTGTCTGTCCTATTACATACGGTAACTTGAGTGATCAAGACACATGCTTTCCTCAAATGCATGTGTCGGTTTCCATCACGAAAATGCGCCTATATAATTCTTATCCCCTTGAACTCCCAATTTAATACAGTCAACTTGGGTCTACAGGGGTAAACCTTATTTTTCATATTCTACTGAAAATATAGATTGTGCACAAAGTCAAGTAATGAGAGGTACTAGGATGGTCAAAATATCAAATAAATGCTTTTTTGAGAACCATGCAGACCTGCCAAAAAAAAAAAAATAAATAAAACTGTCAATTTCGACTGAACTAAACTCGTCGATGAGTTCTAACGTCTACCCACTATCTATATTTTGAGCAGAAATCCCAATTTTCATCTTACAATTTCTGTGTTAATGTTTTCGGCGGTAAAATTCGCAATGTATTTGTATAGGCGTGTTTTCGTAATGTCTAATATTAAGCATAAAGTTGCTCTTACCTTAGACCAATAAACAATCACTGTTAAACGTGTTGGTTAGATGGAAACAGGTAGTGGCAAAAGCTTTCTATCGTTAGTTACGCAGATTTTATCTTATAAAGTTATATAACTTCCTGCCGGTTACATGTTAAACCAGGCGAGCGGCATTCTCATACACAAACGCAATATATCAAACATAATTGCCGGTCCTCTTTGTAAGCCTCGAATGCTCAGCGAGGCAAGTATTCTATATATATAGTTGGCCATCTTCATCCAGCGTCAGTATTAGAAGGCTTTCAAAATTTAAATTTAGAGGGTCATTCAAGTATTAGGGCGCAGTATCACTGCATATTTAAATGCAGAAAACGTAATGGTCAGTATTCAGATTGTCGAGTTTATACTAGAAAAAAGTCCGCAAAAATTCAAGTTTTGAGCTTAAAAACGATAGCCCATCATTTACTATTCCATGCAATGGACACCTTAAAAGTCGCTTTAGGTAGAGAAAAGTCTGGTTATATAGATAATAAACATAAAGGCTCACAAAGATTTATTATTATTATTTTTTTGTATTTCTGATCCAGGAAAATACAGTTTGATCTCGTTAGAACCACCACAGTTTGTTGGTAGTCACAGTTGTTCATAAGGAAAACTATCACTATATATATAAATGAAGAAATTTGCTTTAAAGTTCGCGTATATGTTGTCCTGAAGTAGACGTAATAAAATAATCTTAAGGCTCTCTACTGTGAGAATTCATTCCCTTATTGAATATAAATTGTTCAAGAAAAAACATTTTTATTAAAACAACTCTTTTTAAGGGTAACTCATTTAATAGAGAAAAAACAACAACAGTAAAACATGCCAATGAACGTTTAACGTCCGCGTCAACACTGATCGGGCTGTTTAAGTAATTTTGGAGACGGTTCCAATTGACCCGACACTGAGATGAAATCGAGCCCTTTGGTCCAATGACATCGATAAGGTCTTTATGCTTGGACGGTCCGACGCGCACCACTTTGTCTGGGTAGGCTTAGACACTATAGAACATATTTGCAGGACTCAAGTGCGTGCATGGAAGCACCATACAGTCCAATTTATTTTCAAAACACCAATGTGGGCGGGTTGTGTGTGTGTGTGTGTGGGGGGGGGGGCTAAAGACATACGTTCATTCAGTGATTGTACCAGTATGGCATAGTGTATTCTACTACTGTCTTTTTTCGATGGATAATTTGTGCACTCCGCCCATCGGAGCTTGAAGAAATAGATGGGCTGCATGATGCTTCCACGCAGAGGTGAAACCAACCACATATGTGTACTGGTAAGCTGCTTAGAAGCTACCAAGCATGCCCAGGAAAAGTGATGCGAGTTGGCCCGTCCATGCATATAAACCCTTTTTGTTTAATTGGGCGACAGGGCTTGAGAAGTCATTTCATCTTAATGTCGGTTAAAAGTCCCACATAATTGGAAGCAACGTCTCCAAAGTGACCTATACAGTGTTGACGGGGACGTTAAACCTCAAATCAAGCAAAATGGATAATTTGTGATACTGTTTTTAATGGCAGATTCTTTCTGTCATTCTTCGTCGTGCTGCATGTTTACAATTTTAACGTCCGAACTTCCGGCTTCCACTACTTTTGAAATATGACTCCGCGCAAATAATCCGTTGTTTGTTGACTTTTCATGCTCGCTGTCTCAAAATTAATTTCTCATGGCATTATTTCCGCATTTTGATGACATGTTTTGTTTCATTTGTAATCAAAATACAAAAATGTCTTTCTTAAATTACAAACAAAACGGGAAAAGTTAATTGAATATGCATAAGGAAAGTTCCCATTTTATACAGACGACCGCATAATGGGTCATTGGCGAATCTTGGAGGCGGCGTCTAACCACGGCCTTCACTGCGGGCTTCACTGTTGCCGAAAGTTAGCCCATTTTTTTCCTAAATTAATTCCTATATTTCTAGCTGACGCCCCTTAATTTTGAACCGGGATTTCGAAATGAAATCTTCGTCACGTAAGTGATAATATTACATTCAGTACAAAATGGGTTATGATTAATTATATTTGTATCAATACGCCATTAAGGTACCTTTGTATATTTTTAGAAAAGAAAGAAAAAAAAAACAATATGTATAGAGCTACAATCAGTGCACACCATTTAAGTATCTAGATAAACTTTGAAAAATAAAGAAAATAGACCGTATAATAAGCTGTATTTAACTTTTGATTATCGGCCAAGCCGCTTTGTCTGGTCCTGACCCGCACACAACAGTTACAGGCAAGGTTAAGATTTTACCCCTTCAACCCACGAGTTTCTCCAGTTCACTCTTTAGTCACTGAATTTGTACGCGTCCATTCTACACATGTAAATTGGGTGTCTAGTCAATAGTCGTCAATAGCATGTCAAACCATGTAGAACAGAATGCGGTGTATCATTAGGAGCCATCTCACCAGGTTCTACACTGTTTGCATCTGTAGGTATCTGTAATTGGCTATAAAGGGCTGAAAGGGTACAGACTCACAACACTTACATGACCTAATTAAATGCGAAGTACGTGACGCTAGAAACTTCACCGTACGGCAGAAAGCCAGCAATAATAAACTCCTAACAGTTATCACTGTCCAATTCTGTTGTATAGGTCTAAATAACTGAATATGTAAGCACAATGTTGTGATAAATAATTAGTCACATGCCGCAAAACTTCAAACATCGCACAAAAAGTGTTTTCCATTATTGAAGCGCACGACATAAGGCAGGTTCTTGACTAAGCCGCGAAACACATCTCAGTCAACAAGTGTAAGCTTTTACAAGAAAGTTGCGGCTATGTGTTGTCATAAAACTGGCAACTATCCCAGCAGGCGCATGACGTAATTGTGACGTCACATCAACGTCGATGCAACGTCATGACGTTGCATCGACGTTGATTTGACGTTGCCCTAGCGACGTGTGCCTGCTGGGTAGTCATTTGCATGTTGTTTTATTTATAATGTCCAAGTAAAATGAAGATGAAAGTTAGTTTAACAGCCGATTCACCACAGTTTTGTGAACCAAACTAAAATTCAGCACTCCAGCGCCATTGTCCTTATCACTTAAGAAAGTAAATCTGAATTGCACGACCAGCAGAAAAGCGACCGACTGAAGTTGGTTGATTTTCTAAGAGTGCCCTAAAATCACCGTGTCATTCTGTCAGTCTGTCTGTCCGTCCGTAACCCGTTTGTGAAAATTGGTGATAGTGACTTAACCGCTTGGAATATTAAAACAATTTTTGTCATACTGAAAGATATCAATGAGATCTAACCAATGAACTTGCGAAATATTACATTCCATTTAGTATAGCATCGCCGAGGCGAAAAATGTGAAAATTTTCGAACTGCTTCTCCTCGGAAACCGTTGGGCCGATTGAAGTCAAATTTCATATGAAGCCTCTATGGGATGGGGGAAACCAAAATTTTCTCATAGGGTCCAGGTCACATGGCCAAAATGGCCGCCAAGCCATATATGGTCTGTCTGTCTGTCTGTCCGTCCGTAACCCGTTTGTGAAAATTGGTGATAGTGACTTAACCGCATGGAATATTTAAACATTTTTTTGCATACTGATAGATATCAATGAGATCTAACCAATGAACTTGCGAAGTATTACATTCCATTCAGTATAGCCTCGCCGAGGCGAAAAATGTGAAAATTTTCGAACTGCTTCTCCTCGGATTTCCACGAAACTTGATAAATAGCATCTGGGACGTAGGCCCATCATAAATTGCTAAAATGGTGACCCTGGGTTTACCTTGACCTTCTTTGTGCCTAGGTCAAACTTTGACACATATGCTTTTGTATTGGAAAAGTGAGAATGCATTTTATCCTGCAAACCATTCAGAATACAGTTCTAAAGTATAAGATATATTTTTGCTCCTTACGATAAGGCGCATTTATTGGGGGAGCCGTTTTAGGTCCAGGTCACATGACCAAAACGGCCGCCATACCCATATATGGTAACACTCATAAAGCTAAAAGCATCCGGCGGATCGTGCACTTCAGCTGAAGCACCTGTTTTTCACAGAATCTGTCATTTCAGTGCCTTTTGGCGCTTTGATCATTTCATTGCAAACATTGTTTGTACTCGTCAGAATTGCTCCATTTTGGCGATTCAGATAAGTATCAACACGAACGTTTCTCAGTGACAAAAACGTAAATAAGATAGACCAATACTCCTATAGACCCACTGAGAAGCTGTGGTAGAATTGTTAAGCTACACGCCTCATGAACAAGGGGTCGAGCTTCTCCAGGATTGCGGATCAGTCTTTAAACCGAGGTCCTTTATCCATATGATATGACCTTAGTTGTTGGTGAGACGAAAACAAAAACAAAAAGACTCACACATGCACATATACACTATTTGATGTTAGGTTTACAAATGGGTATTCAGTATACGGATTTGTTCTTAAATGGCCCTCTATATAATTCTTCAGCTTAAGTGAATGTCTTGCACGTCAAATAGGCATATGAAAAGTTTTGTCTAGACAAAACAGCATTTACGGAAGGAATTTATGCATGTTTTATGCATACTTTCAAATTACCATAATGAAGACACGTAAACAGGGGCTCTCGCCTGCTTTCATGCGCCATAAATAACACATGTAAAGAGCTATTGTACAAAACGATGACAACGCATTTACCTGCTTGGGCCGGGACAGTCCAAAATGTGTATACGGACATATGCCAACTTCAAATATGCAAATTAGTTCTAAAAATAGTAAATCCTTTGGACGCAAGGAATTCAACACATAATTAAAATTGTAGAGTAGAAGTTATTTTTTTAGCTCACCAGAGCCGACGCTTCGGCTCCGAGGGAGCTTATAGGATAGGCAGTTGCCCGTCGTCGTCTGACGTCAACACTTTCAAACGACATCTCCTCTGAAGCCACTGGGCCGATTTGGCCAAAATTTCATCTGTAGCATCCTTGGGCTGGGGGATTGTAAGTTAATGTGTTTTTGTTGTTGTTTTTTTTTTTTTTTTTTTATTAAAGTCGGCTCATTCGGCATCTTTGACTGTCCATAGACTTATAATTGGGAAATTGAAAAATATGGCATTAACTGCCAAGCCATTGCATATATTTGACAAAACTTTAATAAAAATGTTCCTAAGGCAACCTACTATCTACCATATGATTTTAGGCCTACCGCTCATTTGTAATGGTTGCCATGGAAACCTAAATGAAAAAAAAATAGAAAAAAATCCTAAAAAAATCATCTCCCCAGAAACCGTATGCTCTATCAGGCTGAGACTTTGTATGGAAATATTCACCATATTTGCCTTTACAGGTTTTATGTTTTTTTTATGAAATTTGGCACTTTAGTTTGATTGCTATGACAACTTATATTTTCCATAGATTTATAATGGGGGAAATTAAAACAATGGCATTTAGTGATAAGTTTTTGCAGATATGTTGACACAACTTCCATAGAAATGTTCCATAAGCAATCTACCATCTGCCATATGATTTTAGGCCTAATGTTAATTTTACTGGTTGCCAGGGAAACCAAAATGAAAAAAAAGAAAAAAGAAACCGTATGCTCTATGAGGCTGAGAGTTTTTTTTTTTAATATCATCATATTTACACGTTCTGTGTTTTTTTTATGAAATTCGGCACTTTAGTTTGGTTGCTATAGTAACTTAGAGTTTCCATTGGCTTATAATGAGGAACATTGAAAAATGGCATTTACTTCCACGCCTTTGCAGATGTTTTGACAAAACTTTCATAGAAATGTTCCTAAAGTAATCTACCATCTGCCATATGATTTGAGGCCTATGCCTCATTTTCATTGGTTGCCATGCAAATCATAATGAAAAAAAATAGAAACAAAAAATTAATCTCCTCAGAAACAGTATGGTCTTTGAGGCTGAGTCGTTATTGAAATGTTCACCATATTTGCCTTTTCAGGTTTTGAACTTCAGCCTTTAGCAGCTGTAGAGAGGGCTATAGTTGATGACCACATTTGTCATTCTACCACCAAGTTTGCTGACTATTTTACAGAAGGCCAAGACCGGCCCCGATAGCTCAGTTGGTAGAGTGTCCGCTCCGGGGAACGGGAGGTCACGGGTTCGATCCCGGGCCGCGACATACCAAAGTCGTTAAAAATGGTACTAGCTGCTCCTCGCTTGGCACTCAGATTTACGGGGAAGAGTTAGGACCGGTCGACCCAGTGTCAGGATAATGTGACTGGGTGTTGTATCATGTTATGTGTCTGGGACATGATACTTCAGTGAGGCAGTACTATAAAAGTGAGCATTGAACTCCCTGTCGCAACCAGACACCGTCGTGATATGACTGAAAAATTGTTGAAAGCGACGTTAAACCCGAATTCACACACACACAGAAGGCCAAGACGAGCTTCCTACGTTATATTGGTTACCTAAACTTCATAAATGACCATACAAAGCACGGTTTATTGCAAATTCAAGCTCTTGTACCACCACTGAATTCTCCAAATTATTAACTTCATGGTTTACTGCCATAAAAACATGTGATAAAATATTGCGACAAAGTCTTCGAAAGATCCGTTAGAAACCTGTTTTGGTCTATAACAAATTCTAATGAAGTTTTAAATAAACAGAAAGCCAGACGTTTTTGTGCTTCAAGTCTGTCTACAAATGATTTTCCACCCTTTAAACTACACTTCCTCAGATTCTTATTAAAGAAAAAATTAATGATTTAATTGAATGGACATTTCATAGGGAAGCCTTCCTCTACCTTGCAAGTAATGTAAGAAATGCATTTTTCACTTCTGAAGAGCATAAAAATTATACTTTATGGTCATGCCAGAAAGTGTGTGAAGCACTCATCTTTCTACTTGACAATATTTACATAAGATTTGGTTTTGTTTGTTTGATTTGAGGTTTAACGTCCCCGTCAACACTGTAAAGGTCATTTTTGAGACGTTGCTTCCGATTTTGTGGGACTTCTACCCGACATTGAAATGAAAGGACATCTCAAGCCCTACGGCCCAATGAAACCAATAGGGTTTATACGCATGGACGGGTCGACTCGCACCGCTTTGCCTGGGCAGGCTCAGATCCTCTAAGCGGTTTACTAGTACTCGTTTGCGGGTCGGTTTTAACTCTGCGTGGAAGCATCATGCAGCCCATATATTTCGTCAAGCCCCGATGGGCGGGAGCAGCCATAAGATTTGGAATTAAGTTGCTTAGACAAGTTGTGGATATTCCGATATGTACTTATTGCGCACCCCTTGTGGCTGATCTGTTTTGTTTTGTTACGAGAGATATTTCATGAGGTTCCTTTCTGCTGAAAGCCAGTCTGAAATTATTGAAGATTTTAGCTCGACTTCTAGATATTTGGATGATTTATTAAGTTTTGACAATATCTATTTCGATGGTTTGATCAATCAAATTTACCCCCAGAACATCAGTTAAATAAAGCAAATTCTTATGATACCGAGGTCCCGTTTTTGGATTTACATCTTTATATTGTAGATGGGTCTGTTTCTTGCAAAATTTATGATAAACGAGATGATTTTGATTTTGATATTGTAAATGTTCCTTTTTTCCTCATGCGCCATCCTATGGCGTTTATATTTCGCAATTAATTCGATTTGCCAGAGTGTGTAGTCATGTAACTGACTTCAACACTCGTAATAAATTGTTAACGGCTAAACTTCTTTATCAGGATTGTCGATACCATAAACTACGTAAACTAGAAGTGATGGCAATGATCAGGAATCAATACAATAAACCCACAGTTCCCACCAAAGACACCAAAGGGTGTCTTTTCAAAAACAAAGCCTTTTCAAAATTCTATAACCGTCGTTCTAATTTAATTTCTAAATTCAATATTGAACTTAAATCTCTTCTGCAACGAGATCTTTCGGAACCAGAATTTAATGGTGACTTATTATATAAATTCAGAAAAATATGTAACCGCAATTACTTCAGCACCCAATTTCATAAAATTATTCTTCGATATAAAACAAGAGGGCCATGATGGCCCTTGATCGCTCACCTGATCCATAGAGTAACAAGTGGGCCCCGGGGAGGGCCATTATTGACCCCAGGGCTATAATGTGCATAATGTTGAGGGAGGACTAAAAAGGTGAAGCTTCATACCAAATATCAACAAAGGCTGTAATTTGAACAATCTTGGCAAAGGTCCACTAGATGGAGCTTCACACCAAATATCAAAGACCTGGACCTTGCGGTTTCAGAGAAGAAGATTTTTTTAAAGATATTCCCTATCATTTCTATTTACATTCCTATGTAAAACCAAATGGCCCCAAAGCGGGGGCATTTTTGGCCTCAGGGCTATAATTTAAAAAATCTTGATAGAGGTCCACTAGATGAAGCTTCACACCAAATATCAAAGACCTGGTCCTTGCTGTTGTAGAGAACAAGATTTTCAAAGATTTCTCTAAGTCTATGTAAAACCAAAGGCCCCGGGGTGTGGGCATTTGTGGCCCGGGGGCTATAATGTGAACAATCTTGGTAGAGGTCTACTAGATGAAGCTCCATATCAAATATCAAAGACATGGGCCATGCAATTTCGGAGATGAAGATTTTTTAAGATTTTCCTATATAAGTCTATGTAAAACAAAAGGGTCTCGGGGCGGGGGCATTTTTGGTCCCAGGGCTATAATTTGAACAATCTTGATAGAGGTCCACTAGATGAAATTTCACACCAAGTATCAAAGACCTAGGCCTTATGGTTTCACAGCGATTTTCCCTATAAAAGTCTATGTAAAACCAATGAGCCCACGAGACGGGGGCATTTTTGGCCCCAGCCATATTATTTGAACACTCTTGATAGGGGGTCAACTAGATTAAGCTACATACCAAATATCAAAGACCTGGGCCTTGAAGTTTCAGAGAAGAAGATTTTTAAAGATTTTCCCTATATAAGCCCATGTAAAACCAAAGGGCCCCGGAGCGGGTGCATTTTTGGCCCCAGGGCTATAATTTGAACAATCTTGGTAGAGGTTTACAAGATGAAGCTTCATACCAAATATCGAAGACCTTGGCCTTGCGGTTTCAGAGAAGATTGTTAAAGATTTCCGTATATAAGCCCATGTAAAACCAAAGGGCCCCGGGGCGAATACATTTTTGGCCCACGCACTATAATTTGAACAAACTTGTTAGAGGTCCACTAGATGAAGCTTCATACCAAATATCAAAGACCTGGGCCATGCGGTTTCAGAGAAGAAGATTTTTAAAGATCTTCCCTATATAGGCCCATGTAAAACCAAAGGGCCCCGGGCTAGGCATTTTGGCCCCAGCACTATAATTTGAACATTCTTGGTAGGGGTCCACTTGATGAAGCTTCATACCATATATCAAAGACCTGGGCCTTGCGGTTTCAGAGAAGAAGATTTTAAAGATTTTCCCTATATAAGCCCATGTAAAACCAAAGGGCCCCGGGGCGGGGGCATTTTTGGCCCAAGGACTATAATTTGAACAATCTTGGTAGGGGTCCACTAGATGAAGCTTCATACCAAATATCAAAGACCTGGGCCTTGCGGTTTTAGGGAAGTTGATTTTTAAAGGTTTTCCCTATATACGCCCATGCAAAACCAAAGGGCCCCGGGGCGGGGCCTTTTTGGCCTCAGCACTATATTTGAACAATCTTGGCAAAGGTCCACTAGCTGAAGCTTCATATCAAATATCAAAGACCTGGGCCTTGTGGTTTCAGAGAAGAAGATTTTTAAAGATTTTCCCTATATAAGCCCATGTAAAACCAAAGGGCCCCGGGGCGGGGCATTTTTTGCCCCAGCACTATAATTTGAACAATCGTGGTAGGGGTCCACTAGATGAAGCCACATACCAAATATCAAAGATCTGGGCCTTGCGGTTTCAGAGAAAAAGATTTTTAAAGGTTTTCCCTATATAAGCCCATGTAAAACCAAGGGGCCCCGGGGCGGGGGCATTTTCGGCCCCAGCACTATAATTTGAACAATCTTGGTAGGGGCCCACTAGATGAAGCTTTATACCAAATATCAAAGAACTGGGCCCTGTGGTTTAAGAGAAGAAGCTTTTTTAAGTTTTCGGTGAAAAAATATATTTTTGGCTCTTGTGACCCAGATGTGCAACGGACCGGAACCATTTGAACAGCTTTGAAAGGGGACCACCTAAGGATCATTCCTGTGAAGTTTTGTCAAATTCCGATAAGTTGTTTAAGAGGAGATGTCGTTTGAAGAAATTGTTTACGCACGCACGCATGACGGACAAAAAGTGATCCCAAAAGCTCACCTCGTCACTACTTGACGGTGAGCTAAAAATGGGTACAACATAAAGGTTATACGACAGACTGCATGCATGGTAGTTAACCCAATCACGGTTGACAACTATGCTTCTCTCTTTAATTGCACGTCGGTGGGACAGGCCTCAGATTTTATGACGGTTCCAGCGTAAAGGATCATTGCCTCCACATCTATTTTACAGTGAATTAGAGGGATCTAATTCAATGTAATTTTCGTTGGTACCTGGTGCTCTGTCTCTGGTGGTTTGGCCCAACGGAGCCTAACTGTTGGTTTTCTTTTGCTCCTGCATTTCAGTGGTTTCTTGCTATCGAGTACTCACCGATGTTTCATCTCTGTGGTTGTTTGATTTTTTTGTGTTCACGGAGATGTTGCACTGATGAGTTATTAGGCCTTCTTGCGGACTGAACAAATTATTTTTCTAAATCGCGTTGGAAGTAAGGGCGAGGATTGTTGCCACGTAAAATCGATTTAAGTCCCCGAGTGGAATTCATTTCACTGACCGTTCCAAGGCGGTTCTTCTGTCGCGGTTTATTATTGTTATGGTTTGTCTTTGGGTGTTTGTGTCGCTTATAGGTGCTTACTGCCAGGTTGTTATGCAAGGGGTATAAAAAGACACTGGTATCAACACTAAAGAAGTTCTTTGGGAGGCACCATGATCTTGTTGATCCGTACAGTGTGGCCATTTCCAGAATTATTCTGATATGTTGGCCAATGGAAAGCCATAGGAAGACTTCCAAAATCTCGGAAATACCCTTCTCGGCATTTACACCTTTTCTTCGTTCGGGTCGATGGGCATGGTGGGCGAAGCTTGCTTACCAAGTACTGCTTACTATCCGCGGACGCCTGATTACACTCTTCTGGAGTCCATGTCTGTTGATCTGAACACTGCTATTTGTCATTTTGTCTGTGGACTAATGATTTTGGATTAACGTTTTAGTACTACGACCTTAACTACTTTTATTATATTTGTTTTGGATAGTCAAATTGGCCATTTTGTGGGAAAGTAACTGTCCTTTTGGCTTTCCGCTATTGATGTTTCCATAAGGGTCTGTTGTTTCAGACTTGTGTTTCTTTCCCTTTAGTGTCTCTTATGGGAGCTGTGGGTTAATAGACGTTTCCGAGCTGTCAATCAAGCGCGCTATTTCATCCAATCGAAAAAATCGATTTTATTTAGTGCCGCTGTGTTGGTCACTAACGGCCATTTTCTCCCACAAACAAAGAAGCGCGGTAGTTGGGATAGGGCATTTCAGGGCGGTGGGGGGGGGGGGGTAATTATTAGGACTGTCAAAATTGTCATGTTGTATAGTACGGCCACATTTAGATAAATATGTACATGTATATACAGTATATACATATAGAGTGCATAAGGGACCGGTCTAACTGTCCTTTTCGCCTGGTCGTTGTGTCACTCGCTTTGTAACCCTAGGTCGTGGGTTCAGTCCCCGGTCAGGGCACTTGACTGGATTTTTCTTAACATATTGTTTCCTCCTCCAACTACAATGGTGCCTGGTGCCACGATGATAACCGTTTGAGCCCAGGGGCGGGGCAGATGCAGCGGAGTCAAAAGAAGCTGGAAATGTGATATTATTACATAGTATCTCCTAAACATTTGATGTCTCTCTGTAGTACGACCATAATAAATATCTATGTAGAGTGCATAAGTGGCCGGTCTGGTTGGTCCGGGCCTGGTTGTTATGTCGCTCACTTTGTAACCCAAGGGTCGTGGGTTCAATCCCGGGTCGGGACACTCGACTGCATTTTTATTTTTATTTACAGATTTTTCTCTTCAGACTGCAGTGCAGTCACAAATATCGTATGGGCTGGTGTGCTGCGGGGCCAGCGTTGGGGCTTATGCGGGCAACAAGGACTGTGTTCAGCCTGCGCATTTGCGCAGTCTGACTGGGGCCCTCGCGGATTGCAACTGCCCTTCTATGGTCTGCTGGATTTTCAAAGAGAGATGCGCGAAATCTCGTGCCTCAATGAGAAATTAAGCAGACTGATGCGGCGGGTGTAGTATATGCTCACAGCATGATCTCTGGTCTAGAGGTTGATGAGTGGGCTGCTGGTCTACATTTGGCTGTCTGATTAGGGATCAGTAGATATAGAGTTAATGCGGATTGCATTGGAGGGTTAGTGTATATGATTGGCACCACTCACGATTGCATTATATTGTACCCTCGGTGTGGAATTATTAATATAATGAAATGAGGAGCATATGCTTTATAATTAATTTTTGTTTGATTTGTTTGTTTGTTTGATAGGTTTAAAGTTTAACGTCCCCGTCGACCCTGTAAAGATCATTTTAGAGACGTAGCTTCCAATATTGTGGGACTTTTACCCGACATTGAGATGAAATGACATCTCAAGCCCTATCGCCCAATGAGACCAATAGGGTTTATAAGCATTGACGGGCCGACTCGCACCGCATTGCTAATAATTAAGTAAACAAGTGTTTAATGGGCACAGGTAAGTGCGTGTGCTGTGGGATGTGTGCATGTACAGTGAAGTTCCTATATTTGGACCACCTTTGGGACTGCTCAAAAGTGGTCTTATGACTATTTTTGAATGGTCCCATAGGTGGTCTTTCACCAGAGCATACAGGATGTATAGAGGTGCAAAGAAAATACATGTACTTTCGCTGTAACTTGGCTAACCGCATGCTTAAAACTTGATTGAACGAGCATTATCGTAGAATGAGTAAGCCTAAGAAAACTGACACTTTCTTGTACCGTCACTTTCGACGTACAGGTCATTCTGTAAATAACATTGTTATACAACCAGTGGAAAAACTTTATTACGATGCAAATTCTACATCTAGATTCAAAATAATCAAAAATTAATCATAAACGCCATTTCTTCAAAATATCCTTCATTAATAAGGGTATGGATTTTATAGATTTGCCCAGTATCTTCCGTGAGAGATCGGTGCTTTCTTCCATTCCTGCTTATTTTCAAAATACTGAAACACCTTTAATTTTCTATAAATATAACAAACCTGTTAGATCTATCATTTTTAATTTCAATAAACTTGTTTCAGATCTTGATATTGATACTAATACTCCTGATTCATGTGATTGTAAAACCTCAAAGTATTGCTATCCTGCTGCTGGTCATGTAATTACTGGCAATTTGAAAATTATTCCTGATTCTAGGATAAGGAATATAATTTCTAAAGGACCGAAATATCGGTTTCCTTCTAAAATTGATTTCAGTAAATGTAGAGATGAAATCGCTGCTTCCTTGGTTTGGTTTGGGTTTTACGGCCCTTTCAAGATTATTTCACTCATATCGAGCCGATCGTTAATCATAGGTGGGCGAAAACCGGAGTACCCGGAGAAAAACCACCTGACCTTCCGTTGCAGAACTTGGCGTCTCACACGTGACCCGAGCGAGGCTCGAACCCACGGCGGTGAGAGACCTAATGACTAAGAGTCAGCGCTCTTATCCATTAGGCCACGGAGGCCCGTCCGCTGCTTCCTTGAATGAATTCGGTAATCGATGGTGTAAGCGAGAGTATGTTGAACATAAAGCCCTTAAGGACTGGAAACTTAGCATTTTAAAACTAGTGAATAAACGCATTTCTTTCTATTCTCAAAATACTAACTTATTACCTCCTAAGCCCAAGACGTCTTTACGTCATCTTAAACTAGGTATTCAAGAATTTCATAAGAAGTTGGTTTTGGCCCCTGCAGACAAGGCCGCTAACAACATCGTCGTTGTGTGACGGCTCCACTATGTTAACACGCTTAAGCAGGAGCTTGGTGGTACTAAGGCCTATGAACATCAGCCTTTTGCTGAAGAGAGAGCTATAGTAGATAAACATGTTTGCCTTTCAGCCACCAAGTTTGCTGTGTGTGTTAACGAAGGCCAAGACAAGCTTCCTACGCTATACTGGTTACCAAAACTTCATAAAAAAACTTACAAAGCACGGTTTATTGCAAATTCTAGCTCTTGCACTACCACTGAACTTTCTAAATTATTAACTTCCTGTCTTACTGCTATTAAAACGCATGTAATTAAGTATTGTGATAAAGTCTTTGAAATATCAGGAAGAAATCTGTTTTGGTCTATAAAAAATTCGAATGAGGTTTTATCAGGGTTATCGGTACCATAAACTACGCAAAGCTTTTTCAAAATTTTATAGACGCCATTCTGATTTAATTTCAAAATTCAATATTGGACTTAAATCTCTTGTGCAACAAGGTCTATCGGAACCCGAATTTTATGGTGACTTAGTATATAAATTCAGAAAAATATATAACAGCAATGACTTCAGCACCCAATTTCGTAAAATCATTCTTCGATATAAAAAGATTGGGTACAACATGGATATTATACGACAGACTGCATGCATGGTAGTTAACCCAATCACGGTTGGCAACTTTGCTTCCCTCTTTAATTGCACGCCGGTGGGTCAGGCCTCAGATTCTATGACGGCTCCAACGTAAAGGCTTATTGAAAATTAGAGAGATAATTTTGGTTGGTGCCTGATGCTCTGTCTCTGGTCGGGCTCATCGGAGTCTAACTGTTGGTTTTCTTTTGCTCCAGCATTTCAGTGGTTTCTTGCTGTCGAGTCCTCACCGTTGTCTCACCTCTGTGGTTCTTTGATTTTTGTGTTCACGGAGATGTTGCACTGATGAGTTAGGAGGCCTTCATGCGGACTGAACAAATTATTTGTCTAAATCGCGACGGAAGTAAGGGCGAGGATTGTGGCCACGTAAAATCGATTTAAGCCCCCCATTGGAAATCTTCCACTGACCGTTCCAAGGCGGCTCTTCTGTGGCGATTTATTTATGTTGTTGTTTGTTACTTACTGTGTGTATCACTTGTGTCTTTTGGTTTTGGATGACCACATGGCCATTTTGTGGGAAAGTAACTGTCCTTATGGCCTTCCTTTGTTTAGGTTTCCATTATGGTCTGGTCGCTTAATGTTTGTATTTCTTTCCCTTTGGCGTCTTTTATGGGTGGAGTAAGTTAATTGTATCAATTCCCGATCTTTGTTTTACTTCTACTTTGGAGATAGTTTTCCATGCTGAATATTTTGGAATCATGCACATAATTATTTTATAATGCCTTAGCTCTTTTGTTAGGCTGTTTTTTTTTTGTGTGTGTGTGTGTTTTTTTTTTTGTGTGTATGTGTGTGTGTGTTCGTGTCAAAGTTTTATGTCTCGGTAAGTTAGAAACGCCAATATTGTCCGGAATGCTTTATAAATCTCCTCCGAGATCTACACAGACTTTCTTTGTTTCCGCCATATTGGCTGCAAAGCTTGTGGGACGTAGCAACAGTAACTAAGTAGGCGGAGCATAAGATTAGGTTCCCGGAAACGTCTATTGTATCGATTCTTCATCATTGCTTTCACTTCTTTTTTGTGTTTTTATGGAATTCGGCTCTTTAGTTTGGTTGCTATGGCAACTTAGATTTTTCATAGACTTATAATGGGGAAACTTGAAAAATGGCAATAACTTCCAAAGAAGCAGTAAAACAAAGATCAGAAATCGAAACAATTTAACTAACTCCACCCATCAAAGACACCTAAGGGAAAGAAACACAAACATGAAGCGACCAGACCATAATGATAACCTAAACAAAGGAATGCCATAGGGGCAGTTACTTTCCCACAAAATGGTCAAATGGCCATCCAAAATAAAAAGACACAAGTGATACACACAGTAAGTAACAAACAACAACATAAATAAACCGCCACAGAAGAACCGCCTTGGAACGGTCAGTGGACAGAATTCCACTGGGGGTGCTTAAATCGATTTTAAATGGCCATAATCCTCGCCCTTACCTCTGTCGCGGTATACACTAATATCGTTTAGTCCGCATGATGGCTTCCTAACTTATCAGTGTAACATCTCCGAGAACATACAAATCAAAAAACTACAGAGATGAAACAAGGTTGAGGACTCGACAGCAAGCCTTTGCAGATATTTTAACACAATTTCATAGGACTGTAACTCAAGCAAATCTACCATCTGCCATATGATTTAGTACTATTGCTCATTAAAAAATAGTAAAAAAAGTAATTAACAAAATCCTCTCTTTAGAAGCCTGCTCTTTGAGGCTGAGAGTTTAGAGAAATAATCACCGTATTTGCCTTGACAGCTTTTGTGTTGTTGTTTTTTTAGCTCACCAGAACCGAAGGCTCCGGGGAAGGGGGTTTATAGGAAAGGCAGTTGTCCGTCGTCGTAGTCTGCGTCGTCTGGCGTCAACAGTTTCAAACGACATCTACTCTGAGGCCCATCGGCCGATTCAGCTCAAATTTTATCTGTAGCATCCTTGTGCTGGGGGATTAAAAGTTTATATTTTTATTGAAAATTAGTTCGTTAGTTTGGTTGCTATGGCAACTTGAATATTCCTTGAGTGGACTTCATTAAGCCATATGTTTTTATGCGAACCTGGGGGTCCCGTAGGTTGTGCCCGGGCCATGTCCCACCCCATCCAGTGCATAAAATGCCATATATCTCAGAAACAATTCAGATCCCCACCCCTAAACTATATATATTCTTGTTTCTTATGATAAGATGCATTCAGTGACACCAACCTGGGGGTCACCTGGGATGTGGCCCCACCCCCTCCACTTCGTAAAAGGTACAATATCTCAGAAACCGTTCAGATCTCCGACCCTCAACCATATATATTCTTGTTCCTTATAAGACGCATTCAGTGACACCAACCTGGGGGTCCACTGGGATGTGCCCGGGCCATGCCCCTCCCCCTCCACTTCGTCAAAGCCCCAATATCTCAGAAACCATTCAGACCTCCTCCCCTAAACCATATATATTCTTGTTCCTTATGATAAGACACATTCAGTGATTCCAACCTATGGGTCTCCCGGTGTGCGCTGGGGCCATGCTTCCACGCCATAAAATGCCATATATCTCATACAACATTCAGATCCCCACCCCTAAACTATATATATATATTCTTGTTTCTTTTGATAAGACGCATTCAGTGATACCAACCTGGGTGACCCCTGGGATGTGTCGGGGCCATGCCCCACCCCCTCCACTTCGTTAAAGGCACATTATCTCAGAAACCATTCAGATCCCCACCATTAAACATATAATTATATTCTTGTTCCTTATGATAAGACACTTTCAGTGATACCAACCTAGGGGTGTCCCGGGGTCCGCTGGGTCCATGCCCCTCCCATCCACTTAATAAAATGCCATATATCTCAGAAACTGTTAGATCCTAACACATATTTGTGTTCTCTATATAAGACTCATTCACTCACATCAACCTTGGGTCTCTTTGTGTCTGGGCAAAGTGCTGATGCCATTACCCGCCCCTCCACTTCATAAAAGGCCATATATCTCAGACACCATTCAGATCCCCAACTCATAATCATATAAATTCTTGTTCCTTATGATTAGACACATTCATTTACACCAATTTGGTGGTCCAAAGGGGCCATTTGTCTCATCTTCATTTCAAAAGAGGGCCTCATATATCAGCTTCATTTCAAAAGAGGGCCTCATATATCAGAAACAGTTCGGATCCCCCGCTCCTAAACAATCCTAACGAATTCAGTGATACCAAGCTGGCCTCTGTTGGGCCCATGTCCCACCCCTCCATTACATTTACATAAAAGCCCTAATATTTTAGATACAGCGTCCACATGGGTGCTCATTTGGAAATGGGGTTCGGTTGGGAGACTTTATAATCAACAGATTAAAGAGAAGTGAAGACAATGATCAAGAAGCGATACAATTAACCCACAGCTCCCATCAGAGACATCAAAGGGAAAGAAACACAAACGTCTAACAGCAGACCTTAATGGAAACACCAATAGCGGAAAGTCAAAAAGGACAGTTACTTTCCAACAAAATAGACAACTGGCCATCCAAAACAAAATAATATAAGCGATACAAACACTCAAAGACAAGCCATAACAAAAATAAACGGACAGAAGAACCTCCTTGGAACAGTCAATGAAACGAATTCTACTCGGGGGCTTAAATCGATTTTACGTGGCCACAATCCTCGCCCTTACTTCCGTCGCGATTTAGACAAATAGTTTGCTCAGTCCGCATGATGGCCTCCTAACTCATCAGTGCAACATCTCCGTGAACACAAAAAAAAATCAAACAACCATAGAGATGTACTCGGCAGCTAGAAACCTCTGAAATGCTGGAGCAAAAGAAAACCAACAGTTAGACTCCGATGGCCCCGACCAGGGAAACCTGAAACTATACATGGCTGTCAGTGGGCAGTGCCCGACTGAGCTCTGGTGAGCATAGTGGTCCACGGGCCTCTTGTTTTACTTTGTTCTCGTCACTGACACTGCAATATTTTTGAAGTACGCACTTAAATGACTCCAAAAACTAAAACATAAATCCCATACTATTAGCCTGAGTAGCCGCCGGCGTCGGTAGCTCAGTCGATGGTGATTCAATACCTGTCATAACATTTTTGGTGGCGATAGATAATGAAATCCTCTTCCACTGATTCAAGGAGGGCAGTTGTCAGTTTCTAGAAGCAGAATGTGTATTGGACTGCTTTACCGAATATGTAGAATAGAAGTGAATGCAATGATCAGGAATCGATACATTTAACCCACAGCACCTATCAGAGACACCAAAGGGAAAGAAACACACACGTGAAACAGCAGGCCCTAATGGAAACATCAATAGCGGTAATCCAAAAGGACAGTTACACCACAAAATGGCCAATTGACGATCCAAAACAAAATAATATAAGGGGTACAAACACCCAAAGACAAACCAAAAATAAACCGCGACAGAAGAACTGCCATTGAACGGTCAGTGGGCTTAAATCGATTTTACGTGGCCACAATCCTCGCCCTTATTTCCGTCGCGATTTAGACAAATTTTTTTTCATTCCGCATGAAAAGTAGAAGTAAAACAAAGATCAGGAATTGATACAATTAACTTACTCCATCCATAAAAGACACCAAACGGAAAGAAATACAAACATTAAGCGACCAGACCATAATGAAAACCTAAACAAAGGAAGGCCTGAAGTCCTCCTAACTCATCAGTGCAACATCTCCGTGAACACCAAAAATCAAACAAACACAGAGATGAAACAACAATGAGGACTCGGCAGCAAGGAACCACTGAAATGCTGGAGCAAAAGAAAACCAACAATTAGACTCCGATGGGCCCGACCAGAGACAGAGCATCAGGCAACAACCTGCCTGCCTAGCAGAAGTGTGTTAAAGTTAACTTGTCGGCTCGATATGACCTAAGCAGAGCCGAATGAGCCGTTAAAATCCTAAGCAAACAATTCTAACACAGCGCTCCTATATAGGCAATGGGTAGGAATTGTTTTAGCTCACCTAAGCTGAAAGTTCCGGAGGAACTATTGTGATCGGTCACCGTCCGTCGTCGTCCGTCCGTCAACAATTTCTGTAAACGACATCTCCCCCTAAACAACTCAACAGATTTTAATCAAGCTTGGCAGAATGATATTTGGGTGATCCTCTCTCAAAGTTGTTTAAAGAATTACATTCGATGAAGAACTCTGGTTTCCATGGCAACTAAAAGGGGAAAATTAGAAGAAAAAAAAACTAAAAAAATCTTCTTGTCTGAAACCAGAAGGCCCAGGCCATTGATATTAGGTATGAAGCTTCATTGAGTGGACCTCTACACAAATTGTTCAAATTATAGTCCTGGGGCCAAAAATGCCCCCCACTCCCGCACCAGGGCATTCTCGATTTACATACGCTTATATTATAGGGTAAACATTTATAAAAAAAAATCTTCTTGTCTGAAACTAGGAGGCCCAGGTCTTTAATATTTGGTGTGAAGCTTTATCTAATGGACCTCTACCAAGATTGTTCAAATTACAGCCCTGGGCCAAAAACGTCCCCGCACCAGAGTCTACTGGTTTTACATAGGCTTGGTGTCTTTTATGGATAGAGTAAGTTAATTGTATCAATTCCTGATCTTTGTTTTACTTCTACTTTATATAGGAAAAACCTTTAAACATTTTCTTGTCTGAAACCAGAAGGCCCAGCTCATTGATATTTTGCATGAAGCGTCGTCTAGTGGATCTCTGCCAAGATTGTTCAAATTAATGCCCTGAGGCCAAAAACGCCCCCACGCCGGGCCCACTGGTTTTACATAGGCTTATAACAGGAACAAATTTAAAATTCTTCTTGTCTGAAACCGGAAGGCCGAAATCTTTGATATTTGGTATGCAGCTTCATCTAGTGGACCTCTACCAAGATTGTTCATACAACCCTGGGGCTATAGATACCCCCGCGCCGGGGCCCATTGGTTTTACATAGGCTTATATAGAGAATACTTTAAAAAAAAACTTTTGTCTGAAACCAGAAGGCCAAGGTCTTTGATATTTGGTATGGAGCTTCACCAAGTGAACCTTTACCGAGATTGTTTAAATTATAGCCCTGAGGCCAAAAATGGCCCTGCCCCGGGTCCACTGGTTTTACATTGGCTTATATATTGAAAAACATTTGAGATTCTTCTTGTCTGAAACCAGAAGGTCGAGGTATTTGATATTTGGTATGGAGCTTCATCTAATGGAACTCTACCACGATTGTTCAACTTAAAGCCCTTGGGCCGAAAATGGCCCAGCCCCAGGGAATACATGTTTTACATAGGCTTACATAGGGAAAATCTTTAAAAATCTTCTTGCCTGAAACCAGAAAGCCCATGTCTTTGATATTTGGTATGAATCTTCATGTAATACACCTCTTCCAATATTGTTCAACTTATAGCCCTGGGGCCAAAAATGGCGCTGTCCCGGGTTTTACATAGGCAAAAATAGGGAATACCTTTAGCAATATTCTTGTCTGAAACCAAAAGGCCTAGAGCTTGGATATTTGGTATGAAGCTTCATCTAGTGGACCTTGTTATGTATAAGAATTTATTTCTCTGATCCCAACTTTCATCCCACGGGGTGAGCATTAATTCTATTAATATCTTGTCAAAGAATATTCTGGAAATGAGTCATATATTTTGTAAACAACTTGTTTACAAAGAAAAGTACTTCGGAATCTTCCAGAAAGTTCGAGGTGGCATTATTTTTAGAAAATTACCTGATCTTATTCCACAGCCCTCTGGAACGTTCTAGATAAAGCTTGGGGACTATAAAAGAGCTTGTTTTTTCTCTTTGAGTCAGACTTTGGAGTTTGAAGTTTGGGTTTATAAGAAAAGTTGTTTCTAAATTCCGTGTTGGATTGTCCAAGGATATTATATTTCATTTCGGACTGTGAATTCTGTGGGATCAAGGAAAATAGGTTCATTCAAGGATATTTCATAACAGAGCTAAGAACATTTACTGCTCTTACTTCTACAGGTTAAAGATAGTTTGCAAATAAATTTTGTTAATTTTTCCCTAAGGCTTGTTTGCTTTTTCTTTCCGCTACGCCTGGCTCGTAACAACCTATTCCAAGATTGTTCAAATTATAGCCTAGGGACCGGAAATGGCTCCGCCACGGGGTCCACGTGTTTTACATAGGCTTGTATAGCGAACACTTTTAAGGATCTTTTTCTCTGAAACCAGAAGTCCAAGGCCAATAACATCCGATATTGAGCTTTATTTAATGGGCCTGTACCGATATTGTTCAAATTATAGCCCCGAGGCTAAAAATTGCCCTGCCCCGGTAAATTATGTAAATCTCTTAGCTCAGGTGAGCGATATAGGACAATTATGGTCCTCATGTTTTAATAGAGTGTGCCGATTAACGTCATTAAAAGCTACAGATTTATGACATCGCTTGTAGATCCTTTGGCGTTAGACTATGTAATATCACTTTTTCGCACCGAAAACGTTACAAAAGGACATGAATACGTACATGTGTTTCAGTCAATATTTTTGCGCGATTTAGTCTAACAACGGCGAAAGGTTGTGAGAAATAGAAGAAAACATCAACATTATTACCGGTTTTCAGCTGGTTAGAATCGAAAAAGGTTAGCTCTAGTCTGTTATTTGTAGAGTAATAAATCACAGTTTGGAAGTCAGTTGTAAGTAGACAAATCATGATTTGATCTACTTTACAACTGACCTCCAAACTGTGCTGTCTTACTCTACAAAT
Source organism: Lucinisca nassula (assembly GCA_963580285.1). NCBI lineage: Eukaryota > Metazoa > Mollusca > Bivalvia > Lucinida > Lucinidae > Lucinisca > Lucinisca nassula. Next base: position 41,518,623 of record OY757020.1, read on the forward strand.
CACAGCTAGAGCTGCTTAACTAAAATCAAAATAAAATAGCTTTCCCTGTCTGTATGTAGAGGTTTGGGTCTTCGGGTATCCATATGAAAGCGAACACTGAAGACTGCACGAATGCGCAGAATTATGTCAGTCTTGCTTTGCGCGCATGCTCGGAGACATGCATGCTTGGAATAGTTCTTTTATCCGGTGTATTCCTAACCGTCCAGAATAGGAGCATTTGCATTCAGCATGTCCCCGGCTCTGTTATCTTGATGTGTTTGTTTCGCGTTGATATATCCTGAGTGGAGTGGGTGGGGGCAGCAATTTACAACCGCTATTCCCTCTTTCGGACCATTTTGCAGTAAGGTAAGACACCGTGTGTCACAGTGCAGCATAGAATACTTTTAAGGATTTTAGACCAGTACGAAAACACGCCTATTCAAATACATAGGAATTTTTTTTCTTTTTTCGCAGACAAAATGGAGATTTTATGTTGAAAAATTATGATATTTTTCTTATTTCTGCTCAAAATATAGATGGCGGGTACACGTTAGAACCGCCTCATAGAGGCGGTTCTAACGAGTACCCACAATATATATTTTAGAGCATCTTATTTCTGCTCAAAATATAGATGGCGGGTACACGTTAGAACCGCCTCATAGAGGCGGTTCTAACGAGTACCCACAATATATATTTTAGAGCAGAAATAAGAAAAATATCACAATTTTTTCTTATTTCAGCTCAAAATATAGATTTTGGGTACACGTTAAAACCGCCTCATGGAGGCGGTTCTAACGAGTACCCACAATATATATTTTAGAGCAGATATAAGAAAAATAAGGTTTACCCCTGATAACCCCAGTTTTTACTATATAACAGTGGGGTTCATGGGTGGGGGGGGGGGGGTCAAAATTATTTAGGTGTGTTTTCGTGATGATCACATATATTCCATATTGAAATTTGTGATATTTTAGCTCACCTCAGCCGAAGGCTCCGGGGAAGCTCAGAGGATGGCAGCCTCCGTCGTCCATCGTCGTTCATCTCCCGCCGTCGTCCATCTCCAGTCGTTTACGTTTTAACTGAAATATCTTTGCAAACTGTACGCTGATCTCAACCAAATTTTATCTGTAGTATGTCTGTGGCTTGGGGGCGGGGGGAGGGCGAGGTTGATGGCTGAGTAACGTACCCTTGATTGTCGAGATTGCTTGTGAACACACTACAGGCAACGTTGCCATTCAACTTCAAGCTTTCTCAGAATAATGACCTTTACAAAATCTTCGTCAGGTTCCAAACTGGGTCATGTGATTTCGAAATGCAGTTCAATAGATCAAATAGAACACATTGTGAACACTCTAGAGGTCACATGTTAAGCCAAATCAACGCCAAACTGGCCCAGAACGACATCCTTCTCAAAATCTGAGTCAAGGGAAAAGTGGTAAACTAGGCCCTGCGGGGTCAATAAATAGGTCTCTATGTCAAGTCATAGAATAACCTTACGAACACGCTACAGGCCACATACAGTATAACTTCGATGGCTCGAACACCGATGACTCGTTTACCATGGATGAGTCGAACACATTCTTGAGCCCCTAGCGAAATCCTCTACATAAGAAATAGTGGGGGATAATTAAGGAGATTTTAATCTTTCATCTTGCAAATGTATGCTGTGTGTACTCATTAGAATCGCCTCGATGAGGCGATTCTAATGAGTACACACATCATACAAATTCATTATAGAACACCGAAAAGATGTCAAAAAGGATCTCGTTATGCCTCCTGACAGTAACCCTCAGTGGCTCGAACTACCCCTGTCTCGAACAGGTCCCAAAGTTGTTCGAGCCATTGAAGTTCGATTGTATTTAGCCTGAATAACTTCAAACTTGCTCAGAATAATGTCCTATCAAACATGACAGTCAAATTCGAAACTGGCTTATGTCAAAATATAGGTTACTATGAAAAGTAGTAGCAAAAACCTAGTGAACGCTTTAGAGGCCATATTTAGCCTAATCAACTTCAAACTTGCTCAGAATGATGCCCTTAACAAAACTTCTTACACGTTTAAAACTGAGTCATGCGGGGTGCAAAACTAAGTCACAATGCCAAATCATAGAAAAAAAATTGTGAATACTCAAAAGGCCACATTTGTAGCCTAATTAAGTGCAGACTTGCTTAAATAGTGTCCGTGACAAACACTTGATTTTATTTTAACTAAAACATGAATCAAATAACATTTAAGTTAAGTCTTTGGATAGTTTAATTTGTTGTTATCTCACAGGGCTCTCCAAAAATGTGACCATCCCGGCTCTTTTATTTAGTATCAGAACTTTAAACCTCGTGGCCAACAAAGACAGATATCTCCATGGGTCAGATCGGACGAAGATTGCAGGGTGACGTCCCCTTGATTGTTAAGAGTGCTTGTGAACTTTAAGAAGATCTGTTCATTTTCCTGTGACGCAATTTACTTCAACGGAAGGTCAGGTGACTTTTTTGGATACTCAAGTTTTCGCTCTCCTCGGATTAACGATCGGCTGGAAATAAGGGAAATAGTCATTAAAAGGCCGTTACACCTCAACCAAAAAGAAAGAAAAACAAATAAAAACAACCAAACCAAAGTTCCTTTCCTTTGAACCTTGTTTTCACCTTGTAACCAGCCAAGCAACTGCATTTTATTTGACCATTGCAAATCTTTAACATAATGAAAAGTTGCATTTAAAGGGAATGTGTACACCTTCAAGGGGGGCAACTCCTGCAAAAGTATTTTATCTCCCATGTCAATAGGGGTCAACTCTTAAAGGAAAGAATTTGCTCCTGAGGAGCAAATTCTGTCCTTTAAGAGTAGACCCCTTTTTCAGTGGAATAGGGCTTACAGAACAGCGAACAGGAAGTCCCGAAAGTCATCTCCCTTTGATAAATGGCGGAACAATATGCCAGGCGTTCCCATTCCCCTTAAGGTTTTAGTTCAGTGGAATTTGAAAGTTTTCTTTGTAGGTCTACATGACTCTCAAAAAACATTAATTTGAGCCAGCGCATGATGAAACCCACAATAAGACCCAGTTCAGCCGGTCCGTCAGGTCAGGCTGGTCGGCCCCGATAGCTCAGTTGGTACAGTGTCCGCTCCGGGGAACGGAATGGCACGGGTTCGAGCCTGGGCCGCGACATACCAGAGTCGTTAAAATGGTACTAGCTGCTCCTCGCTTGGCACTCAGATTTAAAGGGTAGAGCTAGGACTGGTCGACCCATTGTCAGGTGTGGTATCATGTAATGTGTCTGGGACATGATACTTCAGTGAGGCAGCACTATAAAAAGTGAGCATTGAGCTCCCTGTCGCAACCAGACACCATCGTGATATTACTGAAAAATAGTTGAAAGCGACGTTAAACCCAAATTCACACACACAGAGGCTGGTCGGAGCCTTTTCTTGTTGCCCTATGATTAGCCCTGAGGCTATAGAAGGCTGAGGCGAACAGCGAAGACTCTGATCAGACTGCGCGGTTGCGCAGACTGATCTGAGTCTATGCTGGTCGCAAAGGCCGTATTGTAGATTTTGTCATGCGCTGGCTCGTTTGATATTGTGACCATCCTAGTACCTTTCCTCACTCTGAGGCAGCCCCTTTCATCCGTTGTTGTTATCGCCGTCATCAACGCTTACTTAAAATGTTATATAAAAAGGGTAATGATTTGGAAGCAAGGACAACAACAGAGAACAAAATGGCCGAAACGTACGAAAACGGAAAAACAGTTTCGCACCGTGGTTCCTGGACAGGCTTAAATCCTCTAAGCGGATTACCGGTACTAGTGTGCGGGCCGGATTCAGCTCTGTGTGGAAGCATCATGCAGCCCGTATATTTCTTCAAGCCCCTATGGGCGGGGCGGAATACCGTCTAGGTAGCTCCATTTCAAATAGCTTAATTCATTCCGCTCCAATGGACAGAGGGCCGCCAGAGCTAAAATCAGGATTTTTAAACGACTATTCCTCCTCTATCTTAGGACCAATGACAACAAAACTTCACACAAATATTGCTTAGGTGACTCTCTAAAAAAAAGTTAAAACGGTTTCGCTCGCATGAAGAAATTTATCGCCAGAGTTTAAAGTAGAAAAATCTTAAAACGACATTTCCTCTTATACCTTTCGGTCAATTTCTTTCGAACTCCAGAGGAATTTTGCTACTGTGGCCGCCGGCAAAAACGGCTAACACGGTTCCGAAACGATGAGCAAAATTGCCATCAGAGCTTAAAGTAATAAAACGTTGATAAACTGCTTTAAATGCAATCTCATCCTTTTGGAAATTCGATTAAAACTATATAGAATTGTTGCCGAGCTTGCTGCATTGCAAAATAGCTTTACTCGATTCGCTCCGATGAACAAGATGTTAGCCAGAAATAGAAACATCTTCAAACGATAACTCCTCTTATACCCCTGGTCCAATTTCAATCAAACTCCATAGGAATTTGGCTTAGGTGATCCTCTACCAGGATAGATAAAACTTCTATTAACAAAATGATCTCCAGAGCTAAGAATAGAAAAAATAGCGACACAAACACCCAAAGACAAACCATAACAAAAATAAAACGCGGCAGAAGAACCGCCTTGGAACGGTCAGCCGAAATGAATTCCACTGGGTTGGGCTTAAATCGATTTGCTTAAATCGATTTTACGTGGCCACAATCCTCGCCCTTATTTCCGTCGCGATTAAGACAAATAATTTGTTCAGTCCACATGAAGGTCTCCTAACTCGTCAGTTAAACCCTTACGCCAGTTTCATTCAGAATTCACTAAGATGTTGTTCAGGTAAGTGCAACAGTTATTCTTCGTGGAATGAGATGGCTGTCAGCTATCCAGTTCATTTTCAGAAGCTATGTGATATTTTGAAATCAAGTGAGCGATTCTTGGTCATCTTGGTCATCTTGGCCATCTTGGCCCTCTTGTTCTTGTTCCTCTAGTGCAGATTATTTTATTTTCCTTTGGGATCATTGAGCCCATTCTGGTTACTTTGGAAATCGAGTATCGCTTAAGCCGGTGCTAGGAGGCGTATGCTTTGTTTGATTTGATGTTTAACGCCGCCGTCAACACTGTATAGGCCAGTTTAGAGACGTTGCTTCCAATTTTGAGGGACTTTTACCCGACATTGAGATGAAATGACATATCAAGCCCTGTCGCCCAATGAAACCAATAGGGGTTATAAGCATGTTGGGCAGGCTTAGATCCCCTAAGCGGTTTACCAGTACATGTGTGCGGTCGGATTCAGCTCTGCGTGGAAGCAACATGCAGCCCATTAATTTCTTCAAGCCCCAATGGGCGGGTGCCGTATGCAGCCTTGCAAACTATATTGCTGTGTATGAAGAGACTCAATAAAACCGAGTCTCCAATTTTCGTTCTTTTATGTGTTCTTTGTTTCCAAAGGCAACCTTTTAGCTTTTTATTAATGCTGCAATCATAGTCTGTGTGTAGACGTTAGAACCGCCTCATCGAGGCGGATTCTAACGACTATTCTCACTCTAAGCGTTTGATCGAAAATATGGAAAATAACGTCCCGATTTCTCTATTTAAAGAGGGACTTTAGGTCTTTTAATTTCGCGGACTTGTCCTGGGTGTTCAGTTCAAGGACTTTAATCACGTGAACTCGCCCGTGAAATGAACAACCCACTAAACCCCACTTTACATTGTTTTATTCTTATTGCTTCTCCAAGACATAGGTTGTGTGTACTCGTGAGAACCGCCTCGCTGAGGCGGTTCTAACGAGCACCCACAACCTATGTTTACAGTATTGAAAAGAAAAATATCACAGATTTACATCAGAAACGTAGTCATTTTGGAGATGTGGAAACACGGGGGTGTTATCGATATGACACGATGTTTCCGACTAAAATACAAATTTTGGAAAATTGAATTCAGCCATCGTTTCATTTTCTGGTAAATTTTATATTTTGTTTTAACACAAATATTGTATCCATGCTCACGGCAATGTAACTTATGCTGCCCTCCATGAGCCGGCCTCGGTAGCTCAGTCGGATGCGCGTCTGACTGGTAATCAGGAGAACGCGGGTTCGATACCTGCCGGGATCGGCAGCATTCTTTCGTAAAGGATGATCATGAAATCTTTTTTGCGGTCATTCTCTTCCTTCCGCCGATTCAAGAATGACAGTTGTCAGTTTCTGGCGAAAGAGTGTGCAATATACTGGTTAACCGCTTACGTATAAGCTTGCCTAGGAAAAGTGTGGATAAGTAAACTGACCGGCTCAAAAATGACCTAAATAGTGTTGACTAGGCCGTTAAACTCCAATACAAATAAACAAAACCCTCCATGCCCCTAGAAGGGTCGACTTCAATAACCAGCCGTGCAAGACCATCGCTACCTTTATTCCCCACTCGTCACCCACTGATTGAAATAATCAAACGTAAAATCACGGACTTCCTGACAAAGTACTGGTTAAATTACCTCTTTCGAGGAAATAAGGAGGTTGGGAGTTCCTGATCCTGCTGTTTTATGGACGAAAACTGGGCCGTTGAAGGTTGGAGCCAATCGTCCAGTTATGCCATGTCAAGTAGAAAGCCGAGAGCCTCACACACACACCGATACGACCACAATGTTCAACTATTTTGCTCTTTGCTCTTCAGAAGCAAAAACACCTCTTACAGCACACGCAAGACAGAGGTAACCCTCTTCATGTAACGCATATTCAATTAACTGTAACTGAGGTTTACAGGGGTAAACCTTATTTTTCTTATTTCTGCTCTAAAATATAGATTGTGGGCATAATTAGAACCGCCTGGATGAGGCGGTTCTAACGGGTACTAACAATCTATATTTCGAGTAGAAATAAGAAACCAGAGGGCCCTGGTTCGCTCACCTGATCCAATGTAAAACAAGTGGGCCCCGGGCAGGGTCTATTTTGGCCCCAGGGCTATAATTTGAACAATCTTGGTAGAGGTCCACAAGATGAAGCTTCATATCGAATATGAAAGACCTGGGCTTTGTGGTTTCAGAGAAGAAGATTTTAAAGGTTGACCCTGCATATAGAAGTCTATGTAAAACAAGATTTTCCCTATATAAGTCTATGTAAAACCAAAGGGCCCGGAGAGGGGATATTTGTGGCCCCAGAGCTATAATTTGAACAATCTTGGTAGAGGTCCACTAGCTGAAGCTTCATAACAAATATCAAAGACCTAAGCCGTGTGGTTTCAGAGAAGAAGATTTTTAAAGATTTTCCCTATGTAAGTCTATGTAAAACCAAAGGGCCACATGGCGGAGGCATTTTTGGTCTCAGGGCTATAATTTGAACAATCTTGTTAGAGGTCCACTAGCTGAAGCTCCATAACAAATATCAAAGACCTAAGCCATGTGATTCAGAGAAGAAGATTTTTCAAGATTTTCCCTATATAAGTCTATGTAAAACCAAAGTGCCCCGGTGCGGGGGCATTTTTGGCCCCAGGGCTATAATTTGAACAATCTTGGTAGAGGTCCACAAGATGAAGCTTCATACCAAATATCAAAGACCTGGGCCTTGCGGTTTCAGAGAAGAAGATTTTTAAAGAGTTTCCCTATATAAGCCCATGTAAAACCAAAGGGCCCCGGTGCGGGGGCCTTTTAAGCTCCAGCACTGTAATTTGAACAATCTTGGTAGGGGTCCACTAGATGAAGCTTCATACCAAATATCAAAGACCTGGGCCTTGCGGTTTCAGAGAAGAAGATTTTTAAAGATTCTCCCTATATAAGCCCATGTAAAACCAAAGGGCCCCCGTGCGGTGGCATTTTTGGCCCAAGCACTATAATTTGAACAATCTTGGTAGGGGTCCACTAGATGAAGCTTCATACCAAATATCAATGTCCTGGGCCTTGCGCTTTCAGAGAAGAAGATTTTTTAAGTTTTCGGTGAAAAAAATCTATTTTTGGCTCCTGTGACCTATATGTGCAACGGACCGGAACCATTTGAACAACTTTGAAAGGGGGGAACCTAAGGATCATTCCTGTGAACGGACGGACGAAGGACAAAAAGGGATCCCAAAAGCTCACCTTGTGACAGGTGAGCTAAAAATGTGACAATGTTTCATGTAAAAATGTTCGTTTTTCGGCGGGAAGGTTTACAATGCATTTGTATAGGCGTGTTTTCATAATGCTGTAACCTTTGAGTGTGGCTTTTGTAGCTCACCTGAGCACGAAGTCCTCATGGTGAGCTATTGTGATCGGTCAATGTGCGTCGTGTGTCGTGCGGCGTCAACAATTTGCTTTAAATGCTAACTCCTCCTTAACCCTTGAGCCAATTTCAATAAAACTTCATAGGAATATTACTGAGGTGACCCTCTACAAAAATAGCTAAAATTGTTCCGCTCCGCTGAACAAGATGGCCGCCAGAGCTAAAAATAGAAAAATCTTCAAACGATAACTTCTCCTGCACCTTAAGGCCAATTTCATTCAAACTGTATAGGAATGTTGCTTAGATGACCCTCTACCAAATAGCTTAAACGTTTCCGCTCCGGTGAACAAAACGGCCACCAGAGCTAAAAATAGAAAATTCTTTAAACGACAACTCCTCCTGTACCCTTGGGCCAAACAAATTCAAACTTAATAGGAATGTTGCTTATATGACCCTCCTCTAAAATAGCTAAAACGGTATTGCTCTGATGAGCAAAATCGCCGCCATAGCTAAAAATAGAAAAAAACATTGTAAATTTGCTTCAAACACAAACTCCTCCTCAACCCGTTGGCCAATTTGATTCAAACTTCACAGGAATGTTGCCAAAATGACTCCCTACCAAAATAGCTAAAATTGTTGTGCTCTGACAAACAAGATGGCCACCAGAGCTAAAAATGGAAAAAAAAATCTTTTAACAACAACACCTCCTGTACCCTTTGGCCAATTTTATTCAAACTTCATAGGAATGTTGCTTAGGTGACCATCCACCAAAATAGCTGAAAAGGTTCTGTTCTGATGAGAAAATGGCCGCCATAGCTAAAAATAGAAAAAAACTTCGTAAATTTGCTTCAAACACGAACTCCTCCTTAACTCTTGGGCCAATTTGATTCAAACTTCACAGGCATGTTATGTAGTTGACTCCCAAAAGAAATAGCTAAAACCATTCCGCTCTGACTAACAAGATGGCCGCCAGAGCTAAAAATAGAAAAAATCTTCAAACGACTACTCCTCCTTTACCCTTGGGTCAATTTCATTCAAACTTCATAGGAATGTTGCTTAGATGACCCACTACCAAAATAGCTAAAACGTCTTCGCTCTGATGAGGAAAATGGCCGCCATAGCTAAAAAAAAAAAACAGAAAAAAAACTTTGTAAATATACGTCAAAACACGAACTCCTCCTCAACCCTTGGGCCAATTTGATTCAAACTTCACAGGAATGTTAGTTAGGCGACTCCCTACCAAAATAGCTAAAATCGTTCAACGCGGCGAACAGGATGGCCGCAAGAGCTAAAAGAAAAAATCTTCAAATGACAACTCCTCCTTACCCCTTGGGCCAATTTGATTCAAACTTCACAGGAATATTATGTCGTTGACTCCCTAACAAAAAAGCTATAATTGTTCCGCTCTGACTAACAAGATGGCCGCCAGAGCTAAAAATAGAAAATTCTTCAAACGACAATTCATCCCTACCTCTTGGGCCAATTTGATTCAAACTTCACAGGAATATTATGTTGTTGACCCTCTACCATATTAGCTAAAATTATCCCGCTCCGATGAACAAAATGGCCACCAGAGCAAAAAATATAAAAACATTGTAAATTTCTTCAAACTTCACAGGAATGTTGCCTACCAAAATAGTTAAAATCATTCCACCCTGATAAACAAGATGGCCACCAGAGCTGAAATAGAAAAAATCTTCAAACGACAACTCCTCCTGTACCCTTGGTCCAATTACATTAAAACTCCATAGGAATGTTGCTTAGATGTCTCTCTACCAAAATAGCTAAAATGGTCTCGCTCCAATGAACAATATGGCCGCCAGAGCTAAAAATAGAAAAAAAAAAACATTGTAAATTTGCTTCAAATGCGAACTCTTTCTAAACCCTTTGGTCAATTTGATTCAAACTTCAAAGGAATGTTGCCTAGGTGACACCCATCCAAAATAGCTAAGATCGTTCCACTCTGATCATCTCGGCCACCAGAGCTAAAAATAGAATGTACTAGAGACAGTAACATTCAGGTGAGCGAATCAGGGCCCTCTGGCCCCTCTTGTCCTGGGTATCTATATATTTTGGTGGCCGAATGGCAGACACGTTCATCAACCAGAGACCTTGTCTGACGTAGCCAAAACATTCTTCCTGTGAAATTCTTGATCACCCAGCCAAAGGCGACGCAAAGAATTTTGTTATCTAGTCCCAAAATGCTAAGTTTCATTTCTTTATGGGCTTTATGCCAACATACTCTCGCTTACACCATTGATCACTTGACAAGCAAGTCCATGTAATGAATACTCTATAAAAGGGTAATCCTTTGGAAGCAAGGACTGCAGCACAGAACTGAAACCGGCACATTACGAAAAAAAAAAAAAACGCCTATGCAAATACATTGTTAACTTTACCGCCGAAAAAAACGAAAATTTTAAGATGGAAAATCGTGATATTTTTCTTATTTCTGTTCAAAATATAGACTGTGGGCACTCGTTAGAACCGCCTCAGTTAGGCGGTTCTAACGAGTGCACACAATATATATTTTAGAGCAGAAATAAGAAAAATAAGGTTTACCCCTGTAAACCCCAGTTTTACTATATAAAAGTGGGGTTCAAGGGGGTCAAAATTATATAGGCGTGTATTCGTGATGATAGTGTACAAGTTGTTTCTGGGCCAGACTAGCTTGTTTGGCCATTTTGTGTTCATCATTGACCTTCAGATATTTTCAGAAATCTCGCAGTGGCATCAATGATCCTAAAAGACAAAGAAAAACACTCCATATAGAGAAAACGTAAACGCAACCCCCCCCCCCCCCTCCCCCACTCATCGGGGCTTGAAGAAATAGATGGGCTGCATGATGCTTCCACGCAGAGCTGAATCCGACCCGCACACGAGTACTGGTAAACCGCTTAGAGGATCTAAGCCTGCCCAGTCAATTCAGTGCGAGTCGGACCGTCCATGCTTATAAACTCCGTCGGCTTCATTGGGCGACAGGGCTTGATATGTCATTTCATCTCAATGTCGGGTAAAAGTCCCACAAAATTGGAAGCAACGTCTCCAAAATGACATATACAGTGTTGAGTGAGTGAGTGTTTGAGTTTTACGTCCCACCAACAGCTAAGGTCATACGGAGACGGGACCTCGGTTTAAAGACTCATCCGAAAGTCTGATATACAGTGTTGACGGGGACGTTAAACCTCAAATCAAACAAACAAAAGCTTACAGGATAATCGTTATTTTTGTTATTTAAGCTGTAGGTGCTCGTTAGAACCGCCTTCTATCGAGTATTGACAACCTTTGTTTGGAGTATTAAAAGAGAAAACACATTAGGAAAACAGGTCCGTGTAAAATAATGACGTCCAACATGGTGTCAGAAGTTACATATTTTGGGTAAAAATTATAACATCTTTGTTATTGCTCCTTTCAACATAGATTGTGAGTGCTCGTTAGAACCGCCTCAATCAGGCGGTTCTAACGAGTACCCACAATTTATGTTTTTGAGAAAAAAATAAGGCAGATAATGTATACCCCCGTAAACCCCACTTTTCTCTATATATAGTGGGGTTTAGAGGGGTCTTCGTTTCACAGACTTGTTATCGTGATGATCTCAAATTTTCTTTGGAAAATTAACTGTGTTTGAAGATATGAACGAACATATTTTGAAGATAAGTCACCCGGATGTGTTATAGTAATGGGTTTGCTATAGTGATGCATCAGGCGTGTATGTAAACTACCAAAAGCAATGGCAATGATCGGTAATCGTTACAATTACCTCACACCTCCCATTCAAGCCACCAGAGGGAAAGAAGCACCAAAATACAACAAATTCACAATTATGAAAACGCCACAAGCGGAAAGTCAAAAGGACAGTTACCGCCCTTTAAAATGGACAAATGGCTATACAAAATAAAAAGAATATTAGCAATACATACATGCAAGACGAACTGTCACAATAACAAAAACCTCCATGGAACGGTCTGTAAAAAGTTTTTCATCACGAAAACACCTTTGAACCCCACATTTTATGTAGTAAAACTGGGATTTATAGGGATGTGCCTTATTTTTCTTATTTCTGCTCTAAAATATATATTGTGGGTACTCGTTAGAACCGCCTCGATGAAGCGGTTCTAACGAGTACCCACAGTCTGTATTTTGAGCAGATATAATAAAAACATCACATTTTTTCATCTTAATATTTTCGTATTTTCAGCGATGATTTTTTTTTTTGCGGGGGGGGGGGGTCTGGTTTAACGGCCCTTTCAAGATCATTTCACTAATATCGAGCCGACCGTTAATCAGAAGTGGGCGCAAACCAGAGTACCCGGAGAAAAAAAAACATGACCTTGCAGAACTTGGCGTCTCACATTTGACCCGAGCGAGGCTCGAACCCACAGCGATGAGAGACCTCATGATAAAGAGTCAGCGCTCTTTTCCACTAGGTCACGGAGGCCCGTTACGATGAAGTTTACCATGTATTTGTATAGGCATGTTTTCGTAATGGAATGCAGACCTTAAATCGATTTCACGTTCCTCTGCCATACATTACACTCTGTCATGATCGAGCAAGTATATTATAACTAAACACAACACAGATCCCGAGAAATCGGAAAAGCTTTGCCCTGATCTAATTGATTGATTTGGGGTTCAACATCCCCGTCAAAACTATTAAGGTCATTTTAGAGAAGATGCTTCCAATTTCATCACGTGAACAAGCCCGTGAAATAAAGACCCCCCCCCCCTAAACCCCACTTTATATAGAGAAAACAGGGGTTTACGGGGGTAAACAATATTTTCTGTTTTTCTGCTCTAAGACATAGGTTGTGGGTACTCGTTGGAACCGCCTCAATGAGGCGGCTCTAATGAGCACCCAAAACCTATGTTTGGAGCAGAAATAAGGAAAATATCACAAATGTGCGTCAGAAAACAATACCTTTTTGAGGTTTGAAAAATGCACTATATCACACTGATGTGTTATCGTAATGTTGTGGGACTTTTATTCGACATTGAGATGAAATGACATCTCAAGCCCTGCCGCCCAATGAAAGCAAAAGCGTTTATATGCATGGACGGTCCGACTCGTACCATTTTGCCTGGACAGGCTTTAGAGCCTCTAAGCAGTTTACTAGTACTCATGTAAACGGTCGGTTTCAGCTCTGCGTGGAAGCATCGTGCAGCCCAATCTATTTCTTCAAGCCCCGATGGACGGGGGCGATCCGTGATCTAATTATGACATATATTTTGCCATATGTGATATTTTCATAATAATTATTATCCACAAGCATAGGTTTAGGCGCCTCTAACGAATGTTCACAAACTTTGTCTTGAAGCAGAGACGATAAAGATAAACATTTTGCATATGACGTCGCGCCTGAGAATGCAATAACGTCAATTATCACATGACGTCGTTGATAAGCAGTGTAATAAAAATCGCATGACCACACGTGTAATAACATCTTGGCGGGATTGAGTAAAGTCATAACAATGTCCATGTCAACCATGAAAAAATAAAGGCGATACAATCCATTTTAAAGTGGTCATATGATAAACAAAATCTTACACTCGTGGTCATTTCGTGTGAGATTTATGAAATTTATTTTTGTACAAAATTCGTGATGTATGCGTTTTATATGTCATATGATAAATAGAATCTTGAATTCGTGTTCATGTATTATTAAAATTATTAAACTCGTTGAGAAACAGGGATAAACTGCTCGCCGAGTCCTCGCATTTTATCCTTTTTTCATCAGCTTATTTAATAAATTCAATAATTTCATGAACACTCGTGTAAGATCTTCCTTGTATACTCCTGTTTATCCCATATTTCTCTCTTTACAGTAAAGTTTGCAGAGATGTTGTTAAAATGCCGACGCTTTATAGAAAGAAAACTCGGGTTTAGTGGGGTTAACATTATTTTGCTTATTTATGCTCCAAGACATATTTTGGGGATACCCGTTAGAACCATCCACAACCTATATTTGGAGTATATTTTAATAAGAATAAAACAATTTTCATCGGAAAGAAGGCATTTTAGAGACTATGTCACATGGGTGTGTTTTCTTTGAATTGAGGTTTAACGTCCTCGTCAACACTATTTAGGTCATTTCGGGGACGTTGCTGCCAATTTCGTGAGACTTTTACACGTCATTGAGATGAAATGACATTGCTTGGACAGGCTTAGTCCTTCTAAGCCGTGCGGTCAAAGCAGCTCAATCTATTTCTTCATGCCTCGCGGCTACACATGGGTGTGTAATCGTAATGAACTATGAAAAGGGATTATTCTAAGAACGTTTGAAATAACATCATGTTGAAATCGGTGAGCCGAAGAGAAAATAAAGTGTTTGCAAACCAGAAAAAAATCTAGAAATATCACATCATTGTTTCGCTTTTAGAATGCATGTCGATCTTTCAGGATTAACCAATACGAAAACACGCCTATTCAAATACATGGTGAATTTTAAAGCCGAAACAAAAACAACAAAAAAAAAAGAATATTTGCAGAAGAAACATTGAGATATTTTTTCAATTTCTGCCCAAAACATAGATTGTGGGTACTCGTTGGAACCGCCTCGATGAGGCGGCTCCAACGAGTATCCACAATCTCTGTTTGTGAGCAGAAATAAGAAAAATGATGTTCACCCCTGTAAACCCCAATTTTACTCTATAAAAGTGGGGTTCGAGGGGGTCAGAATTACATAGGCGTGTTCTCATGATGTTTTGCTCGGTAGCATTGCCCAGGGCTCATCAGTTTTTATCTTTTACATAAGTTGTCAGGAATACGTACTTTCTAGCTAGACTATGGGTTTGTTACCAATTGATAATATAGACCTTATCCTTATCTTGCTGTTCACGACAACCCCTATCTTTGCAAACAGTGTAGATCCAGATCAGATGGCTTCTGATCAGCATCACGTGAACACGTCCGTGAAATGAAGACCCCCTCTACCCCACTTTATATAGAGAAAACTGGGGTTTACGGGGGTATACATTATTTTTCTTATTATTGCTCTAAGACATAGATTGTGGGTACTCGTTAGAACCACCTCGTTGAGGCGGTTCTAACGACCACCCACGACATATGTTTGCACTATTTGTAAGAAAAATATCACAGATTTTTATCGGAAAAGTAGCCATTTTGGGAGTAGGGTATATTTGCAACACACAACATGATGTCGCTCGTGGGAGCAGTCGTTCGCCGGAACAAAGTGTCCGTGGTGGGGACACTGGAAATTAGCAGTTGTAGATACAGAAAACCATAAAATTTGGGTTATCTTTGCATATTAATTTAAATGTATCGTGTTCTATTCTCTTCATTTGGGTCAAGCGAATAACAGTCGTCGTTTATTAAAAGTTATTTATTTTTATGACTGTTATGAAATTTGATAACGCCTCGCATTTTTGTTGAATAGTTGGCGTGTCATACTAAGTTATTTATAAGACTTTCAAGGGGCGTAACAAATCAAAACAAACAAAAAAATCAACACTCTGCATATTTTGCAATAGTTTGGTTAATCACTTTAATTTTGATTAAAGGATTTCAACTAAAAAATACATAAAAATATGCCTAACATAAAGTTTTATGAATCTATTCCAGTTTGTATTGGTGACAAAATATTTGCTGGTAATAAACCTTTTCATAGTTGAAATTATTTTGATACTAATAGTAAGTTACGGTCCTCCGCGAAAGATGGTAGATCCTTCATTCAAGTACATATGATCGTCGATATCATCGTCCTCATTCATTCTCTGAGATTCAACACGTCAAGATATCTTTTCCTATGAAGGAATATCGGCTACCAGAGCCTCTGGTAGCCTTCTTGAAGTCTTGCCGACTTCATGGGGTGCCTCAAGTTAACACTGCACTTGAGCCCCAGAGGGTGGCTGTCACCCTTACTTGGGACTTGAGCCTTCCAGCTCCACAGAGAACCAAGAAGACAGCACCACAGATCCGACAAGCAGCGCCGCCAGCCGAGGAGACCGTGACTATGACTACAGCAACGATCGTCCTCCAGCGCCAACCAACAGTTAACGCTGAACCCGCACCCGCTGCACCAATCATCCAGAGACCAATTCCGTCATCGCCAGAGCCAGCTACCGCCGCCTTATCACCCACAGAGAGACCACCCCCGCCAAAAGCCCAACGATGCTCGTCACCTGCCCCAGCCCCAGCCACCAGAAGAGGAAGAATCTACACCTCTGAAGAAAAGGACTTCGAGAAGCTGCCACCCAACCCACTCCAACCTTGGCACGAGAAATACCACCTGGACAGAGCCTGGGTGGCAAATACTAGAGACTCCCCCTCCACCATCTTGGAACTACATCGACTAAAAAGACCAACTGAAACTAACAACGTGGACCTTGCCGTTTACGCATTCAAGACAGCCGAGACTCCAGCCTTCATAATCTACAAAGGACCCACCTCAAAGTATTTCGACGATCACCTGTACAACTCCATCGAAAGATGCACTGAAGAGACCCCACTAAACAAAAAGAGAACTCGGAAGGTCCACAAACTTTTCCTAGATACGGCGATGACGGATCGAGTGATAGTTAGGAGGGCGCCTCGCTCCTAACCCAGCACCGGACCGAGATCGTGAACTTAGGGCCGCATGTCCGAAAACCCTGTTTACCATGGGTATTGCAAGGCTACTTCATGTGTAGCCAGTCCGACGCCAATCACGCGGCCCTAAGAGAGAGCAACATGACCAGTTTGCTCGGGCGAAACAGAGAAATCGCGATTTGCAGCCGAAATTGGCATTGATTTCTCTGTTGCTTCATGCCCACTTTCGACCTGGCGTTCAAAATTCAAAATTACAGTGCTTCTATTTTACTAAGGGGAGGGCACTGGCAGATCACTGAGATCAGCATGATTCGTATTCCGCTGACCACTGCCGCGATTCGCAGCCCAGAAGCACTAAAACTTAGCCTCCTTGCCTTCCTCCTCTACCACGGCCAGACGGGCAATGGCTATGGAACACGATTTGCAGGTCGGAATTGACCAGGTTCCATAGCCGCGATTGACAGCCCACGACTATTTGGAGACTATGTCAAAAACCACGGTTAGTTACAGACCACTATCACCTTTATTGCACCGCGACTGAGGCGAGAGGAGTACACCGGAATTAGTGTACAACTCCATGCGAAAGCCTTTCAGAAAGTGGGAAAACTAATCCTGGACACGTTCTAGGGGTAGCCCCTATGTGCTTATAGCGCCCGGTTACCTTAAAAACCAGTTCAGTCAGTCAGTCCGCGAAAGAACTTTCATTACCCATTCTCTGTTCAGAACTCGAACAATCAACAACGCTCTTATCATGTGTGTCTGTATGAAAGAGTATCGTCTACCTGAGCCACTTGTGGCTTTCTTGAAGTCCTGTCGACTTCATTGGGTGCCTGAGGGTAAAAACAGGCCTCCACCATCAGTTTGTAACAGTAAGCCTTCGCTGGGATCTCAGCACTCCAGCTCCAACGAGACCCAGGAAGAGAGCCAAGCCACAGCAGCCAGCCAAGGAGAGACCGCTACAAGAGACAGCACCACCAGCAACAGTGACCATAGAGGTCTCTCCAACAGCCACCATTTCAAGACCAGCGACAGCCAGCGCCGAACCAGCGCCCGCGCCGACACTGCAGCGACCTTCACCTGCACCAGCGCCTTCTTCACCAGAGCCGTCCCAGCCAACACCGCCTGAGCCACCGAAGAAGCAGCGCCGCAAGACCTCGCCGCCCAAGCCAGCCTACCAGCCACTCGCGCCGGACATGGACTTCGTGACGATCGACCAGCATTTCCGGGTACAAGACCACTACGACTGCCAAGCTGTCCGTCGCTACGATGATCATGACATCTACCTGCTTAGCAGGAAGCCTACGGGTCGAACCTACCCGTACGCGACAGAGTGCTATGCCTTCCAACATCGGGAGAATGGCATTCTGTACGTGTCAAGGTCATCGGACGCGGGGGACGACGAGTTCTTCCCCGGAGCTGGGCGGTTCTACAAGCAGCACTTCTGCATGGCTAAGCCGGTAGGAGATGCTGAGGGCTTATACCAACGCCTGGATCGTTACGCACTCATCCTGCCTGCTGGTTGGGAATAAGACTTGCGACCAGTCTTCTTCCTGGACCGTTAGCCGTGCGTTTTCCTGAATGGAAACCTGCATAGGCATGCCTCATTGGCAGCCTATGTCCGATGGCCAAAATCGCGCGGCCCCAAGAGAGAGCACCGTTGACCTACTTTCCGCTCTCGAGCACAGTAGAGAAATCGCGATTTGCAGCCGAATTGGCACTGATTACTCTACATTTTTGGCTCAATTTAGACCGGCCTTCAAAATTTCTAAAACTGGCAGTGCTTCACTTTTCCTTGGCAGGGCACAGGCAGTCCAACGCGATTGACTCTTGTTGGACAAACTGCCGCGATTCGCAGCCCAGAAGCACAAAACTTACATCTCGCTGTGGAGCTATGGAGTTCAGTCCGCTCGACCTTGGCAGACGTAAAATGCCTTAACTTGAACGAACGAACGAACGAACTCCGCGAAAGAAGTCACCTAACTCCCAATCGGCTAGCTGATAACTGTCATGCAGACAGGAGTCAGCATATTGGCAGCCTAGGGAAAAGACCTACAACTAATCCCAGCTGGCGAACTGGGGATAGCCCCTATGTGCCCTTGGCGCCCGGTTACCTTAAAAACATCCGTCAGTCATCTATTTATTTTGCATCAGGACAAAGAAGAAGAACAACGTTGAATTCAAAGGGATGTTTTTTATTGTATCGTGATCCCAAATGAATATCAAAGGAGTCAGTAAAATGTCCAGTTAAAGAAGCATTTAACCCAGCTAATTAAGAATCAATTAGTCCTTACAAAAGAAACATTCTGACTAAAAGACAAAAATTATTCTATTGTGGAAGCAGGCTACAAACCGCATACAAATCCATGCACTTTCCACTTGTCTGGAGCAAAATAATCCGTAATCAAAATTTGCCGCATGACGTTAAATTAAACTGGAAATTTCTTCTGACGTAACGTCAACTTTCAACGTTATTTTCCACGTTTTACGCTGATACTCGTAACCGCTGATACTCGTTTTCAGCATTTCTTTTAGGGCTACTGATGAGGCCTTGATGGCCGAAACAAGCTTGTCTGGCCCAAACAACAAATGGATTCTGCTATTTTCGTTTTTGAATGCGTTCATGGTTCATGGTTCTCAAAGGGCATCCCTTTTAGCCTTATTTAATACACATGATTTAAAGCAAACTAGACATTTGAACAATTTCCTGCAATTGTTTTTAGCGATTGGTGGATTCTATACATGGACTCCTTTAATAGATTGTTCCCAGCAAGGACAATTTATATAGGTATGTTTAATAGACTGTTCCCACCGAGGACACTTTCTGTAGGTATGTTTTATAGACTGTTCCAAGCACAGACACTTCTGTAGGTATGTGTATAGACTGTTCCCAGCCCGGACAATTATATAGGTATGTTAAATAGACTGTTCCCACCAAGGACACTTTTCGTAGTTATGGTTAGTAGACATTTTCCAGCACGGACACTTTTAAAAGCTATCATTAAAAGACTGGTCCCAGCATGGACACTTTCTGTAGGTGTATTTAAAAGACTGTTCCCACCACGGACACTTTCTGTAGTACGCTTCATAGTCTGTTCCCAGCACGGACACTTTCTGTAGCTATGTTTAATAGACTGTTCCCATCAAGGACACTTTCTGTAGGTATGTTTAATAGATTGTTCCCAGCACGGACATTTCTGTAGATATGGTTAATAGACTGTTCACAGCAAGGACACTTTCTGAAGGTATTTTAATAGATTGTTTGCAGCACGGATACTTCTGTTGGTATGTTTAATAGACTGTTTCCAACAAGGACACTTTCTATCCGTATGTTTAATAAGAAGTTCCCACCAAGCACACTTTCTGTAGCTATGTTTAATAGACTGTTCCAAGCATGGACACTTACTGTTGCTATGTTTAATAGACTATTCTCACCAAGGATACTTTCTGTAGCTATGTTTAATAGAATGTTCCCACCAAGGACACTTTCTGTAGCCATTTTTAACAGGCTGTTCCCACCAAGGACACTTCATGTAGCTATGTTTAATAGAATGTTCCCAGCATGGACACTTTTTGTAGCTATGTTTAATAGAATGTTCCCACCAAGGACACTTTCTGTAGCCATTTTTAACAGACTGTTCCCACCAAGGACACTTCATGTAGCTATGTTTAATAGACTGTTCCCAGCATGGACACTTTTTGTAGCTATGTTTAATAGGCTGTTTCCAGCACGGACACTTCTGTATATATGTTTAATAGACTGTTTCCAACAAGGACTCTTTCTATACGTATGTTTAATAAACTGTTCCCACTAAGGACACTTTCTGTAGCTATGTTTAATAGAATGTCCCCACCAAGGACACTTTCTGTAGCCGTTTTTTAACAGACTGTTCCCACCAAGGACACTTCATGTAGCTATGTTTAATAGACTGTTCCCAGCATGGACACTTTTTGTAGCTATGTTTAATAGAATGTCCCCACCAAGGACACTTTCTGTAGCCGTTTTTAACAGACTGTTCCCCCCCAAAGACACTTCATGTAGCTATGTTTAATAGAATGTTCCCAGCAAGGACACTTTTTGTAGCTATGTTTAATAGAATGTTCCCACCAAGGACACTTTCTGTAGCCATTTTTAACAGACTGTTCCCACCAAGGACACTTCATGTAGCTATGTTTAATAGACTGTTCCCAGCATGGACACTTTCTGTAGCTATGTTTAATAGGCTGTTTCCAGCACGGACACTTCTGTATATATGTTTAATAGAATGTTTCCAACAAGGACTCTTTCTATACGTTTGTTTAATAAACTGTTCCCACCAAGGACACTTTCTGTAGCTATGTTTAATAGAAGGTCCCCACCAAGGTCACCTTCTGTAGCCGTTTTTAACAGACTGTTCCCACCAAGGACACTTCATGTAGCTATGTTTAATAGACTGTTCCCAGCATGGACACCTTTTGTAGCTATGTTTAATAGGCTGTTTTCAGCACGGACACTTCTGTATATATGTTTTATAGACTATTTCCAACAAGGACTCTTTTTATACGTATGTTTAATAAACTGTTCCCACCAAGGACACTTTCTGTAGCTATGTTTAATAGAATGTCCCCACCAAGGACACTTTCTGTAGCCATGTTTAATAGACTGTTGGCACCAAGGACACTTTCTGTAATTATGTTTAATAGACCGTTCCCGACAAGGATACTTTCTGTAGCTATGAATATTAGTCTCTTCGCAGCACGGACACTTCTGAAGGTATGTTCAATAGACGGACGGACACTCCTGTAGGTATGTTTAATAGACTATTCCCACCAAGGACACTGTCTGAACCTATGTCAGGTAGACTGTTCCTATCACGGAAACTTTCTGGAGCTATGATTTATAGACTCTTCCCAGCACGTACACTTCTGTAGGTATGTTTAATAGACTGTTCCAAGCACGGACAGTTTCTGAAGCTATGTTCAATACACTGTTCCCACCAAAGACACTTGTTTCATATGTCGGGGGCTGGCAAAACGTATATGTGACGGGACAACACGAGGGAACCTCGAATCTATGTCCACTTGTGGGGCATTAACGCAAAGGAAATTCTAAGACACTTAGAATCCTTTGCAATATTTATATGGAATAAGTCTAATATTTATAAACAACACTGGTTACATAATTTTACAAAGACAAACTTAAAGGGACAGTTGACTCGCAATCTGTTCCACTTAGGTTAAGGCAGAATGAAAATTAGTCTGGGCCCAATTAAATTTCTGTCTTAATACAAGTGGAAAACACTTGAATCACACTTGAATTACACATGAAGTACACACACTCATTCACACCCTCACATACTTAACATAATGTTCTTTCTCCCTTCCTGTTGATGATAAGGACCTGATGAGTGTTTATGGCACCATAATGTTTTATATAAACTTTATATTAACCAGTATATTCACAGTAATGACTGTTTCACCAACCAGTTTTTGCCTCTGTGTTATACCGTGGCGATTACATCTATAGCTGCTCACCGCCGAATAAAATGTAGTAACAGGGTTGGGGGACACATAAACCCCTTTACATCATTCTATACTCATCATCCATATCATCATTGCCTCATATCACTGATGCCTCATATCACTGATGCCTCGTATCACCGTTGTCTTATATCAACGATGCCTCATATTAACGATGCCTTATATCAACAATGCCTCATATCAATGATTGACGTCAGGTGAGCGATTCAGGCTGCAATGTTGATATTCTATAAGTGTAACTGAAATGTCCCCAACACGGACAGTGGGCGCCCACGAAGGACTGTTCCGGACAAGGTCATAGTGTTGCGTGTTGCAATTATATACTGTAGCATATTTTTGGTTTGGTCGCCATGAGGCGGGCAAACCGGGTCTAATGCTACAGTATCAGTGATATGAGGCATCAGTGATATGAGGCAGTGATGATATGGATGATGAGTATAGAATGATGTAAAGGGGTGTATTCCACTTGTATTAAGACAGAAATTTAATTGGGCCCAGACTAATTTTCATTCTGTCTTAACCTAAGTGGAATAGATTGCGAGTCAACTGTCCTTTTAAGTTTGCCTTTGTAAAATTATGTAACCAGTGTTGTTTATAAATATTAGACTTATTCCATATAAATATTGCAAAGGATTCTAAGTATCTTAGAATTTCCTTTGCGTTAATGCCCCACAAGTGGACATAGATTCGAGGTTCCCTCGTGTTGTCCCGTCACATATACGTTTTGCCAGCCCCCGACATATGAAACAAGTGTCTTTGGTGGGAACAGTGTATTGAACATAGCTTCAGAAACTGTCCGTGCTGGGAACAGTCTATTTAACATACCTACAGAAGTGTACGTGCTGGGAACAGTCTATAAATCATAGCTCCAGAAAGTTTCCGTGATGGGAACAGTCTACCTGACATAGGTTCAGACAGTGTCCTTGGTGGGAACAGTCTATTAAACATACCTACAGGAGTGTCCGTCCGTCTATTGAACATACCTTAAGAAGTGTCCGTGCTGCGAAGAGACTAATATTCATAGCTACAGATCGTATCCTTGTCGGAACGGTCTATTAAACATAATTACAGAAAGTGTCCTTGGTGCCAACAGTCTATTAAACATGGCTACAGAAAGTGTCTTTGGTGGGGACATTCTATTAAACATAGCTAAAGAAAGTGTCCTTGGTGGGAACAGTTTATTAAACATACGTATAAAAAGAGTCCTTGTTGGAAATAGTCTATTAAACATATATACAGAAGTGTCCGTGCTGAAAACAGCCTATTAAACATAGCTACAAAAGGTGTCCATGCTGGGAACAGTCTATTAAACATAGCTACATGAAGTGTCCTTGGTGGGAACAGTCTGTTAAAAACGGCTACAGAAGGTGTCCTTGGTGGGGACATTCTATTAAACATAGCTACAGAAAGTGTCCTTGGTGGGAACAGTTTATTAAACAAACGTATAGAAAGAGTCCTTGTTGGAAACAGTCTATTAAACATTATACAGAAGTGTCCGTTCTGGAAACAGCCTATTAAACATAGCTACAAAAAGTTCCATGCTGGGAACAGTCTATTAAACATAGATACATGAAGTGTCCTTGGTGGGAACAGTCTGTTAAAAATGGCTACAGAAAGTGTCCTTGGTGGGAACATTCTATTAAACATAGCTACAAAAAGTGTCCATGCTGGGAACATTCTATTAAACATAGCTACATGAAGTGTCCTTGGTGGGAACAGTCTGTTGAAAACGGCTACAGAAAGTGTCCTTGGTGGGGACATTCTATTAAACATAGCTACAGAAAGTGTCCTTGGTGGGAACAGATTATTACACATACGTATAGAAACAGTCCTTGTTGGAAACAGTCTAATAAACATATATACAGAATTGTCCGTGCTGGAAACAGCCTATTAAACATAGCTACAAAAAGTGTCCATGCTGGGAGCAGTCTATTAAACATAGCTACATGAAGTGTCCTTGGTGGGAACAGTCTGTTAAAAATGGCTAAAGAAAGTGTCCTTGGTGGGAACATTCTATTAAACATAGCTACAAAAAGTGTCCATGCTGGGAACATTCTATTAAACATAGCTACATGAAGTGTCCTTGGTGGGAACAGTTTGTTAAAAACGGCTACAGTAAGTGTCCTTGGTGGGGACATTCTATTAAACATAGCTACAGAAAGTGTCCTTGGTGGGAACAGTTTATTAAACATACGTATAGAAAGGGTCCTTGATGGAAACAGTCTATTAAACATATATACAGAAGTGTCCGTGCTGGAAACAGCCTATTAAACATAGCTACAAAAAGTGTCCATGTTTGGAGCAGTCTATTAAACATAGCTACATGAAGTGTCCTTGGTGGGAACAGTCTGTTAAAAATGGCTACAGAAAGTGTCCTTGGTAGGAACATTCTATTAAACATAGCTACAAAAAGTGTCCATGCTGGGAACATTCTATTAAACATAGCTACATGAAGTGTCCTTGGTGGGAACAGTCTGTTAAAAACGGCTACAGAAAGTGTCCTTCGTGGGAACATTCTATTAAACATAGCTACAGAAAGTGTCCTTGGTGGGAACAGTTTATTAAACATACGTATAGAAAGAGTCCTTGTTGGAAACAGTCTATTAAACATGTATACAGAAATGTCCGTGCTGGAAACAGCCTATTAAACATAGCTACAAAAAGTGTCCATGCTGGGAACAGTCTATTAAACATAGCTACATGAAGTGTCCTTGGTGGGAACAGTCTGTTATAAACGGCTACAGAAAGTGTCTTTGGTGGGGACATTCTATTAAACATAGCTACAGAAAGTGTCCTGGGTGGGAACAGTTTATTAAACAAACGTATAGAAAGAGTCCTTGTTGGAAAGAGTCTATTAAACATATATACAGAAGTGTCCGTGCTGGAAACAGCGTATTAAACATAGCTACAAAAAGTGTCCATGCTGGGAACAGTCTATATAACATAGCTCCATGAAGTGTCCTTGGTGGGAACAGTCTATTAAACATGTATACAGAAATGTCCGTGCTGGAAACAGCCTATTAAACATAGCTACAAAAAGTGTCCATGCTGGGAACAGTCTATTAAACATAGCTACATGAAGTGTCCTTGGTGGGAACAGTCTGTTATAAACGGCTACAGAAAGTGTCTTTGGTGGGGACATTCTATTAAACATAGCTACAGAAAGTGTCCTGGGTGGGAACAGTTTATTAAACAAACGTATAGAAAGAGTCCTTGTTGGAAAGAGTCTATTAAACATATATACAGAAGTGTCCGTGCTGGAAACAGCCTATTAAACATAGCTACAAAAAGTGTCCATGCTGGGAACAGTCTATATAACATAGCTCCATGAAGTGTCCTTGGTGGGAACAGTCTGTTAAAAATGGCTACAGAAAGTGTCCTTGGTGGGAACATTCTATTAAACATAGCTACAAAAAGTGTCCATGCTGGGAACATTCTATTAAACATAGCTACATGAAGTGTCCTTGGTGGGAACAGTCTGTTAAAAACGGCTACAGAAAGTGTCCTTGGTGGGGACATTCTATTAAACATAGCTACAGAAAGTGTCCTTGGTGGGAACAGTTTATTAAACATACGTATAGAAAGAGTCCTTGTTGGAAACAGTCTATTAAACATATATACAGAAATGTCCGTGCTGGAAACAACCTATTAAACATAGCTACAAAAAGTGTCCATGCTGGGAACGGTCTATTAAACATAGCTACATGAAGTGTCCTTGGTGGGAACAGTCTGTTAAAAACGGCTACAGAAAGTGTCCTTGGTGGGGACATTCTATTAAACATAGCTACAGAAAGTGTCCTTGGTGGGAACAGTTTATTTAACATACGTATAGAAACAGTCCTTGTTGGAAACAGTCTATTAAACATATATACAGAAGTGTCCGTGCTGGAAACAGCCTATTAAACATAGCTACAAAAAGTGTCCATGCTGGGAACAGTCTATTAAACATAGCTACATGAAGTGTCCTTGGTGGGAACAGTCTGTTAAAAATGGCTACAGAAAGTGTCCTTGGTGGGAACATTCTATTAAACATAGCTACAAAAAGTGTCCATGCTGGGAACATTCTATTAAACATAGCAACATGAAGTGTCCTTGGGGGAAACAGTCTGTTAAAACGGCTACAGAAAGTGTCCTTGGTGGGGACATTCTATTAAACATAGCTACAGAAAGTGTCCTTGGTGGGAACAGTCTGTTAAAAACGGCTACAGAAAGTGTCCTTGTTGGGGACATTCTATTAAACATAGCTACAGAAAGTGTCCTTGGTGGGAACAGTTTATTAAACATACGTATAGAAAGAGTCCTTGTTGGAAACAGTCTATTAAACATATAAACAGAAATGTCCGTGCTGGAAACAGCCTATTAAACATAGCTACAAAAAGTGTCCATGCTGGGAACAGTCTATTAAACATAGCTACATGAAGTGTCCTTGGTGGGAACAGTCTGTTATAAACGGCTACAGAAAGTGTCCTTGGTGGGGACATTCTATTAAACATAGCTACATAAAGTGTCCTGGGTGGGAACAGTTTATTAAACATACGTATAGAAAGAGTCCTTGTTGGAAAGAGTCTATTAAACATATATACAGAAGTGTCCGTGCTGGAAACAGCCTATTAAACATAGCTACAAAAAGTGTCCATGCTGGGAACAGTCTATATAACATAGCTACATGAAGTGTCCTTGGTGGGAACAGTCTGTTAAAAATGGCTACAGAAAGTGTCCTTGGTGGGAACATTCTATTAAACATAGCTACAAAAAGTGTCCATGCTGGGAACATTCTATTAAACATAGCTACATGAAGTGTCCTTGGTGGGAACAGTCTGTTAAAAACGGCTACAGAAAGTGTCCTTGGTGGGGACATTCTATTAAACAAAGCTACAGAAAGTGTCCTTGGTGGGAACAGTTTATTAAACATACGTATAGAAAGAGCCCTTGTTGGAAACAGTCTATTAAACATATATACAGAAATGTCCGTGCTGGAAACAACCTATTAAACATAGCTACAAAAAGTGTCCATGCTGGGAACGGTCTATTAAACATAGCTACATGAAGTGTCCTTGGTGGGAACAGTCTGTTAAAAACGGCTACAGAAAGTGTCCTTGGTGGGAACATTCTATTAAACATAGCTACAGAAAGTGTCCTTGGTGGGAACAGTTTATTTAACATACGTATAGAAACAGTACCTTGTTGGAAACAGTCTATTAAACATATATACAGAAGTGTCCGTGCTGGAAACAGCCTATTAAACATAGCTACAAAAAGTGTCCATGCTGGGAACAGTCTATTAAACATAGCTACATGAAGTGTCCTTGGTGGGAACAGTCTGTTAAAAATGGCTACAGAAAGTGTCCTTGGTGGGAACATTCTATTAAACATAGCTACAAAAAGTGTCCATGCTGGGAACATTCTATTAAACATAGCTACATGAAGTGTCCTTGGGGGAAACAGTCTGTTAAAACGGCTACAGAAAGTGTCCTTGGTGGGGACATTCTATTAAACATAGCTACAGAAAGTGTCCTTGGTGGGAACAGTTTATTAAACATACGTATAGAAAGAGTCCTTGATGGAAACAGTCTGTTAAACATATATACAGAAGTGTCCGTGCTGGAAACAGCCTATTATACATAGCTACAAAAAGTGTCCATGCTGGGAACAGTCTATTAAACATAGCTACATGAAGTGTCCTTGGTGGGAACAGTCTGTTAAAAATGGCTACAGAAAGTGTCCTTGGTGGGAACATTCTATTAAACATAGCTACAAAAAGTGTCCATGCTGGGAACATTCTATTAAACATAGCTACATGAAGTGTCCTTGGTGGGAACAGTCTGTTAAAAACGGCTACAAAAAGTGTCTTTGGTGGGGACATTCTATTAAACATAGCTACAGAAAGTGTCCTTGGTGGGAACAGTTTATTAAACATACGTATAGAAAGAGTCCTCGTTGGAAACAGTCTATTAAACATATATACAGAAGTGTCCGTGCTGGAAACAGCCTATTAAACATAGTTTGACTGTGTTTGTACTGTCGTATCATCCCTTCTTACTTTCTTTGGTGACCTGGGATGGCTGTGATCTTTGATTGTGGCTTTTCCTGAGTAACCTTTACGTACGATTTTTTCTTCATTTATGCAAATATTGCTATTTCGCCTGTTGTGATGAGCAACAAGGCATATAGCTATTTTCTTTTTTATCTGTTTACTGTTGTTATATTCAGATTTTTCATCATGTAGTCTAGACATTTTCATACTGGTATTTGCACCATTTTAATACTGTGGGAGTTATCAGTAATCGTTTGTTTTTGAATGGCAGAACCTTACTCGCCCATATTTTATTGGTTTAAAGCACAGCTCTTCAGGTTTTTGCTTTAACTTTTAAAACTGCTGTAGTATGTATGTGTGTGGATATGTGCATGCGTGCGTGCATGTGTGTGTTTACGTCCCACCAACAGCTAAGGTCATACACAGATGTGGACCTCAATTTATAGTCTCATCCGAAAGCCTGGAGAAGCCACTGGTTTTCAAATCAAGCAGCTTAGCACCTAAACCACAGGGGCCTCTCAAACTGCTGTGTGTGTGTGTGTGTGTGTGTGTGTGTGTGTGTGTGTGTGTGTGTGTGTGTGTGTGTGTGTGTGTGTGTGTGTGTGTGTGTGTGTGTGTGTGTGTGTGTGTGTGTGTGTGTGTGTGTGTGTGTGTGTGTGTGTGTGTGTGTGTGTGTGTGTGTGTGTGTGTGAACCACCGGCATGTGTCCACACACAGCAAGCAACCTGACAATAATTGGGACACATAGTCCATCAGACTACAGTAGATCCACTGCCCATAATAAAGAAGCTCAAGGTGTCCATGGTTACAAAGTGTTGATCTATGTCATGTTTAAGGTTGGTGAATTGGAACCAAAATCGCAGGCGCACAACTAGACCACTACGGGAACATTTGTGGGAGGTGGGTCGGTGCGAAGGTGCTGTATAGCTTTCAGTGCCGGGGCGTCCTACTACCTTGGATTAAGTAGGGCAAGGGCCTGTTGTGCTTGCAGCAGGTGCGGGATTGGGGGCTGGTTTTCATTTTTTCTTCTACTCTATCCAGTCTTTCTTTTCTTTCTCCCTCTCTCTGGGAGACGGCTCAACATGACTGAAATATTGTTGACTGGGCCGTTAAACCTCAAATCAAACAAACAAACGGGAACATTTTTAAACAGGTTGGTGAATGGGAACCAAAATCGCAGGCGCACAACTAGACCAGGAAAGAATTTGCTCCTAAGGAGCAAATTCTTTCTTTTAAGTACACATTTTGTTTTTTCTCTCCCAAGCGAAAAAGGGCCAACTCATTAAGGAAAGAATTTGCTCCTTAGAAAGAATTTATTAAATAGATCTCATAAAGATAATCCAAGTTTAGTGTTGATATTCTATAAGTGTAACTGCAATGTCCCCAACACGGACAATGTGTGCCCACGAAGGACTGTTCCGGACAAGGTCATAGTGTTGCGTGTTGCAATTATATACTGTAGGTATTTTGGAGATGTGAAAAAAATGCACTCTGTCGCACGGGTGTGTTATCGTTATGAGGATCTACACTGTTTGGAATTCAGTTAATGAATTTGTAGCAATAAATTACATCAAGTATTTTGATTTGCTGATAGACAGAAATGGGTGTGGCTTAAATGAATATTCAGCAAGGTAAGGGTTAAGATGGACAAGAAGTGGAAAGTATATAGAGGATCTTTCATGAGTGTCCATGTATTATTGAATTTATTAAACGAGTTGAGGAAAACGGATATAATGCGAGGCTTTTTCCCTATTCCTCAGTGAGTTTAATCAATCATGAGCACGAATGTAAGATTCTTTTTATCATATGACCTATAAAAAGCATTTTATTTACGATTTTTAACAAAAATGTCAAAAGTCCGTTAGTAAAGGGCGTCATACGCGTAACGTTACGGGCGTATCTAACTAATTTGCATATAAAGGAATGTATTACTGCATTCTTAAAAATATTTGAGGTTCACTGATGAGACCAGATTGGCCGAAACTAGCTAGTCTGGCCCAGAAAACATGTACACTTCATATTTTCCAGTTCTGTGGTGTATTCCTTGCTTCCAAAGGATAACCCTTTATAGAACATATTAGACGCGACGTTACATGATAACAAGAGTGTTCCCTGAGATGGTGAAGGAGGAAAAATATATACATGTTTGGTGATCTGGATATTCCATTTATTGCGTAATGAGAGCAGTGTTCATGATAGGCTTAAAGGGAAGGGAATGGGAACACCTAGCACATTGTCCCGCCATTTTCCAAAGGGAGACAACTTTCGGGACTTCCTGTTCACTATTCTATAGGCTGGGTGCCACTACAAAGGAGTCTCCTCTAAAAGGAAAGAATGTGCTCCTCAGGAGCAAATTCTTTCCTTGTCGACCTATATTGTCATGGGAGACAAATATACTTTTGCAATCGTTGCCTCCCTTGAAGGTTTTCCCATTCCCCGTAAATAGTCATTGTCCAACTTTCCCCATGTGAAAGCCTAAGTGACCTCATTTCAACTGGTCGTAGAACAGGGCAAGGTTAATGAATGACCATCACTAAGGGCCAAATCAGCTAATGCTGCCAAATATCAGAGTATTCGCCCTTTAATAATAATAATAATAATAACAGGAATAATGATCGGCTTTATTAGCTCACCTGAGCCGAAGGCTCATGTGAGGTATTAGTATACCACGAGCCGGCGTCCGTCGTCCGTCGTCCGTCGTCCACACTTTCAACGAAGTATATCTCTGGAACCAGTGGGCCGGCCTTGATCAAATTTCATATGAACCATCATCAGGTAGGGGGAAAGGCTGTATTAAGTTTTCGTGCAGATCGGATGAGAACTCTGGTTGCCACAGCAACAAAGAGCTCCCATAGGCTTAACATAGGAAAAAGCTTGTCATCACTCTAGCTCCGTCAATTTTTTTCTGATCGACTTCATTCTTGCAGATAACGAGGACAGGCATGAAATCTCGATCAAGTTCGATTTTGGGCTGAATCGGATTATTCACTCAGGAGTTACGTGCCCTTGAGCGTTGAAAAAATTGCCTATTGACTTAACATGGGGAGAATGTTGTCATCACCGTAGCTGCTTCAATTATTTTCAGATTGGCTTTATTCTTGCAGATAACCAGCACAGCCATGAAATCTCGGTCAAGTTCGATAACTGGCAGAATCGGATCATTCACTTAGGAGTTACCTGCCCTTGTGTGTTTTTGCATTAGGGTTAATGGGAATTTCAAAAATGTATAGCTTAAAGACTACTTGGCCAACTTTGATCAAATTTCATGTGTCGCATTATTGGGCAAGTGGAAAGGCTTCATTAGGTTTTCAGGCAGATCTGAGTGGAACTCTGGTAGCCATGGCAACATCTAGCTCCCATAGACTCCACATAGGAAAAAGCTTGTCATCACTCTAGCTCCGTCAATTTTTTTCTGATCGACTTTATTCTTGCAGATAACCAGTACAGGCATAAAATCTCGGTCAAGTTCGATTTTGGGCCGAATCAGATAATTCACTCAAGAGTTACGTCCCCTTGAGCGCCCGAAAAATTGCCTATCGACTTAACATGGGGAAAATGTTGTCATCACTGTAGCTGCTTCAATTTTGTTCGGATTGGCTTCATTCTTACAGATAACCAGCACAGCCATGAAATCTCGGTCAAGTTCGATAATTGGCAGAACCGGATCATACACTTAGGAGTTACCTGCCCTTGTGCATTTTTGCATAAGGGTTAATGTGAATTTCAAAAATGTATATCTTGAAGACTACTTGGCCGACTTTGATCAAATTTCATGTGTAACATTATTGGGCAAGTGGAAAGACTGCATAAGGTTTTCATGCAGATCTGAGTGGAACTCTGGTTACCATGGCAACATATAGCTCCCATAGACTTAACATAGGAAAAAGCTTGTCATCACTCTAGCTCCGTCAATTTTTTTTTGATCGACTTCATTCTTGCAGATAATAAGGACATGCATAAAATCTCGGTTAAGTTCGATTTTGGGCAGAATCGGAATATTGACCTCGGAGTTACGTGACCTTGAGCGACAAAACATTTGCCCATAGACTTAACATAGGGAAAATGGTGTGACTACGATAGCGACTTGAATTTTTTTCAGATCAGCTTCAAACTTGCAGGTAACGAGGACAGACATAAAATCACGGTTAAGTTCGATTTTGGGCCGAATCGGATTATTTGCCTTTGAGTTACCTGCCCTTGAGCATGAAAAAATACGTTGTGACCACGATAGCAACTTTATTTTTATTCAGATCAGCTTCAAACTTGCAGGTAACGAGGACAGGCATAAAATCCCGGTAAAGTTCGATTTTGGGCCGAATCGGAATATTGACCTCGGAGTTACGTGACCTTGAGCGACAAAAAATTTGCCCATAGACTTAACATAGGGAAAATGTTGTGACTACGATAGCGACTTGAATTTTTTTCAGATCAGCTTCAAACTTGCAGGTAACGAGGACAGACATAAAATCTCGGTTAAGTTAGATTTTGGGCCGAATCGGATTATTTGCCTTGGAGTTACCTGCCCTTGAGCATAAAAAAATACGTTGTGACCACGATAGCAACTTTATTTTTATTCAGATCAGCTTCAACTTGCAGGTAACGTGGACAGGCATAAAATCTCAGTTAAGTTCGAATCGGAATATTGACCTCGGAGTTACATGACCTTGAGCGACAAAAAATTTGCCCATAGACTTTACATAGGGAAAATGTTGTGACTACGATAGCGACTTGAATTTTTTTTCAGATCAGCTTCAAACTTGCAGGTAACGAGGACAGACATAAAATCTCGGTTAAGTTCGATTTTGGGCCGAATCGGATTATTTGCCTTGGAGTTACCTGCCCTTGAGCTTAAAAAAATACGTTGTGACCACGATAGCAACTTTATTTTTATTCATATCAGCTTCAAACTTGCAGGTAACGAGGACAGGCATAAAATCTCGGTTAAGTTCAATTTTGGGCCGAATCGGAATATTGACCTCGGGAGTTACGTGACCTTGAGCGACAAAAAAATTCCCCATAGACTTAATTAGGGAAAATGTTGCGACTACGATAGCGACTTGAATTTTTTTCAGATCAGCTTCAAACTTGCAGGTAACGAGGACAGACATAAAATCTCGGTTAAGTTCGATTTTGGGCCGAATCGGAATATTTGCCTTGGAGTTACCTGCCCTTGAGCATAAAAAATACGTTGTGACCACGATAGCAACTTTATTTTTATTCATATCAGCTTCAAACTTGCAGGTAACGAGGACAGGCATAAAATCTCGGTTAAGTTCGATTTTGGGCCGAATCGGAATATTGACCTCGGAGTTACGTGACCTTGAGAGACAAAAAAATTTGCCCATAGACTCAACGTAGGGAAAATGTGGTGACAGAAAAAGCGACTTGAATTTTTAGCTCACCTGAGCCAAAGGCTCCAGTGAGCTGATAGTATACTAAGGCTCCGGAGTCCGTCGTCTGTCGTCCGTCCATCCGTCGTCCACACTTTCAATGAAACATATCTCAGAAGGCAGTCGACCAACCTTGTTTAAATTTTATGTGTAGCACCATTGGGCAAGGGGAAAGGCTGCATTAGGTTTTGGAGCTAGTCTGGTTCATTTGTTCCTTCATTCTCTCCATATAGAGATAATAGACCAATGTTAAATTTTTAATCAAAGATTTCTCAGGAACTATAAAAGCTAGAAGCATCAAATTTGGTATTCAATAGAATAATGATGACTTATTTTGTGTAAGAGACATTGGGCTTTCTCAGCTTATTTGTTCATCTGTTCTTTCATTCTTCTTTCTCTCCATTTTGACCAATGTTAAATTTTCGTCAAAGATTTCACAGGAAATATAGAAGCTAAAAGTCTCAAACTTGGAATGCAATGCAATAATGATGACTTATATCCAGTAAGGGTCAATGGGCTGGATTCTATTAGCAGATTTAGTAGTCAAGTCTGTGAATTGTTAAAACTTAAGTTCCTCAGGTGAGCGGTTTAGGCTCATTGAGCCTCTTGTTTATAGAGGGCCCCGTTAATCGGGGCTTGGAAAAATAGATTGGACTGCATAGTGCTTCCACGCAGAGCTGAATCTGACCGCACACGAGTACTGGTAAATCGTTTAGAAGGACTAAGCCTGCCCAGGCAAATCGGTGTGAGTCAGATCGTCCAATGCGCATATAAACCTGGTCTCATTAGGCGGCAGGGTTTGAGATGTCATTTCATCTCAATGTCGGGTAAAAGTCCCTCAGAATTGGAAGTAACGTCTCCAAAATGACTTAAATAGTGTTGACGGGGACGTTAAACCTGAAATCAAACAAACCACAGTAACTAGTACTAATCTTCAATGTGGCCCTCTTTTTTCCTCTTCCTGGGTAGAAACCAGTACTAAGTAATACGGATACCGTCTCTTGCTCAAGGAAACAACACTTGGCGCTTGTGGGGATCGAACTGGGTACCTCTCGAGCTCCAACCTGATGCTTTACCACTGCACCACAGCGATCCACTTTAGCTATTGGTGTTGGCCCCCGCCCATAGGGGCTTAAGGAAATATATGGGCTGCATGATGCTTCCTCGCAGAGCTGAATCCGGCCCGCACACTAGTACTGGTAAACCGGTTAGAGGATCTAAGCCTGTCCAGGAACCGCGGTGTGAGGCGGACCGTCCATGCTAATAAACACTATTGGTTTTATTCGGCGACAGGGCTTGAGATGTCATTTCATCTCAATGTCGGGTAAAAGTCCCACAAAATTGGAAGCAACGTCTCTAAAATGACCTTTACAGTGTTGACGGGGACGTTAAACCTCAAATCAAACAAACAAACAAATTAGCAATTCGTGTCATAGGCTTCAATAGTCATTTTCCAACTTTCCCCCCATGTGAAAGCCGGATGGGAAGATTATTCAAAGGTTTTTACCACATAAGGGTGTGGCGGTCGTCTTTGTCATGTGACAACTCATGTCTATTGTGTTCTCCACGCCACAAGAAGGCACCACGAGTACATCACGAAAACACGCCTTTATAATTTTGATCCCCTTGAACCCCGTTTTTATATAGTAAAACTGGGGTTTACAGGGGTAAACCTTATTTTTCTTATTTCTGCTCTAAAATATAGATTGTGGGTACTCGTTAGAACCGCCTCAATGAGGCGGTTCTAACGAGTACACACAATCTATATTTTGAGCAGAAATAAGAAAAATACCACAAATTTTCATATTAAAATTACGATTTTTTTCGGCTGTAAATTTACAGTGCATTTGTATAGGCGTGTTTTCGTAATGAGGTGTCAATATCAGCACTGACGTTTCGAGAAAAAGATCGTTTGAAAGAATTGACGACGCTATGTGACGCCTAACATTTATTTACTATAGCTCCTACGGTTTATTTGGTTGAGGAAAAGGGATACAATGCGAGGCTTTTTCCCTATTCCTCAGCGAGTTTAATCAATCATGAGCACGAATGCAAGATTCTTTTTATCATATGACCTATAAAAAGCATTTTATTTACGATTTTTAACAAAAATGTCAAAAGTCCGTTAGTAAAGGGCGTCGTACGGGTAACGTTACGGGCGTATCTAACTAATTTGCATATAAAGAATGTATTACTGCATTCTTAAAAATATTTTAGGTTCACGGATGAGGCCAGATTGGCCGAAACTAGCTAGTCTGGCCCAGAAAACATGTACACTTCATATTTTCCAGTTCTGTGGTGTATTCCTTGCTTCCAAAGGATAACCCTTTCATAGAACATATTAGACGCGACGTTACATGATAACAAGAGTGTTCCCTGAGATGGTGAAGGAGGAAAAATATATACATGTATGGTGATCTGGATCTTCCATTAATTGCGTAATGACAGCAGTGTTCATGATTGGCTTAAAGGGAAGGGAATGGGAACACCTAGCACATTGTCCCGCAATTTTCCAAAGGGAGACAACTTTCGGGACTTCCTGTTCACTATTCTATAGGCTGGGTGCCACTAAAAAGGAGTCTCCTCTAAACGGAAAGAATGTACTCCTCAGGAGCAAATTCTTTCCTTTAAGAGTCGACCTATATTGTCATGGCAGACAAAATACTTTTGCAATTGTTGCCTCCCTTGAAGGTTTTCCCATTCCCCGTAAATAGCCATTGTCCAACTTTCCCCATGTGAAAGCCTAAGTGACCTCATTTCAAGTGGTCGTATAACAGGGCAAGGTTAATAAATGACCATCACTAAGGGCCAAATCAGCTAATGCTGCCAAATATCAGAGTATTCGCCCTTTAATAATAATAATAATAATAATAATAATAACAGGAATAATAATCGGCTTTATTTATAGAGGGCCCCGTTAATTGGGGCTTGGAGAATAGATTGGACTGCATGGTGCTTCCACTCAGAGCTGAATCTGACCGCACACGAGTACTGGTAAACCGCTTAGAAGGACTAAGCCTGCCCAGGCAAAGCGGTGTGAGTCAGATC
Source organism: Lucinisca nassula (assembly GCA_963580285.1). NCBI lineage: Eukaryota > Metazoa > Mollusca > Bivalvia > Lucinida > Lucinidae > Lucinisca > Lucinisca nassula. The sequence goes on from OY757020.1 coordinate 41,555,269, forward strand.
GTCCAATGCGCATATAAACCTTCTGGTTTCATATGGCGGCAGGGCTTGAGAAGTCATTTCATCTCAATGTCGGGTAAAAGTCCCACAGAATTGGAAGCAACGTCTCCAAAATGACTTAAATAGTGTTGACGGGGACGTTATACACCAAATCAAACAAACCATAGTAACTAGTACTAATCTTCAATGTGGCCCTCTTTTTTCCTCTTCCTGGGTAGTAACCAGTACTAAATAATACGGATAACGTCTCTTGCTCAAGGAAACAACACTTGGCGCTTTTGGGGATCGAACTGGGTACCTCTCGAGCTCAAATCTGATGCTTTACCACTGAACCACAGCGCTCCACTTTAGCTATTGACGTCATAGGCTCCAATAGTCATTTTCCAACTTTCCCCCATGTGAAAGCCGGATGGGGAGATTAGTCAAAGGTTTTTACCACAGAAGGGTGTGGCGGTCGTCTTTGTCATGTGACAACTCATGTCTATTGTATTCCACACGCCACAAGAAGGCACCACGAGTACATCACGAAAACACGCCTTTATAATTTTGATCCCCTTGAACCCCGTTTTTATATAATAAAACTGGGGTTTACAGGGGTAAACCTTATTTTTCTTATTTCTGCTCTAAAATATAGATTGTGGGTACTCGTTAGAACCGCCTTTCTGCTCTAAAATATAGATTGTGGGTACTCGTTAGAACCGCCTCAATGAAGCGGTTCTAACGAGTACACACAATCAATATTCTGAGCAGAAATAAGAAAAATACCACAAATTTTCTTATTAAAATTACGATTTTTTTCGGCGGTAAATTTACAGTGCATTTGTATAGGCGTGTTTTCATAATGAGGTGTCAATATCAGCACTGACGTTTCAAGAAAAAGATCGTATGAAAGAATTAACGACGCTATGTGACGCCTAACATTTATTTACTATAGCTCCTACGGTTTATTTGGTAATAGTAAAACCGGGGTTTACATGGGTAAACCTTATTTTTCTTATTTCTGCTCTCAAATATAGATTGTGGGTACTCGTTAGAACCGCCTCAATGAGGCGGTTCTAACGAGTACACAAATCTATATTTTGAGTAGAAATAAGAAAAATACCACACATTTTCATATTAAAATTACGATTCACAACAAGTAAATGTTGTATAAAACAAGGTAAATTAGTTCAATCGAACTTTGTCATGCGCACTTACAGACCAAATATCACGTCAAAATGTGCGTTTAATGACTTTGTAGGAGATACTACTATCACGAGCGAAAGTTGCAGACTTCGGCAGGTATCAAACCTCTGACCTCCTAATCAGCAGTTAGATGGTCATCTGACTGATCTTCCGGGTCCGCTTTGTTAGAAAGGGAATGCCAATTTTACAGCCAACTCAGAAAAGAATGCATCAGATGAACTACTGTTTTAATGAATCTAGCCTAGCAGGTACGCTGAAACAACATTGAAACAACGTTTTGAACGTTGTTTCAATGTAAATTTATCGTGGAGTCAACATTGTCTGCCTACCGGGAGCGTTATCGTATAACCGGCCCCGATAGCTCAGTTGGTAGAGTGTCCACTCCGGGGAACGGGAGGTCACGGGTTCGATCCGGGCCGCAACATACCAAAGTCGTTAAAAATGGTACTAGCTGCTCCTCGCTTGGCACTCAGATTTACGGGGTAGAGCTAGAACTGGTCGACCCAGTGTCAGGATCATATGACTTGGTTTGGTATCATGTAATGTGTCTGGGGCATGATACTTCGGTGAGGCAGCACTATAAAAGTGAGCATTGAGCTCCCTGTCGCAACCAGACACCGTCGTGATATGACTGAAAAATTGTTGAAAACGACGTTAAACCCGAATTCACACACACACACACACACACACACACACACGCGCGCGCGTTATCGCATAATATCATGGAGTTTCAATGGTTGGACTCATAAACACTTCATCCGCAGCACAAACGCATCTCGACCCCAACCTTTGACAGGAGGTTCCGCGTCCCTGAGCACATCTTCCGTTGCCCCACATGTCAAAGGGTCCGGTATCTCTACACTCGCCTCTGTGTGGACCCCGTCTTGATACAATACAGTTCCTTCTTCTCCAATGTCTTCCGCACTCTGAGAGTTGGAGCATTAGTATAAGGACAGTCGTGATCAATATGAGTTTGTGTCCCTTCATTCTGGTCTGAAAAAAAAAAGATTCTAAAAACTTCAATAATTCAAATTAACCATAATTATATATGTATATATTTTTGACCGATGTTATTATAGTTAAAATATAAGATTTATACTTCGATGATTTCCACGAGCAAGACTCCCAGAACTATTTCACAGCGACAGGTAGTGATATAACGCTACGTCAAAGAGCACGTTTAGAGCAAAGCCGCCGTGGCCGTTGGGTTCAAAGCCGCCGTGGCCGTTGGAAAGTTCATTCTTACGCTGTCGAAAGCATTCTAAAAATTTACCATTTTAGTGACATTTTAACATTCCTTTGACTAAGTTGGAATTATAATAAATAAATTATCATTTTTATGGATGTATCGATGTGTGAACTTCGGCGAATCACTCACAAACTTCGCATGAAAAATAGAAGTAAGGGCAATGACCATGAATCGAAGCCCCCCCCCCCCCCCCCCCCCCCCCCCCCCAATTAGAGACACCATAAGCAAAGAAACACAAACATGAGCAGTTTGTGAGTAA